>CM060906.1:1041069198-1041669198 GCA_030737815.1 Allium fistulosum
GTCTCATTTAAAACGAGGCAGCTTCAAATGCTTTTTCAGGAACAGCAGCCTCTAGGTAGGAGTAGAAGCAAAGCATTGAGAAGAAGATTATAGCATGCTAGAATTAGATAGATAAGAGCTTAAAAGATGAAATCTGCATGTATTGATATTTTGAAATTTCCATTGTAGCAAGTACTGAGTGTTGTTGGATATTTGGTTAAATACTTTGTTAATAATTTAACTTGTAACCGGAATTTAAATTATCTGAGTTTCATTATCTGGAAGGTTGAAAAGATTTATCTATAATTTTGTAAGTAAACTGAGTAAGAATGTAAGCAAATAGTAGAACTACATTTTATAAATGTATTAGTCAAATCTTGAAGTCTATGAATAATTTGAAGGATTGAAAAAGTAGAAACAGTTGGGTCTTGAAGATCAACATAGATAATCTTACTTAGTGAAAAATGTATCCAGAACATAAAGGCATATGGTAAGAGAATTAGGAGTCTGCATGTTTTCAGAATTGCCATTTGCATCATGCCATTGTCTATACCTGGATTGAATTTCATTTAGCTTAGTATCATGGCATCAAGGAATCAAGCCTCTGGAATATGATAATTCATTTAAAAATACCCCAGATATGAGTTTGCATATAAGGTAGATTTTATAGGAAAGCAAACATAGGAAATGATAGAAGCTTATATCATTTTCAAAGCACAGAAACTCTACTATTAATTTTACAGATAATCATAACATAATTATCTGGGTTCTATGGATCATATTTCATAGAGGATCCAGCAAGCTATCAAAGAATAAAAATCATACTGTTACCTATATGAATAAGATTTTATTACATAAATAATAAAAATTAAGCTATGTGGGGATTGATTAAATTTAATCAATCAATGTAACCTCTTGTTTGCCATAACCTGATCTAACAAGAGGGGCACATGCATCTTCATATGTGTGTGCATATCCTTGTGGTTGCACTGATATATCTATATTAGTAAAACTTTTGATCCTGGATAAAGTTTGTTTATTGGAAAAAGGAAAATGACCCTGGAAAATATATTTGTTAATGAATGATATATATATATATATATATATCACTTTGTAAAAAAAATCCTTACATAATTAAGGCAGTAAAGAGAGGGTCATTGCAAATTCATTTCGGAATTATCTCGGAGTATATGTCATGTCGAAAATTAGTTTTCATACACCTAAATTTATAATACTAGTCAGTAGTCACTACCTTAAGGAAAACACTATGCACTTACCTTGAATATATCACACGCTTATCATTAGTAATTTATTATGGAAAAATACCACTTGTATCATGTAAAATAAACAAATAACTATATTTCATGAATAATGTTCAATATAATATGTGAGATAAAGTAGACAATAAAGCAACCATAACATACACACCATTACTTTGTTTGATCATTCATTTAACTTTCCTACACAATATAATGTCTCATTTCTACCTTTTATCGTTTATAGTGCTACAAGGGAGATCTTAATTTTATAACTTCAAATACAAAAGTCTACAAGTAGAATTAAGATATTCTATGTCTAATTATAGTATTTAATTATTAGGAAACAAAATCTCATTAAGCAACTAATAACATAGATATTTCAAACAAACGTAGAAAATAACATACATAGTACAAACAATTTTCAAACATTTAGTAATATTAAAAGAAAAGCAAAAAATGAAGTACGAATGAACATGTAATTATCAAATGAAATTAATAGATGAAAGAGAATTCCTTTATTGCTTAAAACTAAGCCTTGAGGAAAAAAATTATAGCAGTAAAGACTAAATGAAATCAAATTGGGAATCCATTTGGAACATAAAGTTAAATAAGTGAAGCCCAAAATTTATAGCCGCAAAAAACAGGGTTAGGAAGAAAACTCAAGAAAGTGTCGAAAAAAGAAAAATGAAATCGGATGTAAATTAATTTGGATCAGAAACCTAAATGAAAATCATAAAGTGAAATACTTACCATAATCGATGTAGATTTTATCATTTTCTTACACTCGTCACTGCCGTAAAATAAGAGACGAAGATTAAATGATATTTATTTAAGAAATAAGGGTTAAAAAAAGTACAATTAAGAAGGCTTAAATTAAGTTAAAGGATGAGCCAGCCCAATACGGAAAAAGAGTTGATTTTTTCGAAAATTCAAAAATTCGGCCGATATCTCGCTGTTAAATCTCGTCCGAGATACCGGACGAGATATTGAAATATCGTCCGAGATTGGGTCAAACGAGATTCAAACGAAATAGCCTGTTTCGAATCGCCCGGGCTTGAAAACGAAATCTCGGCCGAGATCTCGATCGAGATGAGCGAGATTTAAAACCTTGCACGAGTATGCCATCCCCCGGTCGTAACCAACCTTTATTCGAGAGCTCTCAACACCAACAACCACAAAGAAATAAGTTTGCAGCAACCACATAGGTTAAATATCTGGGCTCCATACCATGATACCACATTTTATCCAGAAGGAAATGGACAAACCCTAAAGGGCGCGACCCTCATAACATTGCTGCATCCTTCCTGTTTCGACCATTTCCGAGGTGTGAGGTTCGACGAAGTCTCGTCCCACAAAGCTACGCTTTTCACAAAAGGCATGCTTCGATCAACAAAAGATCAGCAACACTTAGCATGCCACACTACCAAATTGGGAGTATATCACTAATAACCATCAACTACATAACCTCTGAGCTCATACGTCTCAGAGAAGGGTGTTAAGCTAAGATAATAAATTCTCCGCCATCAAACATAAATGTATTTGATAGAAACCAGCTTTACATCTCAAAGTGTAACGTCAGACATACATCCATACAAGTCTGTTCCGGGTTCGAACAGAACCGAAGGCACTTCAAAAGAAGCCCTTGCAAATCCGCATAATCCCTAATGACGTCTGGACTACCCATCACAAAGGGTGATCAAATCTCTATACTGGGAACCAGTCGGTGCAGAGACATTCGACAGGTAATCCTTTCGCTTTCAAAAATATCTGATCATCACCACCGGTCTTCAAATGCTATCCATTTCATCGTATCACTATTCGGAATGGGTTATATGACATAAATTCCTTTCCCAGCTAAACCGAATAATGAGCGCTTAATTTTAAAACCATATGGATATATGGGATCTTAGTTAAGTCACAACTTATTACCAAGGTTTTAAATCTCGGATTTCGGTCACGTCTTGTCTCGAAGAATTTAGATAGCTTATCTCGTATCGGGTGAGATCTCGAACGAGATGAGTGCATCTCGGTCGTCCATCTCGGACTTACATCTCGGTTTCTAAAATTCATTTCGGAGTTATCTCGGAGTATATGTCATGTCGAAAATTAGTTTTCATACATCTAAATTTATAATACTAGACAGTAGTCACTACCTTAAGGAAAACACTATGCACTTACCTTGAATATATCACATGCTTATCATTAGTAATTTAGTATGGAAAAATACCACTTGTATCATGCAAAATAAACAAATAACTAGATTTCATGAATAATGTTCAATATAATATATGAGATAAAGTAGATAAGAAACAAACCATAACATATGCACCATTACTTTGTTTGATCATTCACTTAACTTTCCTACACAATATAATGTCTCATTTCTACCTTTTATCGTTTATAGTGCTGCAAGGGAAATCTTAATTTTATAACTTCAAATACAAAAGTCTACACGTAGAATTAAGATATTCTATGTCTGATTATAGTATTTAATTATTAGCAAACAAAATCTCATTAAGCAACTAATAACATAGATATTTCAAACAAACGTAGAAAATAACATACATAGTACAAACAATTTTCAAACATTTAGTAATATTATAAGAAAAGCAAAAAATGAAGTACGAATGAACATGCAATCATCAAATGAAATTAATAGATGAAAGAGAATTCCTTTATTGCTTAAAAATAAGCCTTGAGGAAAAAAATTATAGCAGTAAAGACTAAATGAAATCAAATTGGGAATCCATTTGGAACATAAAGTTAAATAAGTGAAGCGCAAAATTTATAGCCGCAAAAAATAGGGTTAGGAAGAAAACTCAAGAAAGTGTCGAAAAAAGAAAAATGAAATCGGATGTAAATTAATTTGGATCAGAAACCTAAATGAAAATCATAAAGTGAAATACTTACCATAATCGATGTAGATTTTATCATCTTCTTACACTCGTCACTGCCGTAAAATAAGAGACGAAGATTAAATGATATTTATTTAAGAAATAAGGGTTAAAAAAGTACAATTAAGAAGGCTTAAATTAAGTTAAAGGATGAGCCAGCCCAATACGGAAAAAGAGTTGATTTTTTCCAAAATTCAAAAATTCGGCCGATATCTCGCTGTTAAATCTCGTCCGAGATACCGGACGAGATATTGAAATATCGTTCGAGATTTGGGTCAGACGAGATTCAAACGAAATAGCCTGTTTCGAATCGCCCGGGCTTGAAAACAAGATCTCGGCTGAGATCTCGACCGAGATGAGTGAGATTTAAAACCTTGCTTATTACCCAAAACTTTTCTTTCAAATGGTTTAAACAAATTACCATTTAATCTTTTAAATAAAAGATTTACCTTTTAAGGTCACTTTCAATTTGAAACAAAGTTCACCATCTTTCATAAAGATTTATTCATAGCTTTCAAAACTATTTCAACTCCAAATCTTTTATACAAAAGATACACCTTTAAGATCCTCTTAAATTTGAAAACAAAGTTCACCAATCTTTAACAAAGATTCATTCATTGATTTCAAAACAATTTTCATTTCAAACTTGAAATCCTTTTAATACAAATTGGAAATCCTTCTTTATATGAAAGCTATTGTTATTTTAAAACAATTACTTTTCGTTTTGGAAAAATTCGATCAAATATACACAAGTTATAGCCTTTTAAATATAAACTTGGGTTGAATTTAAATTCCCAAAATAATACTTTTGAAATACTTCAAAGATGATTTCAAAACCATATATATATATATATATTATATAACTTGTATAAACCTTTCAAACCAAATTTCCAAAACAATTTCAAAACTTAAAAAAGATATATTATATTCAAACTAGATTTCAATTGCAAATTTCCTTTTCAAAAGCTTTCCATATTCAACTCAATTTTACTTCCAAACCAATTGGATTTAAAATTCAACTTTTAAACAAAATAATATTTAAATTTAAAATATCTGTGACTTAACCGATTTCCCGTGAAATCCATATTTGTGTGTGTGTGGTGTAGTCCAGGGGTTTTACACACAACAATACAATATCATCAATCATCACAGATTCAAGCACAACAATATTGATAAGCAGTATAATCATATAACGCTTATCTTCATTCACAGATTCACAGATAAATATGTAACTTTAACACAGATGAATAAATAAATCACAGATAAATAAATTACATTCATCACAGCTCAAATCAAAATAATTCATATCACAAAGCATCACATATCAGGGATATCAAACAATTCAAAGCATTTCATACAATCCAAACATCCAATACAATTCAAACATCCATAAGTAAGATCAATTAATCATCTGATTAATTTAAATCAGATTTATTACTTATGAATAAATTACTAATCCTGGTTAATTAACATTAATTAATTACAAACCATTTTAATTAATTATTCTTTAATCATTTATTAATTAACCTTTAATAATAAATTAATTAACCTTTAATTATTTAATTAGATTAATTAATTAACCCTTAATTAATTACCATTTAATTAATTATCCTTAATTAATTACAATAATTATTCTTTAATCACTTGGTTAATCAACTTTTAATCATTAATTATCCTTAATTAATGTAATTATCCTTTGGTTAATTAATAAATCAATTTTTAATTAATCACATCATCTTAATTAATGCCATTATGTAATTAAACTTTTTATTACTCATATTAATTAATTAATCAACCTTAATTAATGAATTACCTTTTGATTAAGTACATTAATTAATTACCCTATAATTAATTAATGAAAAATCCTTTAACTTAATCAAGACCTTAAATTAATCAAATATAAATCATTATCTTAATTTATTTCTTAATTATCATTTAAATCCTTATTTAATAATCCTTGGAAAATTAATTATCATTAACATAATAATTTAACTTGAAACCTTTAAGTTATTTTAAAAATCAAAACAATGTTTAAGACAAACCATTAATCTTTAAAATTCATTTTAAATAACCTTAAAAATCAAATTTATTTTTAATATATGATTTAACTTAAAATTCTTAAGCTAATTAAAACCATCATCTTTTTAACTACTTAAATATACCTTTTAAATTTATAAACTTAAGAATTCATTTTAAAATACACTTTTAAAATTTAACTAAACCTTTTCTTTTGCTTTAAAACTCGGTCAAGTTTTCTTTTCAAAACCTGGTACTTAAAATAATGAACCCGAGCCCAAGGCTGAAACACTCGAGCTAAAGCCAAATTTTCTCGCGTCAAAATTCGAGACACTCGCGTTTCTCAACTTCTTCGAGATAACTCACGAATATCTACGGGACTGACCCGAAGTGGAAAGCTTCTTCCCAAACTCCTCAACATCTCAGACCTGAACACACATGCGTGCACGTGCACGAGGCGCCGGAGCCACGCCGATCGATGCTGCAACCTCCTACATGTCGTCGATGATCTACTCGACAACCCACACCACCCAGTTCGATCAATTTCGTTTGAAATAAAAATCGAGCATCTCGATTACAACTTGGAACAAAATAGTTCATCAAAAATCACCTCGCCACACCAACTTCGACCACCTGACGCCACGCGATCACGACCAAAGCAACGCCACACGCCAACGCTTCGATTCCCCCCGTACTGATCTCCTCTAGTCCACCCATGGCGATGCAACAACCACTAGGACCCAGCCAATCCAAACCTGATCTTAAACCCTATATCAACGTCGTCAAGCCGCTATGATGATCGTTAAATCTCGCGATCATTTTTGCTAGAACACCCTGACCTTCCAGCCAACTTCACCCATGATCCCGAGACCCAATTATTCCCCGACCACCAGAATTCGACAGAAAACCCATCTCAGTTCAACCACTAATTCCTAAATCAATACTTTACTAAAAATACTGAATTTACTTTTAAAAATCATGATTTTCGAAGACGTGATGGATGATACAGGTGAATCAAGAAAATTTAACATTCGAACTTAACATGCCTTTGAAGTTTTTCTCTGTATATTTAAGATTTCCAGATAAACTCAAACTAATTCTTCTTAAAAATATTTTTTTAGACCTAGATCTTAATCATACACACAAGTTTCGTTTAGATCCTAAAGCCTAACAAGAATTAGGGAGGAAGAATTTGATTTTTGAACAAGTTTTTGAAAACTGTTATTAACTAGAAACAACAATGCATGTATTTCAGACATGCACACCCCTATCTACACATATATATAGAGATGCAGATAAATTTAAATCTATACAACATTATGCACAGCCAATTTCAAGTATTCATCAACATATATATATAGAACAAATTCAGGTTTTTAACGGGTTAGATTGCTCACCTAGAACAGAGAAGGAGAGAACATAGCAAAGCCTGGAAATTTGATTTGATCTAACACTATTTTGACTTGAAACTGAAACTTGAATTTGATTTGCTTTGTGTTGAATTGATTCTTTGCTTGTTATCTGATTTAAATCCATTTTAGTTGATCTTTTACTTGATGACTTCGAGTTGAATCTGAAGTCTTGATCTTTGAATTGTATTTACTTAATCAGGTTGATTTTAAATCTTCTCTGGTTGAAGATTTGATCTTGCATTTGTTTAAAGCTTTCATCCTTGCCTTAATTTTGGTTTCCAGGTTTTTGAATTTCATTTACTGGTTTGATTGTTTTGAATTTACTTTTGTTTCCAGTTTCGAAAATGAATCAAAGAGATTTGAGAAGCCTGATTTTTTTCTTTTTTTCAAATATACTTTTATAAAATTTTATTAATTTTTTTAATTCAATCTATTGCCACTTGTTCATTTATATTGACACTTGTAAATTACCTATTTTCTTTAACCTACACTTGTTTAAGACAAGTAAATTTATGCTTAACTCCTTAGTTATGTTAATTGATGAATTATGGTTTAAACCCTTTACACTATTATAAATTATGTAATATAATTACATAGGTATTATATTCTTAAATCCTTATGTATATACAAACTATCTTTATCTTATGTTAAATTTTAAAAAGAAAATGTATATTAAATTTTATACTTATACTTTCAAAAGATATACATACCAAAGCTTTTATATTTATTTACATATATATTATAATTAGAAAACAAACTTTTATTAATTTTAAATATAGAGTTAAATCCAATTTGTTTTCAAGATATTTGTTTTTGAATTTCAAATTCAAAATTCTATTTACAAACACATATTTTTATTTATTCTGAAAATTCCAATTTAATTTACTATTAAATTCACAATCAATCCCAAAAATTATATTAATTATCAAATTTAAATTGGCTTAAAAACTGGGAATGTTACAGATTCCCAATTCAAACCAAGGATACTTAAACCTATAGCTTTCGACGAAGTTGAAACCCCTATCCTAGATTTCTGGTTCAAGTTTTAACACTTAAACCACCTTGCTTTCGACAGAGTCGAAACCTCTATCTCAGATTCTTGGATAAAGTCTCAGCTGAACAATACCAAGGTCTTCGACAAGGTCAAAACCAACCAAGAAAAACCTTACTAGGGTATTCCATCTATTTCGAGAGGTGGGCTTTCAAAGGAAAAACCAATCTATCTCAACAGAATCGAAAGGTTAATAAAGGAAAAAGCCGACCCTTTTGACTGAGTTGAAAGGTCTGACTGAACAACTTCTTACTTCTGCAACTTAATAAAAATTAAATTCAAGAAGGATAAACTCCTTTTAGTCCTCTCCATCTACTTAAACGATAAACCTCGGTCCAGAACACAACTTTGGGGTGTTGACAAGATTTCTTGTTAACACTATTGAATATCAATTCGCCTCTACGCTAAAGGAATTGAATCGTCTACAAACTCATTGTAAATTGCTCGATTATTTAGAAGAAAATGAGAAAGAGAGTGAATGTATTATCCTTTTTGTCCCCAGCTACCATATTTATTAAAGCAGTACACATTTTCCCATTAAGAAAAAATAGAGGCACATTCACTATTTTAATGGGGGAAAAATCAGGTCATTTTAAGAAAATCGGATTTGAAGTTTTACCATGTCAAATAAAAATGGTAAAAAAAGTAAAGCTACTTTCGTACAAAATATGAGTGCTACACTACCCAGCCCAGCCTGGTCCAGGTTGGCCACCGCGTGTGTATGGTGGTCAAGAATGATCTTCCTTCTGACAGAAGAGCAAGCATTGGGTGCCTTAACGGTCCCACCTTCTTCTAAGAAATAAGTATAAATACTTGTTTCTTTTCTTCTATCCTAAGATGTGGGACTGTTCAAAATGAGAGCCATGTATAAATATAGTTATTTAAATTTTTTTAGTAATTCGTTTTAAACTCTAAATTTCCAATAGGAACCGAGAGAAATGAAGATCGGGTTTAAAGATAAAAGAAAAATAAGTGGAAGTTGTTTGTAAGGAGTGGAGAAGAACATGGATGTGGGGTGTAAATGACCAAATGATTCTAAGACAACATAAAATTTAAATGGTATTTTTATTATTCCAAAAGCTTCAAATCAGGGTATTCCTATTATATATATATATATATATAATATAAAAAACAAACACAAGTTCGAGCCCTACCTTGCACACACTTCTCGCAAAAAGCGGTATCCATGAGTTATAGGTGCAATGAGTTTAAGCGGAGAAGCACAACTTAATTCCCCTCAGGAGTTTACTGGTCTGTCGGGTTCTCCTGAGTATATTCAATATATGTATGCATGTGTGTGAATTGAAGCGAACATGCACAACTTCATTCCCCTCGGGAGTTTACCGGTCCATTGGCTTCTCCTGAGTATATTAAAATACACACACACACACATACATACATACATACATACATACATACATACATACATATATATAACTAGTGCGAACTCGTGCTTCCACATGGATTATAGCTATGTGTTGCTTTTGCAACTATCATTGAATCTTTATTTTTTTCTATACGTTGTAGTTATATCACTATAGAAGATATAAATTATTATGTAGTTATGACACCTTGAACCATATTAATGTTTTTTTTCATACACCATCTTATCAAAATATGCACAATCAACAACATCGAACATAGTTTGAAAGATCAATTAAAATAAACTACCATTATGCATCAATAATATACATTCCAATGTAAAAATATACATAGTGAAACAATTCAGCTAAAGTGTTGAGGATTGTAAGTGGCCCACATTTAGCAAACACATTTTTGCAGCAATGACATAAAATTCCCAGATCAAGTATTTGAGGCCAAACTATAAAGTTAGGAGAATCCATTTTGTAGCAATGACATATAGCAAATAAGCAACGTGCATAAGCTGGAATTAGTAAAAGCAAGTCAGAATATTTGAACTTGGAAATGAAGAAAGAAAACAGGTTACATTAATAAGGCAATAAATTAATACTAAGCCTATAATACACTACTGCCAGTTGTATATTCTAGTTGTATCACATCAAAATGAAAATGGGAAGAGTCTCATTTAATGGAAAGTATCCTTCATTTAATGAAAATGGGAAACATTGAATGAATTTTAACATTATTTGAACTACCACATTCCTTGAAATGCATTAACCTGCAGTAACATAATAGAAATAGAGGTCGGAAATTGTAAGTGATAGTTATAGAGGATAAGGAATAAACAAATGAGTTGCTACAATAGCATAAATTAAGGCATAATAGTTCAACACAAACATCGATCTTAGATAAAAATGGAAGTAAGCTTCAACCATAGGATAATGTTCAGCTATTATAATCAAAGTAGAAGGTAGAAACATAGTAAAGAATAAAAAATAAGGTAAACATCGATATTGGCCATGGTATTATTTCTGCTGGTATAACGTGGGGAAAAAGAGCAATCAAAAGGGAGCTTTAAAAAGTTGGCTATGTTAGGAAAGATGGTAATAGTTACAGCTATGGCATACGGGTATCCAGGACAAAACCAATTAAGTAAAAAATTAGATTTTTTGAAAATCGAAAAGCAAACAACATTTACCATAAATATGAAATGATCATAAAATTTGGTGCACCTTTGTAGTTAAAGTTGTCGTGTGTTGTTAAGTTTTAAAAGCTTTTTGTATTTAGCGATAATAATGTTAGTTCTCATTTTGTAGAGATCTAGTACCATTTAAATGCACTAACTTTGTCGAAGACTAATAATTGTAGGCTTATCGTATTTTTCGTTGGCTAACTATCACTGTAATGTAAGACCTATCATTTGTATACACGATGAATAATTTGTTTTACAACTATATGTGTCAAAAAATTATATCGTTTTCTTATCAAAAATATTGTAGGGTTGCGTTCTGCTGTGTCAGTTGATTCACTGCATCTGAAAGTGAAATATTTTCAGGTGTTTGTGAATCTGTAGAAAACAGATCATGCAAAAACACCTTAGTAGACGTCTAAGGGAAGAGATGGCATAATTTTCAAACCTGTATGATTTATTCATAGTAAACGTTGTGCATGAATTCTTTATATTTTTGTAAACACTAAGCATGTATTCAGAGTAAACAATAAGCATGCATTCAGAATTAAAAGTAAGCATGTAAACGGGTAAATAATTTAGTAGGCATGTGCGCATGATATGGGTACTTTTAAGGGTATTTTTTAAAATGTTATTGTTGGACATAATTTGTAAACTACATGGTGAATCATATAGATTTTATGACAATTCTTTTTAATATGTTAAAAAATAAAAAAATTGATTTTTTAGGCAATTGCTAATGTATACAGATGTATGCTCCATATGAACAAAGAACTGTATCATATATTATCAGTTTTATGTCATGGCAAAGTTGTCCGTTGGTGTGCTCGGTCTAAGATAAATTAATTTATATGTTAGATGGTGCAAATATAGGTGGAGGAATTTGGTATTAGCAATTGTATACCTCGTTGCAGTTGTCGTGTTATCTTATGAAGTAACTGGTATGGAAAATAGGAGGGATAAAATTATGTTGTAACCTTTCTGTTGATTATATTTACTAATAACATGTTTGACAAATATTTATAAGTTGTCAAAACCACTTATGTAGTAATAGTTACAGTGATGTTTTTGTATTGGTGAGAAAGCCGATAGCAGAATGTAGGGCATTTAAAGGTAATAGTTCCAACATTGTAGTGTAAAAGCTAAGGATTAAACAAATCAGTGAACGCGGTGGTGGATAGTATGAATTCTAGGATATTTGGAATGTGGTAGAACTTTTCTTTTTAATATAAGAAGGTGTTATAATGAAATGAAAAGGGAATTAGAAAAAAAAAAGTTGGCAATGATCAGATGAGAGGTAAGAGCAACGCCTAAAACACTCGTGCAATTACTTAGAAAAATAATTTTGGCAACGACCAGATATTTTAGAAGTCAAAATAGGGCAGTAGCTGTGTTGAAAAGGAAAAGAAAATAAAACGCTATGTACCTTTGAAGTTGAAGTAGTGGCGGGTAATTAAGTTGTAAAAGCTTCCCCTATCCATTGTAAGAAAAGGTTCATTCGTGTCAGCGCCGATGGTTAACTAGGGTGAAGCAAGTGTAGTTGTAGCGATGTTAGTTCTCATTTTTTAGTGGTATGTAATAACATTTAACTGTCCTAACGGAGCTGCATGCCAATGAATTCATGCTTACCAAATTTTTTTGATGTCCAGCTATCGCTGTTATAGTAGGGGGCGTGGTTTTCAAAATCGTAAATTTGGCAATGTATATTTTGACGGAATAGAGCATCCTCCTAAGCTTGTTTGGAGACGATAATATATTTGTGTTTGTATTGAGAACAAAACCATTATTTATTTTTAAGTGTTTAAGTTGTAGACCATTATCCAATGAATATTTATTGGATATTTTCATCGCACTGTAATAAAATAAATTATAATGTGCAATAATGGCTAAAATTTAGTGATTTATGTCAAACCTGTACCAAAGGTACTTCGGCCATTAGAATTACTTTTGTTATAACATTGGAAATTTTGATTTTCCTACAACATGTATCATGAAATATTTTCAAAGAAAATAAATCTACAGGTACATGATTTTTGGCTATACAATAAATTTTGCACAATTTCTTTGCTTATTTGTGTATGAAGACAATGATAAAACATTGAATATTAACTTCAAACAAATACATTAGTTTCCAAACTCGTTTAAAGTATATAAGATCAAAATCACAACCAAACAGACCAAATAAAAATCCATATGATAAATACCAAGAAACCAATGAATTTATTATGGCAACCTTTTTCCTTCAACATTTATCAAAGTGTGAGTCCAATAGAACCAACAAAAATTACCTGCACAAAATGTAACCTAATACATATAAGACTTGTCCCAAATGACTATGGTAGAGTACTCATCACCTTACGTTCACTTCTTGGAGCATTGTGGTGAGGAAAGAAATATAATCTACATAAAGATCATAATTAATACATCCCTATTTCTGATTCGTGTTGCTACATACTTTTGTACCCAAAAGTGTCACATTACTGTAAAGAGAGATGAAGTTGCACAAGATGAATCATTTCCGAAATGATATCCAAATCAAGGATGATACAAATCAACATTGTCAACTTATATACTTACCTTGCAACATCTAAGAAGAAATCAATATTTCATTTCATCTTCAGAAATAATTTTCGCAAAGCTAACATGGACTAATCTCATGATTCAATAGGTGATAAAACACCTAAATCTGTTAAGGAAAATTGAAAACTGAATTACCTAAATGGGTATTTCTTCAAGTGATTCAAGGTGTGAGTCCTTTCTTTATAGTTGGAGCAAGGTCCTTTATAGTCAAAACAAGGTTACTAAAATGGGATTGCCATACTCATTGTTATTTGTCAATCATAACCAAAAATTATTTTATCTAGAACACATATAGTCACGTAACCTATGTTCTTGATGTAACTTTTGAAGTTGGAATAATGTTACATTCTCAATGTATTCAAATAATAACAGATGCACACATGCAATGTGCTAAAATAATAAACATATAAAACAGATCAAAGATTATATTAGTGCAAATACTTGCATAAAAATCATCTTCTATAGTGAGCTTGTATGATTGATTTTTCTTATTAAATCAGCAATTACTTTATGAATTAAATACTGTTGTTTACGTATTCCTATCATATTTAATTTATAATCAAATTCATTTCTTCTTCTCGGTATAACTATTGAATCTTCTCAAATATACTGAATGATGGATATCCTGGCTTAATCAGTCAATGTAAGAGCTCATAGTGTTGTTTTAAAGAAATTATCTTTTTTATAAACATTATGGTTTTTCTTCCAAGCAACAGAAAATCAAACAGGAAGAATTATGAATTAAATATGTAACTGTAATGAAGATAAATTGATAAAACAAAAGGGAGTTGGTTAATTTGACATATTAGTCCATAAGTCAAAGGGAGAAAAATGAAACATCTTATAGCATGTACTTTCTAGTTGGTATCACTATGCACAAGGGATAGTACTTTAAGATCACCATGTGAATTGGTAAAATTCATTACAATATGTATGTATAAGGGGTATAACGAAATAGTAGGAAAATATGTCAAGACTCGATCTTAAAAGAGTTACATAGAAGTTAGAACCAAGCATACACATCTAATACCAGAAGTTAGTTACTTCTCATTCCACGTCGGACCTACAATGCCAATTTGCAATCATCCCACCACCTTATCAACAAATTGTATGCACATAAAAACCAACCCTTAGTTTTTTCAAACATATATATCAAATGATTATATAGTTTATAACAATTTTTATCATAGTGTTCAATGAAGTAGACTATCATGTACCATATTTGATGATGTATTTTATGTCTCATTCCAATAAGATGTTGCATAGAAATCGATAAGTTGAAACTTCAGAAAATATATGTCTTTCACTTTAATAATTTTTCCAAAATCAAGTATAATTCTTAGAATATATCAATGTTATATCTAGTGTACAGTCATGTAGAGTATGATATGTCATCTCCCATGATTATTGCAATACCTAGTATTTTTAACATACTGCACTGGAATTGATGAGTTAAAGCAACATAAGAAGCACCTAATATTTTATGTTCTTGGTAGAAAAATCATGTAGAGTATCATGAAATATTTTAATGTTATGTAAGTGTTATATTGAGTAAAGCATCATACTCTATCTTTTTTTACTTGGTTATGTATGTCATGGGGATTGAATCTTATCTGCTCGATATGATGAAGTACCATCTACTCTCCTTATAAAATAGAAAATTTTCTTATATTCCAAGTAATATTTTCACTCGTTTGCTATTATCCCTAACAGTTAAAGCTTATGAATCATTATATTTACGAGGTTTCGTTAATACAAAAATGAATAGTTTGAAGTACATTTACTTAACTTTCAGAAGCTACATTTATTATAGTTCAAATCATGTTATTTACCATTATTCTTAACACTTACAATCCGCCTCTAGAATTGAGAAAATAGATGAAGTAATTAGATATAAATTATGGAAAATTTAGAGAAAAGTTTTGTTAGATTAGGCTATAGTACATGTAGTAGGTTAGATATGCATTAAGACTAATTTTAAAGCTAGATATGCAGTAATGCATGTATTTCACAGTTATATCAAACCATTTTTTAAACAATGTGAATTGATTTAGTGAAATTCATTCCCAACACCTCAAGGTGGACAATTTAAAAACATATCTTTATCCCATGTAGGACATCCACTTATATCGAACATTGAATATATGTATTTAGGTAATATACTTCCATACTAATCATTTAAGACATTATCAATTAACAAATAGAATATAATTGAAGCTTGTTAATAAAATCAACCTATGTCAATATGTTTTAACAAATAAACCAACCTTTATCTTTGTTGATGCTACAATCAATGAAGCCTTTGTGTCTCACTCAAATATAGCTTAAGATCTGTACCTATATTACATATGAATTTACCAAAAAATTATTTAATATTATAATTATACAAAAGTGAACTTAGTGCATGAACTATAGAAATAGGTCTCTCCTATTTCGTTTTAACATCAATGTGCCTTGAAGTTCATACAGAACGAAAGTAGATACTACCATTAGAAAGGTCACATGAGGAATGTGGTTACTTTGCTTCCAAGAAGGCTAAAAAGAGGAAAATTCTTACCATATGGCATGATGTATGTCAATATTTGTTTTTGCATGGTAATTTCACTTAGAAGTATATACAATTTTTTTGCTGAACAATCTCACCTATTTTCCTCTATGCAACACTTTATGATTTAGTCAAATCATCCAAACATGATTGGTCTGAATATTCTTACAGAAGATTAAAATGATGATAACTTCATATTAACATGTTCTTGAATTACATTGATGATCAAATTTTTGGATCTATTTGAATTTGATGATGTTATGATTAAAGTTAATAAATTAGTATTAATTATTGTAACAACCCTGTATTGTACAAATATTTTTAAATTGATTTTTCCAGATTCAAAAGCTTTACTTATGAAAAAGAATAAATTTTGTTATTTTAAATATAAACTTTGATTTTGATGTGGATTAGAATTCCAAATATGACTAGATTTAATATTTCCAGAAAATGTGAATTTTGGTCAATAGTCAAACTTTGACTTTTAAATTTAAATTTTTAAATATTTGAAATTATAAATTTTATCTTTTATTATGAAAATAGATGTAATAATTTGAATACTGCTTTTTATTTCGCTGAAAACGGAGTTAAACTGTAAAGGTTATGTACATTTCAACTTTGAGTATAATTTGTTTATTTAACAATTTTGTCTATTTCAAATGATATAAATTTTATTTTTCTTTGTTATGTTTTATTTTAATTGGGTTAATACTTTATTTTGAGTATATTTTATCTTTTAATATTTTTAAAAATGATCATATAATTTTTCTAAAGTTTACTTGAATTTATTTCAATTTATAAAGCCTAGTTTCTATTTTTTCTGTTATTTTATTCATTTAAATTTTATTTAATTAAAATTTATTTATTTATTTTTGTAAATAAATTTTTATTTCATGTTCTTACCTTTATTTATATATATTTTTAAGTACATAAAAAGTTTCCAAAGTTCGTTGCATTTATTTTTCATATTTTCAAGACTAGTTGAAAATTTTGCTGTTTTATTTAATTAAATTATATATTTTTAATATTTATTTATTTATTTTTTTGTTTATTTAATAAATTTTCGTATTTTTACCTGAATTTATATATATATTTCAGTTATTTAAAAATTTAAAGGAAATGGTTGGATATATGAAAAGTTTTAAACTCTTTTGTCTTTTAGCCTTCCACCTCTTCATTTTCTCAACCTACATCCTTTATGATTTTGGCCGTTCATCTCTTTACCATTTCAGCTGCATCTTTCATTTGTTTTCACGTATCTTAACCTTCCCAAACTCACAAAAATAATGCACGGCCATAGGATCAAAAGTTGGGTAAGAAATCTCTTCTTCTTTTCTTGTTTTTCTATGTTTTTCTACTTTGATTTGCATGTTGTTCTCATCTTTGTTGATCGGCTCCTCCTCCACCAAGTCATTGGCCAACCTCCACCACCTGATACTCCGACCAGCAACCACCCTAGACCACCATCCTACCAGGCCGAGCACTCATGGCATGAGAACCACCACAAAAACTTCACAAACCATCACCTAACATTGCAAACCGAGCCTAGATTGCCACACCCACCTTTATCCACCACTAGCCGCCACTTCCACCACCACCACCACCTCTGACCTGACCTCCACCCTCTACCACACCACCCAACATCTTCTGGACACCTCGCCATGACCATAGGACCTAGGGCCGAACCCTTTTGTAGCAATAAAAGTGATGATAGTTGCCTTGTAGTTGAAGATTGTTGCACCTATATACATATGCACCATTTAAACCCACGTAGGTCGACCACTATGGACCCAAACCCAGCCCTTAGTCCCTGCCTTAGCTGACCTTATTCCATCACTAACTGATCCATGTGAAGTTGAGAACAAGTGCAAACCATTTGATGTTGTTTTGGGCATTTATTTCTAGCGTTAATTGGTGATAGCTTGTGTTGAAACTTATTTGTACATTTGCATTGTTTTATGTAAATATATTCAAGGTGTATAGCTTTGGCTCTCTCCACTCTCTTGTCATATCCATGTTGTCATGCCATAGTGCTTTTGAAGATCTCAGTTTGTGCTTTTGATCGTTGTCTCCAGCTTATACAGGTGAGTTATTCTCACCAGACAGTGTATACTTATATAACTAGTAAACTGACACCATTTGAATCTGTAAAACTTATATCATCTTGTTATAACTGTTATATTATGATTATATGATGTTCACACCTGTTATATCATATGTTACTATTATTTAATGTTATTCTGTTATTTATATCAGTTATCACCATTGCAAGTTCCCTGTAGACTAGAATCACTATGGGTTGAAATGATACATACCCGAACGGACTTTAGAATAAGGAAAAATCGTTATGGGCTGAAATGATAGGCCTGAATGGTTTTTATTTAATTTATTTTAACTTGGGATTGCGGGTTGGAATTGATAGAACCCGGATTTTTCTTTTTAAACTGCGGATTGAAATGATACATATCCGTATCACTTGACCTAGGCTAGAAAACTATATACAGACCCGTGGTTATTTTATAAAGTGTTTTGAATATTTTTAAGTATTTTAAAAATTATAAATTTATGAAATTTGATTTAAATAGATTTTGAAATGTTTTAAAATAAAGAAATTATGATTTTTTTTCCATGTGTTAAAAATGTAATTAATGAATGGTTTAACTGGATTTTTGAAATACAACTTAAGTTGGAAATTTGGAATTTTGGTTAAAAATGATATTTAAGTTATATAAATAAAATGGATATTAAATTTTATTTGGAAATGGTAAATATGATAATTTGATTTAAATTTGAATTTAAGTGATTTATTAAAGTATTATTGATTTTCCTATGAATTTAAGTGGTTAAATAAATGAATGTTTAAATGTGATCTTTTAAAATATAACTTGACTTGGAAATGTGAAATTTGGTTTTAATTAAAGGTTTAAGTTAATTAAATAAAATTGGAAATTTTTTTAAATTGTGAAATGGTAATTTAATTTGAAGTGTTAAGTCTATTTGTTGAAATGTGAAGAATTGGAACCTTTACACTTAAACTTATTAAGTAAATTGTTGAAAATTGGATTTAATTATAAGAAATTTATTGTGAAAAAGATATATGTTAAATGATATGTAAATGAACATTTTAAACGTTAAAATATGATTTTTTTTAAATGTTTATGTGTTTTAAATTAAAGTTATTTAATTGTTGGAAATACACTAACACCTGAAATTAACTTTTAATAGCATTCAGAAATGCTATAGATTCTGTTTTGAACTAAATTTGTGTAAAAAGAGCTATTACAGCATTTCTGAAATGCTGTAGTTGCTGTAATTGAACTTATAGGCTAATATTGAACTCAGGTCTATTATAGCATTCTCTGGAAATGCTATGATGGTCTGCAGTCTTTGCTGAAACCAAATTTAACCCTTGTTTTGAAATCTGAACTACCGCAGCACTTCTGAAATGCTGTCTTTTCTGTTTTGAACTATAATTCAACTAAAACTGAGTTTTAACAGCAGTTTTAAGTGCTGTCTTTGCTGAATTAAAAATGTTTTCAAATATAACTTATAGCAGTTGTTTTTAAATATTGTGAAATGCTGAAATTTTAAAAATTAGGGTTTTTGACTTAGTAAACGAACTCAGAATGGTTTGAAACTTTGGAAATTGAATACTTGATTTGAAAATATAATCATTACACTTTTAAAAGGTTTAAATTAATTATTTTGATTGGAATATAAACTATTTAAAGGTGATTTGAAATGATAGTAAATGAACGATATCTTTGAATTTAAAGGGTATTTAAAGTTGAATATTTGGATTGAACGGATATGATATTTTATTTTATTAAAATGATTTGAAATGAAGTTTTGTAAGGATATGATATTTTATTATATTAAAATGATTTGAAATGAAGTTTTGAAATGATATGATATTTTAAAAATATGGAAATGGTTTGGAATTGATTTAATCTTTATTTGATAAAGATTTGGATTTGAAATGATATTCTATTTTGAAGTATAAACTATTTTTAAACTTATAACCACGGGTTATAATAACGTTGGGTTGTTAAAGAGACCGGGATCGGATATGGACATACTCTCTGTCTTACCGAAAACCACTTTGACAACCGTGTACGCGGTGGAGATTCCAGAATGAAGTAGGATGGTGGCGACGTTCTTAAGGTATATTACGTGGACCCAACTCCCGTGAGTTGGCATAAGGTGGCTAAAACAGGAGCGATCTCGGACCAGTGAGGTAGCACCTCTTCTCGGACACATTTCTTCGATATTATACTCTTACTTGCGATTTGACTAGATGGCCATCCTCCGATTTGGGAATGTTGTTCGAGGTGGACGATAGTGGCTGCTATGCGCTCCATCAGTCTGTGTGCGTAATTGGTATATCTACCCTGGCATTGCCTAGTTGTGCCGTGTCACCTACCATATCGAGCTTTACTACGATTATGATTTTAAGATCCGACCGCGTTAAGGTTCTCCATCCCCTTAACGCTATTTTCCGATATGATTATACTTTACTTATTTAGACACTATTGTAATAGCGAATATTACTACATAGTAGATATTTTAACGGATCCTTAGAGGATGGGCGGTCCCAAGCATCTTCTAAGTTACTTGTACCTTTACTACAGTTCACTTGAGTTGGTTTACATTATATAAGTATATATTGTCCTGACTCGAGTGTTTTGTGTTTTGCTTTACGCTCGGGTCAGCCTGAGTTATTCACAGATTTGGATTCCACTTTCTGGAGATTTGAATCGCTGGAGATTATCTGCTTGTCTTGTCCTATCTATTTCAATTCCGTTGTTCTACTCAGCTTGTACTTGGTTATTATATTGAGACTTTTGTTGTATTCTATTTCTTCTGTTATATCTTATGTAACTCTGATATATTTATATAGTAGCTTCATGAACTACTATTTCTTTTACTTCCGCTGCATTATTTTACTCTGTGTCTGTGATCCATGATTATATTTATTTACTGTATATTCTGAGATTTGCCAAATTTTATTTACAACGCGGTATTTTGAGCAATTCAATTCAGGCATGAGTGTCTACTTATACACTTATAAATGATGCGAATGGTTGAAAATACCGGGTCGTTACAATTATTTTCCTATGAATTGATTAAACATTCGTTCAACAGTTCTGTTATGCTTACATCCAGTGATTGAATTAGAAACATATTTTACGTAAAGAGAATCATAATCTTGATTGTATACACTTAAAGAACCTAGAAACAAAGCTATTTGAAGTACCTTTATAAAATTTCATAACAAAAGAGGAACTTTCAAAAGCCGTTGAATGAAATCATTATACTTCTATATTCCATATAAATTCTAGCAAAAAAAGCAAGTTAGAACATTGTTTAAATATGATGATTTCAAAGTTGCATACTAATTCAAATGCATGATGCATAAAGATATAATTAGAAACCACAAATATTGGTACAAGCAATTCGTATAATAAGAAAATTTCAACAAAATTCTATCACCTTATCTACGTGTATACAATAAGAAAAATATGGTGTGGATTATGTTATATATACATACATACATACATATATATATACATACATACATATATATATATATGTATGTATGTATATAGAGCCATATAATTTAATAAAAAATTATGAAAGTTGGGTGATCAGTTGAAAGAATACGTACGCTCATTAAACATATTATTCCAACATCGCAATGTAAAGTTTAACTCGACGGGTATAAGACTATAGAGTAAAATAAGCATAGTTGCGACCATGGTCGTATAACTCGACTAACGTTAACTAATTTTGATCGGTTTATTCTAAAGATAGAAACAAAAATTATATCAACACTACTAAATGCATGTTTCAAGATAAAATTCCATATACATGTTTTCTTTCTTTTACTATTGTGATAGCAAGATGATAAGAAGATCTAAATAACTTTGTGTAAATGGGCATGAATATTTGGCAAATCCTTTTGAAAAACTAAAGGTTATGTCACTCATGTAAATAAGTCGAAGATGAGCTATTTTGTAATTTGCATAGCTTAAATTAAGAAACTTTTCTTTAAAACGGAATATTTATAGTAGATGGCGATGTTTTCATAACATCCATTTTTTACATTGCTATAAACACTTTACGAAATATTGAAATAACACTTTAATCACTGTATCAATGCTTCTATTACAATAATCTAATTCTAAAACAATCATTATTTAAGAATTAGCATTGGTGAATATATGTTGCCGACTTTGTTCCATGGTTGATATTTTTAAAAGTAAACACCTTAATTTGAAAATAATTCAAATATTTTGGCTAATATAACATAACATTGCTTTCATGATTGCCTCCATGAGAATTTTGTTTTGAAAATAATAAAAAATTAGACACAAATAAGGAAAATATTCTCTTTAGGGAGCAAATGTATAAAACCATGCCAGATGTACCATGACCTAGTAAATTGTTCCTTAAGTCAATGTAAGTAGGAAATCAACATCGCCAATATGATAGTTGAAAGTGTATATGGATCGATAATATAGTTAAACTACGACTAGCAAGTGCGGAATTATAAATAATAGTAAATAGCAGTAATAAAAATGACACCAGGGATTTTTATACTGGTTCAAACTTCCCGTTCTACGTCCATCCCCAAACTCCTTCTGGAATTTCTCTAACAACCCTCACTTTACCCGGAGGAACAGGTATTACACCGCCTGAGCAACCGAACAGGACTTTTCCTCCTAAGCAACCGAATAGGACTTCAAATATAATAAATTGTTTCTTGACTTGTGTGTTCTTAAGTAACACGTATATAGTCAATGTAGTACACCCTTCCTATAATCTTCTTGATATGATGATTTGAATGTGCAAAGATAGGAAGTAGAGAGTTGAAAATCACTTGATATTATAACAATATAAGATCAAAATAGATAGAAAGAATTGGTTGTTGAAATAGTGGATTTTCATCTCTATTTATAGTATTGAATAGTTTTAATTCAATAGTTGCAACCATTAGAAGGAGTGCAACTGTTGGTGAAGAAGACAACTCTTCAAAATTTGAATTTTCATGAAGAGATGCTTCAGTTCGTCAAGTTCAGATGTCTGAGAAAAATAGTCAGATGGCTAAGTGATTTTAAAAAGTCAAAATAGGCAGAAGAAACAAATTTCAGTGAATACAGACGTCTGTCATTTAATTTAGACGTCTGTCGTTTATGACAGATGTCTGTATTAAATTATCAGACGTCTGTCATTGGTGACAGATGGCTAAATAAAAGTTCAGATGTCTGAATTTGTACTGATTTGTTCCTCTTCTTTATTTTAGTGATTCTGAACTTGAGAAATTTTTTGAAAATACTTTTATGTCTATAAAAAGATATTTTATTTTTGTAGAACATGTTTTCCGAAAAATATTTGTGTGTGTGTGTGTGTGTTGTTATCATCATATCAGAGATTGTACAAAAATATCTAACCGGAAATAATAATCAGTATACTGGAGAGCTTGAGCTTAGTTTGTTGACGATATGATAATAGCTTTTCTTTGTAGATTCCTGTAAGAATATTTGTCATCATAGTATATAGTTTGAAATATATAGTTGTCACATTAAAATCGAAGAAGACAGGTTCCAACATTCTCCCCCTTTTTGATGATGACAAATATATAATTCAACGGTTAGTATAAACCATACCTTTTGCTCCCCCTGTCAGCATGACCATATTATATAGCAGAATGATTAATATTTCTCCCCCTTTGTCATTAACAAAAAGGAATTTGTAAGGGGTTTTGTCAGAAATGTGATGATAAAACACATTGTTGAATAGTAATATGAACTTTGTTCAGAACAGACCAATGATAAAATTTTGTTGTGGAAGAGTCAGAATATTTGGAGTATAAAAACAGATTTGAACAGGTTCCACATCTTAATATACTAAACAAAGAGAAAAAGTGATATAGGACTGAAATTAGATTGTTGAAAATATATTATCAGACGTCTATGCGCAATGACAGACGTCTGTGATAATATAGACAGACGGCTAAATAAGAACCGGAGATTTAGACTTTGTGGACTAGAATCAGACGGCTCAATTTTTGTTGTCAGACGTCTATATTTGAGTACAGACGTCTGACGTATTTTGTTCAGACGGCTCAGAGGTCTTAATTTTGAACAGAGAGTAAATAACATTTTTAACTGAATTCAGACGACTAATAATTTTATTGCAGACGTCTATTTTTGAGGACAGACGTCTGTGGCAAAATGTTCAGACGTCTCAAAAAAAAAGGTATATGGACGTCTGTTAATAACTATCAGACGTATGTTTTTCATAAATAAGGTCCATGTATATCTAGAGAAGTCATCAACTATTACAAAAACATATCTATTGTGATTAATAGATTGAGTCTGAGTTGGTCCAAATAAGTCTAGATGTAACAACTCAAGAGGTTGTAATGTTGAGATGATTTTCTTAGATTTAAAAGAAGATTTAGTTAGTTTTCTTAGTTGACAAGCATCACAAATCCTATTTACCTTAAAATTCATTTTAGGTAAACCTTTAACTAAATTGTTTTTGGATAATTTACTAATAGCTTTGAAATTTATATGACAAAATCTTTTATGCCATAGCCAAGGATCATTTTCTTTGGCTATTAAACACATATTTGTATTATGATTGATTTTCATATTCAGAATATAAAAATTACGATCTCTAACTCCTTCGAAAATAAGATTTTTGTTATGATAAAAAATATTGCATTTATTTTCAGAAAATACTATGTTAAAACCTTTATCACATAATTGACTAAAACTTAGTAAGTTGTGTTTTAAATTTTTAACTAATAAAACATTTGTAATAAGAGGTAAATTAGATGTACCGTCATTGCTCACATCGCCTTTGCCGATGATGTAACCTTTGGAATTATCTCCAAAAGTGACAGATCCTCCATCTAAGTAGATAATGTTTGTTAACATATTTTTGTCGCATGTCATGTGTTTTGAGCAACCACTTTCTAGAATCCATTTTCCTCTTTTCTTAATCGGTACCTACAAAAAATATTGAAATTCTGTTGGTACCCACTTCCTCCGTTAGGGTCCAAAGGGTTAAATCTTTGGAAGCCAAACCCAGTTGGGTTTAGAGTTCCCTTTAAAAATAAAATTTTCATTCTTATGTACAGACATAATGAAAGATTTAATGTAGTTATTCCTAATCAAATTATTATTAGTTTTTGGAACCCAAATCATAATTGATTTTGGATGAATAACTTTTGAAGAAGATTTTTGAGCAGATATAGATTCCTTTTTCTTAAAATTAGTATATAATGAACCATTATTTTTAGAATGCTTTTGTATCGGTTTTTTATATCCTAACCCCTTTTTATTTGAGCAGGTTTGAGAATTCTCAATTATTTTAGAGAGACTCTCTCTTCCACTGTTAAATTTAGAAACATTTTTAGAAATATTTTCCAGTTTTGTTTTAAGATGTGATACTTCTATATCAAGTGTTTTAATATTAGAGTTTAAATCATAAATCTCTTTTGCTAATTTAACATTCTCATATTTCTGTCTTTCTATTTCACTGCTTAAATCAGTGAATTGAGATGTTATATTAACATAAGGTTCTTGAGATTTTACTAACTCTTCCTCTAATATTTTCTTTTCATCTTTTAACATGTCAGTTTCTATTTCAATT
The DNA here is from genome assembly GCA_030737815.1 of Allium fistulosum. Lineage (NCBI taxonomy): Eukaryota > Viridiplantae > Streptophyta > Magnoliopsida > Asparagales > Amaryllidaceae > Allium > Allium fistulosum. The sequence goes on from CM060906.1 coordinate 1,041,095,152, forward strand.
CTATTTAATTTTCCTAAAGCATCTTTATATTTACTCTTTAGGATTCTAAGTTTATCTAACAATTCAGAGTTTATTTCTATTAAATCGTCAAAAGTTAGATCACTTACATCATCATTTGTTGCCATAAAACAAACGTTGGCTTGTTCTAAATCACTATCACTATCATTGTCTGACGAAGAAGATTCTGTATCATCCCATGTATCTGAGAAGGCTTGCTTCTTTTTAAATTTGTCCTTTTTGAGATTATATTCTTTCTTCCGATCAGGACAATATTTCTTTATGTGGCCCTTCTTGTGACATTCGTAGCATTCAAGAGATGAGCTTGATGGCTTATTGAAACCCTTGTTATTTCCAAATTTATTACCCTTTTTGAATTTCAAAAACTTTTTGAAATTCTTAGCTATAAATGCCATATGGTCTTCTGATTCAGAGTCTTCTTTTTCTGCTTGAAAAGCGATAGTTTTCTTGTCCTGTGCTTGTGCTCGTCTTGCCAGTAAATTTACTTCATAGGACATTAGATTTCCTATTAACTCTTCTGTTTTTATGGTTGAAATATCATTAGCTTCCTCAATAGCTAAGATTTTTCGTTCCCATTCATCAGTTAATGAGTTAAGGATTTTTGATACAATATCAGGTTCAGTAAAAGTAACTTCTAAAGCTAATAGTGAGTGATAGATATCCTGGAATCTAGAGTACATTTCACTAATACTTTCTCCTTGTTTCATTCTAAAATTTTGAAATTGGTTTTTAAGCATAGAAATCTTGCTTTGTTTTACTTTATTTGTTCCTTCGTGTGTAACCTTAAGTGTATTCCAAATTTCATATCCAGTTTTACAAATACTGACTCGATTGAATTCATTTTTGTCTAATGCGCAAAATAACATGTTCATTGCTTTTGCGTTTGCAGTAGCATCTAGTTTTTGGGTATTAGACCATGCAACATACTCTGTAGTAGAAATATTATATTCAGATTGAATGATATTCCAGGTTTCAAATCCACTTGCTTGCATATAAATTCTCATTCTAGTTGACCAATAACTATAATTTAATCCGTTAAACAATGGTGGTCGTGTAGTGGCTTGTCCCTCAGTAAAACTGTTGCTAGTGTTATTGTCCATAGTATTAAAAAAATCAGATAACTGTGTTATAATTATGTGATGACCTTGCTCTGATACCAAATGAAAGTGTATATGGATCGATAATATAGTTAAACTATGACTAGCAAGTGCGGAATTATAAATAATAGTAAATAGCAGTAATAAAAATGACACCAGGAATTTTTATACTGGTTCGAACTTCCCGTTCTACGTCCAGTCCCAGACTCCTTCTGGAATTTCTCTAACAACCCTCACTTTACCCGGAGGAACAGGTATTACACCGCCTGAGCAGCCGAACATGACTTTTCCGCCTAAGCAACCGAATAGGACTTCAAATATAATAAATTGTTTCTTGACTTGTGTGTTCTTGAGTAACACATATATAGTCAATGTAGTACACCATTCCTATAATCTTCTTGATATGATGATTTGAATGTGCAAAGATAGGAAGTAGAGAGTTGAAAATCACTTGATATTATAACAATATAAGATCAGAATAGATAGAAAGAATTGGTTGTTGAAATAGTGGATTTTCATCTCTATTTATAGTATTGAATAGTTTTAATTCAATAGTTGCAACTATTAGAAGGAGTGCAACTGTTGGTGAAGAAGACAACTCTTCAAAATTTGAATTTTCATGAAGAGATGCTTCAGTTCGTCAAGTTCAGATGTCTGAGAAAAATAGTCAGATGGCTAAGTGATTTTAAAAAGTCAAAATAGGCAGAAGAAACAAATTTTAATGAATACAGACGTCTGTCATTTAATTTAGACGCCTGTCGTTTATGACAGATGTCTGTATTAAATTATCAAACGTCTGTCATTGATGATAGATGGCTAAATAAAAGTTCAGGTGTCTGAATTTGTACTGATTTGTTCCTCTTCTTTATTTTAGTGATTCTGAACTTGAGAAATATTTTGAAAATACTTTTATGTCTATAAAAATATATTTTATTTTTGTAGAACATGTTTTCCAAAAACTATTTGTGTGTGTGTGTGTTGTTATCATCATATCAGAGATTGTACAAAAATATCTAACCGGAAATAATAATCAGTATACTGGAGAGCTTGAGCTTAGTTTGTTGACGATATGATAATAGATTTTCTTTGTAGATTCCTGTAAGAATATTTGTCATCATAGTATATAGTTTGAAATATATAGCTGTCACATTAAAATCGAAGAAGACAGGTTCCAACAATAGTAATCATACTACCATGTACTAACAATAAATTAATTCAATCATAATTTTAATATCCTGACCTAAAATAGAATTGATTCAATATTGTTAAAATTAGAAGCAATTATAAAAATATGAACCCTCCGTAATAAGTATAGAAAAGAAAATGTAATTCAAAATGACAAAACCTAAAATTTATATTGGAAAAAGAGTAAGCTAATCCATATTTTGGAATATATAAAGGTGAGAGTTTGCATGACGTATCATTATGCCATTTAGGAAATTGGACCCTGGCACATGTGAATAGGAAAATTAGATCTGAATATTATAATTAAGGAGAATTTTGGTTGGAATAAATTATAATTTGATGGACGAGAAATATTCATAGAAATGAAATTAGCTGAAGCAGTATGGAAAACATTGCAACAAAATTGTGCGGTTATAATTAGGTCTCAACATTTGAACTTGAACAAATTAGTAACTGAAATATTGATACTATGCACTAATGATGCATCCACCTTATGTAACAAATTTAATCTTTAAAAACAAGTAATCTCACTTACTTGGGCAAATAATCACTGAGAAAATCAATGATTTTAAAGACAAATTCATATGCTTTTAGAATGAAACATAAAATGCATGAAAAATTATTGATTACAATAGTCATCAATAAGGAATTCATCGTAAAAAAAAATTAACGTTTGGTGAACAGTGTCGAAATGAACTATCTTCTTACTAAAAAAAGTATGAAAATAGACTTAAACTATATAAGCATGAAACTTTATAAAATCATATAACACACATATTTACTCAAAAATATTCATAACAAAATAATAGAGCTTATCGATTGAATCAAAAAGAGAAAAATAAAGATTCATTCTATTTGGGATGACAAATCATCATTTTTTTCCTAATATAACTAATACTCGACTGTAGTTTTATCCTGTAAATATAGTAATCTTAATTGTCCTCCCACCAAACTAAAAGCCATCATTGACCTTAGTGCCATATTTCGCTAAGACATCATATTCTGATCTTCCATCTGCATCCAAGTATTGCAAATACGTAACAAATCAAAATTAATTAAATTTAGCTATTATATTATGTAAACGAAAGATGATGCTATCTAGTGACTTTTGTTTATTGCACGCCTGAGAGACTTGATAGATTAATTTGCTTCTTTTACTGAATTATTTCTCTTCATCAGAATATTTATATCAATGCAATTAACGCTTGCCATTGGAGCTATAACAGCTCAAGCTTTGGCTGTTATCACAAAAGGTTAACAACCCTTGAACTTTCTCCATCCTTTTAAGGAAGTAGGATACAATTATAGGAATGGAAAAACAGTTGAGGAGAGGAGAAGAGAAAGAAATGGACGATAAATCAATTTGAAAGTGCCGATAAAGGATTGATAAAAAGGTGGTGAAAAATGAAAAATGAATGGAACATACATTGGATAAAGGTGGCTAGAAAAGAAAAATTAAAAATAAGAGACGATTTGTAAATAAAAAGATAGAAAAATAGAAAATTTTCTAGTCAAACCACATAGTGGAAGCAAAGCCTAGTGGAAAAAAATATGAATGGAATGCTTGAGAATTAAGGATGAGAAACTCAGTTTTAATATTATAGTATAGATGTATAAAATTTTGAAGCTTCAATCCAAGAATCAGTAATGTTTTTATTAATTAATTATTTGTTCTTAAGATTTACTTCAAAGGATACGACGTAGATAAGCAAAGAGAAAAAACATGCATTTCCAAACAATAAGAACTAGAGGAAGTAATTCACCATGTAGCCATTCATTAGCATAGCGAGTAAACACAAAACCTTTTAAACAAAAACGTAGATTATAGTCTACATCCGAGCCCGAGCGAAAACCAAAAAGAATTTGGTATTGGAATTACAAAAAACAACTGTTTGGTAGAAATAATAAAGAATCGATGCATTTATGTATTATTTTATCCTGTATAATACTTTTGGTGCTCATATCAAAAAAAAAATTCAAACATAGTATTGTATAATCATCATAATACTTTGATTGCTATAGTATCAATGGTCCATACCCATATCATCATCATTAATATAAATAATACATTCAATTCAATTCAAGATTGAAATTATTTATCTCTAAAGATTTTTTTTATAACCTCAATTGTCATACATAGTTAAATTATTGTTTCACAACTTGATATTTCAAATTCATCAAAATTCGAATATATTCATCAGTAGCATTTCTCAAAGTTTTAAATCAAAAACTTGCCTTTCCACTCCAGATTTAGTCATCGTCATATATTTTAAAATATTAAAAGATTTCATATTTGACCAAAAATAGAAAACATTCAAAGCCTTCTCAAAAATTGTAATTCATTCATCATAGAAATCATTGATTATAGGATTTTGGTATAATGGAACCACTGTAAACAGTTTATAGTTTTACGAAGTTAGAAAGATTATCAAAATTTTACACATATTCAAACTTTATACCATCTAAGCATGATCGAAAATTGAAATAGGCAGTAACCAACAAAAGGGAATGAGAGGATAGACAATTTAATTTGGACAATGAAAAACATATAAATAAAAATTTGTGAAACTTACGTCAATAATTCACATTGGATTGTGATTCAATTCGCTAATCAGATGGATTTGATGTTTTCGAGGTTTGGTAGACTGATTCATTGCCCCTTTTTCCTTGGTCGAAGGTAGTAGCCTAACAAAATTAGGATCGCTGAAGAGGAATTTGATTCTAGGGTACAATGTAAGAAGTAGAATGGAGAAGAAGGGAATATGGTTTAGGGTTGGAGAATAATTTTTGTTGATGGCCGAGGGAGTGTTTTTTCCTAGGAAGTAAATGAAACTCTTATGAACTGTTAGATTTGGGTCCTTTACACATGTCAGCGTAGTGTTCTTTTAACAAAAACGAAAACGAAGGGTCTTCAATGGAATATTGAGCTTTCATATAATATAAAAGCTGGACAAACAGAGTCAACCGAAACATGTGTTTGCTTTGACATACTCCGTGAAAAAGGACTAAATTTATTATAGGATGCAATTTTAGCAAGTTTAAGCTACACTTCTTTGTTCTTTTCATAATATATAGAAAACATACAATTGTTAGTTTCAAGAAAGTCAAAAAAAATAAGGAGCTTAATCAAAAAAGTTAATACAACCATCTTGCAGAACATAAAAATCAAAGTAACAGTAACTTGCCCTCTCTGTTTTTTATACAATTTATTCATTTTCTCCATCAAAAATGCAGACTTCCTCTCGGAATATACATAATAGACAAATATAGAAAAAATGTAAATGTACAACAACCACCTTTCCATAAAAATAAAATAAAATGAAAGTTAGATGAAAATTCCATCTAACTTTTAGGAGCGCAAACAACTAACAATAACTAACGTTGTAAAATTCGAAAAGTACCAAACATAAAGAGAAACAACTGTGTATGGCCAGTTAAAATAATATTGAAGACAATACTCCATAAAAAATGGCAACATTTTGCTAAAGCATATAGTAGGGCGCTCAAAACATACAAATGCATGCCGCTACTGGCATATTCAAATAATTGTTCAGCCGTGACATCTTCCAAACATAGAGTAACATCTTTCTCCCAACGTCAATTTACCTTTGTAGTTTGAATAACATAATTCATTTACTGCTCGATGAGTAATGAAGGCCAAGAGCTTTATTGTTATACATGGTACTCAAGCTCATATTTACTATCTTTGTTTATTTTTTCATATGTACATTAGTGGATAAAAATAGACATTGTATTTGTTTAAGTGTAACTTGATTGTAGGATCCAACTACAGAAATTTAGCTTCTTAAGCATGAATATAAATTATCAAAAATTTGTCAAGAAAGATTGTCAAGTACATTGATTACTTAAAATATATTGGAAATAATGAGAAAACGAAGTGTAAAATATGCTTTATTTGTGAGTAAGGGTATATATGTAAATAATCGGAACTATATAGCTATACCTGACATGCGCACTATCTCAAGTTGTACACTATGAATACAAATTGTATATCAAACAGAGAATTATCAAATGTAATAAAACAAAGTTTCATTTTACATTCTCTTCACCTTTTCTAATTTGGTATTAGAGCATATCACAGCCTAACGGCGAAGTGCCATGCCTAGAACATCATCAGAAACTCCGTAATCATCTAACGCCAAGTTGCACCCTGGTTCTTATCAAAATTATCATCATCACTTAAGAAACCATAGATTTTCTCATCAACCCCTTAACCCACCAAGATCCATCAAAAACCTCTTATGCCTTGCCAAGGACCCAGTAAGATACCAAGTCATCATTCTGGTGATCTGGCTGCACAGTGCTAATCATCATAAAAGCCCAATTAAACCTCTTTTCATCATCTAATCCAGTTAAACTCCATAAATTTGTACCTTACAATCTGAATATCACCAGAAATGGCCGAAGAGAACAATGATGGGTCATCAAACTCACCAGGAGTTCTAAGAAACCCTACCTTTCCCACTAAAACCACCACCATAACCATCATCAGTTCCAAAAGCTAGCTCATAACCATAGAACATGATGGGAATAATTATCTCTTGTGGAAGTTTCAAGTCGAAACTACCATAAGAGGACATGGCATTGAGGAGCTCATTAGAGGAACAACAGTGATCCCACCAAGAATGGTTGAAACCAGTGAAGGAAGGATAGTAAGCAATAAAGAATACACAAACTATCAAAGACAAGATAGTTTATTATCAGCATGGTTATCATCATCAATTGGTACAAATTCCTGCCTCAACTTGTAGGGTGTAAAAGTGCACATGACATATTGGTGACAATGTAGCAGATATTTAGTTCTCAATCAACATCAAAGATCATGTATTACAAAAGGCGGTTCCAGAATTTAAGAAAAGATAATCTATCAATAAGAGAATATCTAACCAAGATCAAGTTGGTTTGTGACCTTCTTGATGTAATAGGACACAGGGTGTTAGAATCAGAGCAAATACTTACAATAATGAATGGTTTAGATGAAGATTATGAAGCAGTAGTAGTTGTTATCTCATCAAAAGAGACAATACCAGATATACAGTATGTACATGCAACTTTACTTGCCCATAAGGAAGAATAGAGCAAAAGAAAATAGCCAGTTCGGAATTTGCAATCAATTACACTACCAACTATAGATCCAAGAATCAAGAAAGGAACACTAGCAGTAAGAACAAGGGTGATCAAGATAATAAACTAGATTACTTCAATCAAAGAGGCAACTCATCAAATAGATCTAGAGGAAGGGGAAGATACAATAATAGTGGCAGAATTAGATGTCAGATTTGTGCAAAGTTTGGCCATGTAGCTAGCAAGTGTAACTTTAGATTTGATACAAACTTCAATCCAACCAAGCAGAATACAATATATTAGAGAAACTATAGTTCTAATGTAAACATGGCACAATTGAATCAAAATTCAAGAAATCAGGGAGAGATCTCAAGAACTAGCAACCTGGCTTTTGATGAACTGAACGAACTTGATGATATTCAGAATGAAACCTGGTATTCAGATTTAGGAGCAACAAACGATCTTACCAACAATCTGGAAAACCTAAACATTAGAAGCAAGGAATACAATGGTAATCAGTTAATCCATATGGGTAATGGAGAATCATTAAACATTACTCACATTGGAGATGCTTATATTAAAAGGAAAAAGAAATTCATTTTAATAATTGTAATGACCCACCTTTTTGGATGGTATAAATCGACGATAAACCACACACGTCAGACTCAAACCATTCAAAAGGGAGGATTGTTATAGGGTAAGTAGAAAAAGCAGAGAAAGAGCGAAAAAGAAATACAGAATCTCGTAGCAGAATGACAAAATAATGATCAAATAAATAGTTCATGAAGCTGTTTTACAAATAACATTTGTTCATACTTTTACAATACATATCAGAGTACATACAACAGTAATGAATAAATAATGCAGCGGAACAACATGATGCAGCGGAACAACATGATGCAGCGGAATAAATAAAATAAATAGTAGTAGTATATGATCTTCGTCTTCGTCCTCTAGAGATAAATGGTCTTCGATATACTGAAAAGCTCATACTGACCCGAGCGAATTGAAAAGACAAAACACTCGAGTTAGAACTAAAAGATCTTATGTAAGTTAAATCAATAGTAAATAAATATGAGTGTAATGGCAATGGAGATGTTTACGGGTTTTGACCTCTCCTATCCAGTGTTTAACGTGAGTGCAATAACTTAAGAGATGTTTGGGATTACCATCTCTTAAGGATCCGTTAAACTATCTACATAACATAGTACAATACGCTATTATAATTGTGTCTATAGTAAAGTAAAGTATTAAAATAGCGTTAAGGCGTTACCCATATCCCCTTTAACACATTTTATATATTCCCATAGTCTATACCGTACCGTAAGCTCCTCCGTGACGTTTACCCAGAGGGCACTCCATAGGTATGGTACGAAACAAACTCGTAGAAGGCGCGATAGGGCATGTGAACACGGCACTCGAGGCAATGCCAGGGTAGGATTCTACCAATTGCACTCCCGGACTGGTGGTAATGCATAACAGCTACTACCGCCCACCTCAGACACACTCCCATCATCAAATCAAGGGTGGCCACCAAATCAGTAACAAAGTCAAAATATAGTATCGAAGAAATGTGCCTGATAGGAGGAATGACCTCACTTGGCCCGGTATAGTTCCTGTTTTAGTCACATCTAAGCTGACTCACGGGAGTCAGGGTCACGGAAATACCTCATACAGAATCGTTCGCCAAACCATCCTACTTCATTTCTGGAATCTCCACCACATACACAGTTGTTAAAGTGGTTTCGGTATTGGAGAGAGTATGACAATATCTGATCCTGGTTTCTTTAACAACCAAATGCTTATTTCACACCGGATGGTTCCTTTACATTTCAAAAGTCAATTCATAATTAATATCAAAATATCATATTCAATTTCAAACCATATCACTTTCGAAATCATATTCACTTTCAAAACCATATTCACTTCCAAAATCATATTCACTTTCAAAATCATATTCACTTTTGAAATTAGCGATAAGATAGGTTAATTAAATCCTCATTCCAAAATCATCATATTTACTCAAATATGTCATTTCACGAAAGGTATTAATTTCAAATCCCAACTTAGGTTGTATCATCATCAAGGATTTAAATATAAATACTTCAACTTTACACAATCTGAAATTTTAGAAAATAGTTTAGATAGTCATAAATAGTTTAATAGTTTTAAAAATAGTTAAAATACTCTAAAATAGTTTAAATGATTAAAATTGATTAAAATAGTTTAAATAGTTAAATTAGTTTAAATAGATTTAAATTAGATTTAAAATGATTTAAATAGATTTAACATAGATTAAATAGATTTAAAATGATTTAATAGATTTAACATAGATTAAATAAATTAAATTATATTAAGTAGATTTAAAATATATTAAATAGATTTAAAATAGATTAATTAAACTTAAATTATATTAAATAGATTTAATTTATATTAAATAGATTTAAAATAGATTAATATAGATAAAAAATAGATTAAATAAATTTAATTAGTTTAAAATAGGTAAAATAGATTAAATTAGATTAAATAGATTATAATAGATTAAAACAAATTAAAATAGTTTAAATTGATTAAAATAGTTTAAATTAGTTTAAAATAGATTTCAAAGTTATATTCAAACAATTTCAATAACTCAATTTCAATAAAATTCATTTATATTTGACAATTCAACTTTGAAATTTCAATTTAAATCCATTGAACAATTCATTAAATCAATTCCAATTTCAACATTAACGCTTGGATTTTTGAAAATAATTCAGTTTATATAAATCAATTTCTATTTTAAAATACCAGTTAACTGAATTCAAAATTTAATGATTTAAAAATCATTTACTTTAACCAATCCGGTGTCTGTATATAATTTTCTACCTTGTGGTCAAGTGATACAGATATTTATTGTTTCAATTCGCAATTTATTTAAGTTTTACGGGTATATATCATTTCAACCCGCTATCCCAAATTTATTTCAATGAAAATCGCTTGGGTTTATCATTTCAGCCCATAACGATTTTCCACTATTCTATATGATTGTTCGGGTATGTATCATTTCAACCCATAGGGAACTTGCAGTGTTATAAGAATATAAAATATACATCAAGTCATCCAATATCAACAATCAAACATCTATCACAATCATCATCCAAATCAACCAATAAACATCAATAGATAACTGATTATCATTAACAGATATTAAATTGAAAATTAAATTCAATATTAAATTAAATGATGATTAAATGCAATAAAAGTCAAATTTAACTAGAATGACAATTTAAAAAGCACATCATAAATTTAAATTAACTAACATAAGATAATTTAGTAATTATGAGTAGGTTAAAACGCTCACCTTTGATTTCAAATCGATTTGAAATCCAAAATAAAGCCCAAAGTTTAACAGTCTCAGAATTCGACCAAACCAGTTCCATAATGTCTGACATTTCGATACGTTCGCGGTAGAGAAAACCACGCATAAATCCAAGCTCATATGAAGAAGATACGCGTGTTAGAACGATTGAAATTTAAAATATAAGAATTAATTAAATAAAAGGAAAAATAACAAGTTACCCTCACGTGCATCCACGCGCTCAAGAAACCCTACAGCACGCTCGCACACTCAAACCCGTATAGCTCGAATAGCCGCCACCTTTCACCTGAAATTGCCGCCGGCATAGCCCCTATCATCCAGATCGAGTACCTCCGATGAGCTCGCCTCGGCCAGCCGCTTCACATGGACCCCACGCGCGACCATACCTCGTCAGCAAAACAACCGCCGCCACCGACCATGTTTAGCCATTTTCTGGCGATCTCCGACCAAGTTACAACGAGCGATGACCACCCTAAGACCTACTCGACCTCTTCTTCCCAACGCCGCTTCCCGATCGTTAAACAGACGACGATCCACCGTTGGATCGTAAACCCTAAAATGGACAACTAAGGTTCTTTGTCAATTTCTGGTCGAACGATGCATCCAACTAAAAAATGAACTATTGCAGTAGATTATGCTCGTCGAGAGCTTTCCAACGCTATATAATACGACATAGTTTTGAGGAGTTTGATTTTCGATTTGAATTTGAAATTAGATTTAGGGTTTGTAATTGGAATTTGTTTCTGCCATTGGAAGAAAGGAATAGGCAGATAGAATTGTACATACAGAATAACTAAATGACTGCTAGGGTTTGGGAACAAGACTATTTATATTAACAAAGCCCGATAAGAAAATAAACACATAACGAACCTGTACGAATGACCAATAGCGACCAAAAAGCCCGTTTCGCTTTCGAAATGAAAGTGGGGCATCCCATATATCAAAATAGATGTTTTCGATATTTTTAAACTCAATGGGATAGGTTTCAAGTCATAATTCCATCATATGAAGAAGTTAGCTTTAAAATCAGCTTATTTCAAATTGATTTCAACTGAATTTAATTAAATTTATTTCTACGCGTTTCGAGCCCGTACGATCAAACAACCAGTCTGATTGCTACGAAACTTGAAATCCAACAATAATTCACCATTACGGATCCGATGAAATTGGTTTCATTGAAATCCGAGACAGTGGCCAAAATGGCTATTTTCGCGTTAATTAAATAAATTAATATTAAATTAATTAATTCACATTTTAATTTCAAATTTAATTACTAACACTTTCATTATTTTTGTTTACTTGGACATTTACAATAATTTAAAATAAATTTACATATCAATTCAGTGTTAAATATTACACTAATTATAGTATAATGACCCATAATTTTCGATAATTTAAAAATTGTAAATTTAATAAGGTTTTGTGATTTAATGTTGGAAGAAATAAAATTTTGTGATTAAATAATGAGAATATAATTGGCTTAAAATATAATAGTATTAACTTAGAGTAATTTATTACTACTTTGAATGAAATTCCAATTTATTGAAATGATTAAAAAGTTATAATTGGATATACATTGTAAATTAATTGTAATAATGTGTGTATTAATTGATATTGGATTAAAAGAGCAATTGATAATTTAAATGTTGTATTAATTAAATAGTATGTAATTAATTTTAAATTTAAAAAAATTGAATGTTCTGTAAAAAACTATGACATTTGTGTGTAGATAACGAACATACAAATGTGATTAAATATAGAAATGTTGACAATTGTTATTTGTTACTAATTCATTTAATCAATTCCAATTAAATGTAATTTAATGTTACTTTAGTATAAGTTATGACGATAACTGTAAAAGGTAAATGCAATAAAATGTGTAGGAATGTTAATTATGTTCACAAGGCAATAATTGAATTTATAAAAGAGTAAACCAAAGATAAATAAATTTATTGAGATTTTAAATTATAATAAAATTGACAAAAATTCATTGTAATTGAAATACAGCTAATATGGTAAAAGATGACAATTGGATAATATTAGTGTAATAAGGTATAAACAAATGTGAACTAGGTCTATAAAGTAATAATTGATTGAATAAAAAAAAGATTGAAATCAAATTAAATCAATTTATTCGAATTAAATTTTAAATTAATTGGATTTAATTACAGTTGAAATTGAACACTGTAACTACAATGAACTGACATGTAAAATTGATTTAAATTATTGTAAAGGTCCAAGTAATCAAAAATGATGAAAATAGTTGGTCATTAAATTTGAAATTTAAAAAGTGATTTAATTGATTTAATAATAATTTATTTAATTAAAGTAAAAATAGCCATTTTGGCCACTGATTCAGTTTTCGACGAAACAAGTTTCATCGGATCCGTAACGGTGAATTATTGCAGAATTTCAAGTTTTGTAGCAATCAGACTTGTCGTTCGATCATACGGACTCGAAACACATAGAAATCAATTTGAAATAAGCTGATTTTAAGCTAACTTCTTCATATGATATAATTAGGAATTGAAACATGTTCCATTGAGTTTAAAACTATCGAAAACATCTATTTTGATATATGGGATTACCCATTTTCGTTTCGGGAATGAAACGGGCTTTTCGGGTCGTTTATCGTTCCAATCCAAATCGATCTGGTCCATTCTTTTCTATTTTAGCTATACCTATAAATAGATCGTTAAAAACCCTAGTTGTTTCTTATATTCTCATTTCAGTATGTACAATTCTAAACCAATTCAAACTCGAAACCCTAATTCAAATTCAATTCCAAAATCAAACTCCTCCAAACCCTATCAAATTATATACTGTTTCGAAGCTCTTGACGAGCGCAAGTCAAATCTGCAGTTTATTTTTCGATTTGGGTTTTTGCGTGGCTAGAAATTTGCGAATTCGTCTCGGCCATTCATATTGGTGGCTGATGATCATCGATCGATCGACGATTCGTTGGTACAGTATTGTGGAGAGTGGCATGGGGAGGCCATCAGTGATGTTCGCTTAGTGGTTTGATGGTTGGATCATTGTAAACTATTCGATTAGAGTTCGTATATTTTCGGCGGCGACTGCCTTCTCATGTCGCGATCGATGGAGGAGGGGTTCGCGTGGTGGTCGGCAACGTGGAGGGACATCTGGCGCACGAGGGAGTGGTCGTGATGGCCTGGCCTGGCGAGGTGAACGTGATGACGACGGTGATCTGATGGTGCTTGATCGCGATATGTTATTCGTGCTAGGGTTCTGGAAGACCGGTGACGTGTAAGCTTTGTTCTTTTTTTTTAATTTTATTTAATTACATTATTTATTTTTCTAGCGTTCTAATTATCATAACTTTTGCATACGAACTCGGATTTGGACGCGGTTTCTTCCGTTGCGATCGTATCGGAATTCCAGACATTATAAAACTAGTTTAGTTGAATTCCGAGACTATTTGAATTTTGGGCCAAAATTTGATTTTACATCGATTTAAAATCAAAGGTGAGTGTTTTAACCAACTCACAATCACTAAACTATCTTGTGTTAGTTAAATTAAATTTATGAGGGATTAAAAATTAATAATTGATGTTGGTGTGTTTAAATTGTCATTCTAGTTAAATTTGACTTTTACTGCATTTAATCATCGTTTAATTTAATATTGAATTTAATTGTCAATTTAATACATGTTAATGATAATCAGTTATCTATTGGTGTTTATTGGTTGATATGGATGATGATTGTGATGGATGTTTGATAGTTGATATTGGATGACTGGATGTGGTATTTTATATTGTTATAACACTACAAGTTCCCTATGGGTTGAAATGATACATACACGAACGATCTATAGATTTGGAAAAAATCGTTATGGGTTGAAATGGTAGACTCGAGCGATTTTATGGATTTTTATTTAATTCGAGATTGCGGTTTGAAATGATATATAATCTTAAAATTGTAAGTTGCGGATTAAAATGATAAATATCCATATCACTTGTCCATAGGGTAGAAAATTATATACGGACAACAGATTGGTTAAATTAAATGATTTTTATTTCCTTAAATTGTGAATTCAGTTAACTGGTATTTTGAAATAGGAATTGATTTATATAAATAGAATTATTTTCAAAAATCCAAGCATAAATGTTGAAATTGGAATTGGTTTAATGAGTTTGCTCAAAGGATTTAAATTGGAATTTCAAAGTTGAAGTGTCAAATATAAATGAATTTATCGGAATCGAGTTATTGAAAATGTTTGGATATAACTTTGAAATCTATTTTAAATTAACTTAAACTATTTTAATGAATTTAAACTATTTTAATCAATGCAAACTATTTTAATTTATTTTAATCTATTATAACCTATTTAATCCAATTTAATCTATTTTACCTATTTTAAACTAATTAAATTTATTTAATCTATTTTAAATCCATTTAATATAATTTAAATCTATTTAATCTATTTTAAATTTATTTAATCTATTTAAAAACATATTTAATATAATTTAAACCTATTTAACCTATATTTAATCTATTTAAATCATTTTAAATCTAGTAAAATCTATTTAATCTATTTTTAAATCTATATAAATCATTTTTCATCTAATTAAATCAAATTTAAATCTATTTAAACTATTTTACTACTTAAACTATTCTAAATCTATTTTAAACCAATTTTAAAACTATTTAAACTATTTATGACTACCTAAACTATTTTCTAAAAATTTCAGACTGTGTAATGCTAAAGTATTTATATTTAAATCCTTGATGATGATACCACCTAAGTTGGAATTTGGAATTAATACCTTTTGTGAAATGACATATTTGAGTAAATATGATTTTGGAAGTGAATTTGATTTTGAAAGTGAATATGATTTGAAAATGATATGGTTTTGAGAATATGATATTTTGATATCAATCGTAAATTGACTTTTTGAAATGTAAAAGAACCATCTAGTGTGAAATAAGCGTTTGGTTGTTAAAGAGACTGGGATCGGATATTGTCATACTCTCTGCCAATACGGAAAAACACTTTAACAACTGGGTACATGGTGGAGATTCCAGAAATGAAGTAGGATGGTTTTGCGAACGATTTTGTATGAGGTATTTACGAGACACTGACTCCCGTGAGTCAGCTTGATGTGGCTAAAACAGGAGCCATGCCGGGCCAAGTTAGGTCATTCCTCCGATCGGACACATTTCTTCGATACCATATAATGAGTTTGTGATTGATTTGGTGGCCACCCATTGATTTTGATTTGGGAGTATGTTTTGAGGTGGGCGGTAGTAGCTGTTATGCGTTACCACCAGTCCAGATCTGTAATTGGTATATCTACCCTGGGCATTTCCTCGAGTGCCTTATCGCATGCCTTATCGCACCTTTTACGAGTTTGTTTTGTGTCATACCTATGGAGTGCTCCCTGATAGCCGACCTGTGGGTGGAATTTACAGTATCTGTATAGACTACGACATTATATAAAATGTGTTAAGGGGGACATGGGTAACGCATTAATGCTATTTTAATACTTTACTTTACTATAGACATATTATAATAGCACATTGTACTACATATTATATAGTTTAACGGATCCTTAAGAGATGTAAATCCCGAACATCTTTTAAGTTATTGCACGCACATTGACACTGGATAGGAGATGTCAAACCCTGTAAACATCTCTGATGTCATTACACTCATATTTATCTACTGTTGATTAAGCTTACATAATATCTTTTTGTTCTGACTCGAGGGATTTGTCTTTTCAATTCGCTCGGATCAGTCTGAGCTTTTCAGTTTATCGAAGACTGCTTTCTGGAGGATGAAGACGAAGATTTTGTACTATTATTATTTATTATATTTAGTCCACTACATCATGTTGTTCCACTGCATTTGTTTATTATTTATTCTTGTTGTTTGTAACTCTGATCTGTATTTTTAAAAGAATAATCAATGTTATTTGTAAACAGCTTCATGAACTGTTTATTTGATTATTATATTCTGTCATTCCGCTGTGAGATTCTGTATTTGTTTTATTTCTTTCTCTTCTTTTTCTTATTTAACCCATAACAATCTACCCCATTTGAATGGTTTGAGTCTGACGTGTGTGGTTTATCGTCGATTTAAACCGTCTAAAAAGGCAGGTCGTTACGGTTGGTATCAGAGTTTTGGTTTAGCGATAACCTTAGCTTTGTGGGATCTAGCTCATATAAATAGGGTAGTAATGCCCTATAATGAGTCGCTGAGTGTATATATGAGAGAGCGTATTTGTTAATGTTATAAAAGGTTTTTGTATTGTGTTCATTTGTTCCGTTTTGTGTTTATAAATTCCGGTCGGTGCATAATACGCTATGACATCGATAGGGATTTCTAAACACTTAATATGACAGACCGACACAATATTGTTTTGAAATACAGGTAAATGAAATAATATTGCCTATTGTATATTTTGTATATAAAATAATAAATTTTATAAATGATATAGTTGGATGTAATATGTTGTTTGTTAGGTAGAAAATTTTATAAATATTGATTTGAAATAAAATAGATTTATGAATAAAATGAATATAAATTGGAATTTGAGAACTAAAGTTCTGGGATTTTGAAATTTTCTTTCTAAGATTTTGGAATATAATATTAATATTATTTAGAGGTCTTTTCTGATAAAAATATTTCAAGATGATTTGAAAGAAATGTTTTAGAAAATTTTGGAAGGAAATAAGCTCTGTACTCCCCTCTCTACCGCTGGAAAATAATTTCGGTGATGAGTGCACGCATCATCGACGTTCATTTTTGAGTTTCAAAGTGGGAAGACCGTTATAGTAAATTTATTGCACAATTGTTTTGATAGATTAATCTTTATTTTTGAATTCCAAATACGATTTGATATATATATATATATAAGATAGGATTATATATATTATTTGAAAATAATTGAAATGAAACCCGGTTGTTTATTTCCTAAGTTCTTGTAAATTAGAAACAGAAATTATTGTAATGAATGGAATCTTGACTATATTAATAATTGGAAACTTTTAAAAGGAAAATAAGAAATTTGATGTTAAAATGATTAATGAAATAGATAAGAAATTGAAAATTTGTAAATTGTAAATAAAAAGGAAATGAAAATATGAAATGGTAACTATTGAACATTTTGTTAACTAAATGAATAAGAGAAACTAGGGTAATATTCAATTGCATTCTTAAGACATATATATAACTTACCAAAATGTTAAAAAGTTGAAATGTTAAATAGGATATGTAATAGAATATTGTGCAAGTAAGCTTTAGTAAATGAAAGTGCTTAATGGAATTTCTTTTATAAATAAGAATTAGATATTATAAATTGTTATAAACTTAGAATTAATAGTTGAAATGTTACTAATTAAATGTAATAAAAGTGAATAATGTAAGAAAAATGATTATAAACTTAGGTTAACATTTTAGCTATTTATAATCAAATTTAATGGTAAAGGTAAATATTGTAAGTAAATAATTATAAACTTGAATTAATGTTTAATTAAAATGAGTACTATATTAATTGAATGGTTATAACTCCAGAAAACATTGAAATGATCTAGAAATGGATTTAAAATTCAATAATATTGTATATGGAAGAATGAATGTAAAAAAAATCTATAAATGGTGGATTTAAATCGTAAGGAGACTTACATAATAATGAATAATCTAATAATTGAAATGGAAATAACTTATGTAAGCAATGAATGTAAAGTAATGAAAAGAAAAAAAATGGCATTGTATAAATGAATGGAAAATGAATTCTTGTAATTGATAATTGTAAGGAAATTAAACAAACATTGTATGAACAAATGAAAATGAACAGTGAATAATGTGAAAGAAGAGTAATAAGAATAAAACTTAATAAGATTTGAAATTATTGTTTGTTTTGGCTTATGGATGTTTGGGAGGTGATGCTTTGAATTGTTTAGGATGTATAAACAATCTATTAAGCTTTATCAAAGACCGTTGAGTGTATAGTATACTTAGTAGTTGTTTATAATTCTATACGATTAAAAGTGTCTAAACCCAAATAAATAATTTATTTGGATGTTATGGATGTATGGTTGCTTACATTGATTTCATGTGATGATTGTATGCTTTTGGTTGCAAGTGATTGTTGTTATGTTATATTGATTTTTTTTATTATTAATTGAGACAAATTAAATATTTCACTTTTATAAAGTTATTAACTTCTTTGGATTATATAAGTGTAATACAGGTTATGGAAGCAATTGCTACTGCTTTTGGTTTCATAAATTAAGCGTTGTTTGCCCGACAATAGGTACGTACTCGGATTACGGTTTTCTAGTGGTATTATATTGTTTTCCCGTAGTTTGGGATATATTATTTTGAAAATATGTGATATATATTGTATTATTGATATTATAATTTCTCCCAGACCTCTCCGTACAAAAGAGACTCTACCGAAATTTTCCGTGAATTTTGGACTTAGAAAATTTTGGAAATGATTTCCAAACTTTTGTTTACTTGAATATAAAGGATTTAATTGTTCTAAATTGATATATTTTATTTAAATTATTTAATTATGTAAATTGATTGTTTATAAATTTAATATTTTGAACAAGATATATTGATTACTTAATTTTTTCTTTTCCTTTTTTTCCTTTTTGGGGACGAAAAGTTTTGAGTGGGGGAGAGTGTAACGACCCATAATTTTCGATAATTTAAAAATTGTTTTGTGATTTAATGTTGGAAAAAATAAAATTTTGTGATTAAATAATGAGAATGTAATTGGGTTAAAATGTAATAGTATTAACTTAGGGTAATTTATATCTACTTTGAATGAAATTCCAATTTATTGAAATGATTAAAAAGTTATAATTGGATATACAATGTAAATTAATTGTAATAATGTGTGTACTAATTGATATTGGATTAAAAGAGAAATTGATAATTTAAATGTTGTATTAATTAAATAGTGTGTAATAAATTGTAAATTTAAAAAAAATGAATGTTGTGTAAATAACTATGACATTTGTGTGTAGATAACGAACATACAAATGTGATTAAATATAGAAATCATGACAATTGTTATTTGTTACCAATTCATTTAATCAATTGCAATTAAATGTAATTTAATGTTACTTTAAGTATGAGTTAAGACGATAACTGTAAAAGATAAATGCAATAAAATGTGTAGGAATGTTAATTATGTTCACAAGGCAATAATTGGATTTATAAAAGAGTAAACCAAAGATAAATAAATTTATTGAGATTTTAAATTATAATAAAATTGACAAAAATTCATTGTAATTAAAATACAACTAATATGGTAAAAGATGACAATTGGAGAATATTAGTGTAATAAGGTATAAACAAATGTGAACTAGGTCTATAAAGTAATAATTGATTGAATAAAAAAAAGATTGAAATCAAATTAAATCAATTTATTGGAATTAAATTTTAAATTAATTCGATTTAATTAGAGTTGAAATTGAACACTTTAACTGGTGTAATATTTAACAATGAATTGACATGTAAAATTGATTTAAATTATTGTAAAGGTCTAAGTAATCAAAAATGATGAAAATAGTCGGTCATTAAATTTGAAATTTTAAAAGTGATTTAATTGATTTAATAATAATTTATTTAATTAACGTAAAAATAGCCATTTTGGCCACTGACTCGGTTTTTGATGAAACTAGTTTCAACGGATCCGTAACGGTGAATTATTGTAGGATTTCAAGTTTCATAGCAATCGGACTTGTCATTCGGTCATACGGACTCGTAACGCCTAGAAATCAATTTAATTGAAATCAATTTGAAATAAGCTGATTTTAAGCCAACTTCTTCATACGATGGAATTAGAACTTGAAACCTATTCCATTGAGTTTAAAACTATCGAAAACATCAATTTTGATATATGGGATTACCCATTTTCGTTTCAGGAATGAAACGGGCTTTTCGGGTCGTTTATCGTTCCCATCCAAATCGATCTAGTCCATTCTTTTCTATTTCAGCTATACCTATAAATAGCTCATTATAAACCCTAGTTGTTTCTCATATTCTCATTTTAGTACGTACAATTTTATATTCTCTCTCTTGTTAATGGCAGAAACCAATTCAACTCAAAACCCTAATTCCCAAATTGCAAATTTAATTCCAAATTCAATTCCAAAATCAAACTCCTCCAAACCCTATCAAATTATATAACGTTTCGAAGCTCTCGACGAGCGCAAGTCAAATCTACAGTTTGTTTTCTGATTTGGGTTTCTATGTGGCCAGAAATTTGCGAATTCGTCTCGTCCATTTATATTGGTGGCCGATGATCATCGATCGATCGACGATTCGTTGGTACAATATTGTGGAGAGTGGCATGGGGAGGCCATCGGTGGGGTTCACTTTGTGGTTTGATGGTTGGATCATCGTAAACTATTCGATTAGGGTTCGTATATTTTCGACTGCGGTTGCCTTCTCTCGTCGCGATTGATGGAGGAGTGGTTCGCGTGTTGGTCGGCAAGGTGGAGGGACATCTGGCGCGCGAGGGAGTGGCCGCGATGGCCTGACCTGGCGAGGCGAACGTGGTGATGGCGGCGACCTGATGGTGCTTGATCGCAAGGTGTTCTTCGTGCTAGGGTTCTGGAAGACCGTTGACGTGTAAGCTTTGTTCTTTTTTTATTTAATTTAATTACATTTCTATTTTTCAAGCGTTCTAATTATTGTAACTTTTGCATATGAAGTCGGATTTGGACGCGGTTTCTTCCATTCCAATTAGATCAGTATTCCGACATTATAGAACTGGTTTGGACAAATTCTGAGACTGTTTGAATTTTGGGCCTAAATTGGATTTTAAATCGACTTAAAATCAAAGGTAGGCGTTTTAATCCACTCACAATCACTAAACTATCTTATGTTAGTTAAATTAAATTTATGATGTGATTAGAAATTAATTGATTGATGTTGGTGTGTTTAAATTGTCATTCTAGTTAAATTTGACTTTTATTGCATTTAATCATCGTTTAATTTAATATTGAATTTAATTGTCAATTTAATACCTATTAATGATAATCAGTTATCTATTGGTGTTTATTAGTTGATTTGGATGATGATTGTGATGGATGTTTAACTGTTGATATTGGATGACTGGATGTGATATTTTATATTGTTATAACACTGCAAGTTCCCTATGGGTTGAAATGATACATACCCGAACGATCTATAGATTAGGGAAAAATCGTTATGGGTTGAAATGATAGACTCGAGCGATTTTATGGATTTTTATTTAATTCGGGATTGCGGTTTGAAATGATATATAATCGTAAAATTGTAAATTGCGGATTGAAATGATAAATATCTGTATCACTTGTCCATAGGGTTGAAAATTATATACAGACACAGATTGGTTAAATTAAATTATTTTTATTTCCTTAAATTGTGAATTCAGTTAACTGGCATTTTCAAATAGGAATTGATTTATATAAACTGAATTATTTTCGAAAATCCAAGCATAAATGTTGAAATTGGAATTGGTTTAATGAGTTGCTCAAAGGATTAAAATTGAAATTTCAAAGTTGAAGTGTCAAATATAAATGAATTTATTGGAATTGAGTTATTGAAAATGTTTGGATATAACTTTGAAATCTATTTTTTTTTGAAAGGCAAGCAGGGTTGAATGGTCCCTTACCATATTTATTAGCCACACAAAAACAAAAACAAAACGTGAGCAATAACAAGCTAGAGCTCTCAAAAGCAAACAGGGAAGACTAAGAAGAAAAAAAGAATGAAAGGCTAAATACAAACCAAACAAGAACAACACAAGGAAATGAAAGAATAAATACCCTAATCCAGTGAGCCATAAGCAACATGTAGGGAAGACTTTTCCTTGACTCTAGATATTATGATGTTTATCAAGGCACTTTCAAGTTTCATTTTATTCTCAAAAAATCTAGCATTTCTCTCAGCCCATATCACATCCACATAAACTTTCAGAAGCAGTAACAGCCTATAAGATGAAGCATCCTTCCATCTTGTTCTTCTGAAGACTCTATTCCATTCAGCACTACCATTCATTATTGGCTCAGAAAATCCTCCATTGAAGAGAATAGCTTTCCAAATTCTTTTAGTAACCATACAATCAAAATAGAGGTGTGAGCCATCTTCAATATGATTATTGCAGAAGTTACACATCAAGTCCACAGAAAAACCTCTCCTACATAATTTATCCTTGGTCATGAGTGCATTTCTTAGGACTTTCCATAAAAAGAAGTTCAGTTTTTGAGAAGTGTTTGTATTCCAGACTCTAGCATGCCATCTAAAGATAGGGTTATTCTCATCTCTTATCAAAGCTTTATAAATTCTTGATATGGAGTGCTGCCCAAGATTAGCAGTCCACACATACCCATCATCACCAGTAGGGTACATCTTGCTTTGCACAACAGCCCACAGCTGATTGATGATAGGGTTGGAGGAGTAAGGCAAAACAATTTCACCATTATAAAAATAATCAACTGCCTTGGCATTCAAGGGGATGCCTGTTTGATTCCTCTGCTCATAGGAGAGCAAATCATGCAATATAATTCCTCTTCCCACCCATGGTTCAAACCAAAATTTAGCTTTACTACAGGGCCAAGCACAAGCTGAACATGTGGAAGTAAACTGCCCCTGAGTTTAAGGATTGATCTCCACACCCAACCACATAGAGGAGTGGGTTCAATTTTCCAGAAGTTCTTATTGCCAAGATGATGATGCCTAGCCCATTTAACCCACAAATTAGGTTTTTCATTAATCAGATTGTCAAAATGCTTTGCAAATGCAGCTTGATTCCAAGTCCTCATACATTTTATTCCCAATCCACCATATTTTTGTGGTTTCTCCAATTTCGCAAAAGCAATAGGAATGAGTTTTGTAGAATACATATCCCCAGTCCATAGAAAATGATTCATTGCTTTCCTGATGCTAGATAAAAGAGCAGAAGGTAAAATAAAGCACCTGCACCAATTAACAGTCATAGCTTGTATTATAGATTTTATGATTGTGGTTCTGCCTGCCTGAGATAACTTATTGCTTGCCCATCTATTCATAGCTTCAGTTATTCTTTCAAACAGAGGCAAACAAGCAGTTGCTCAAATTTTTCTAGAGCACAAAGGGATACCCATATGCATGGTACCCTCAAGAAGATTAGGAAGTTGACTTTCATGGTGTATGTTCTGATTGTCATTGTCATTGAGTCCTGCCACCATTAGGAATGACTTGCTTCTGTTGACTTGTAGACCAGTGCACGTCTCAAAAGTGTGAAGGATGCCTTTGACACATTCCATTGAAGATACTGTAGGCTTAATAAAAAGTATAACATCATCTGCAAAAAGAAGAGAGGTAATGAGAGGATTCTTGCATTTGGGATGCAACTTGAAATTGTTGTTCCTGACTTGATTGTTAATAAGCTGAGTAAAAAATTCCATCACAATTATGAACAAATAAGAAGACATCGGGTTTCCCTGTCTTATTACTCTCTGACTTCTAAAATATCCAACAGTGCCACCATTGTAACATAATGAGAAGGAGACTGTTGAAATACATGTATATATCCAGCTGACAAAGTGGCAAGGAAACCCCATTAATCCCATAATACCAGTCAGAGCTTCCCAGCTAACTGTATCATGAGCTCTTCTTATATCAAGCTTCATCATAGCTCTTGGAGAAACATGAGCTCTACCATAACCATTAAGTAGTTCATGAGTAACCAGCACATTATCTAGGATACTTCTATTATTCAAAAATGCAGCTTGGTTCTCAGAAATCACTGTAGGAAGCACATGTCTAAGCCTAGCAGCAATAACTTTAGATATGCATTTGTATATTATGTTACAGCAAGCAATAAGACGAAATACATTAAGAGTAGCAGCATGCTTACCTTTTGGCACCAAACATAAGTTGGTAGCATTTGTGGGAATTGGCAATTTATTGTGCTCAAAAAAATAATGCATGGCTGCCTTGAAGTCATTAGCAATGACATCCCAACAATGAATAAAGAAAACAGCATCAAAACCATCAGGACCATTACAAGAATCCCTCTTCATACCAAACATAGCATTATATATTTCTTCATCAGTTACTCTTGAAGACAAAAATTGGATATCAGACTCAGACAGGACATGCAAAGGAGTAGACATGAGCTCATGAGAGTTAGGGTTCCATGCTTCATTTGGGGAGTAAAGATTGATATAATGATCAATGAAAGCTTTGTCAATTTCATCTGGCTTGTTTAACATCCTTCCTTCCTCATCTTGTATCTGGTGGATGTTTCTTTTTGCATTTTTAATTTTTAGGGTACTATGATACAGTTTAGAATTTCTATCACCATACAAATCCCACTCCTTCCTCAATTTTTATTTCTTCATGCTTAGCTCAGAGGCCATAGCTTCTGATAATAGCTGAGTTAGTTCATGTTCTTGCTCAGATAGACTGCTATTACCTGGATCTTCAAGCATACTCAATTGAATAGTAGACAATTGATTATGCAGATTATTGGAGTTCTTATTACCATCACCATACTTGTTCTTTGCCCATCTCTTTAAAGCTTCCTTGGTTGCTTTCAATTTTTGCTGCAAAATAGACATTTTGTTACCAAATTTAGGATGATTCCATACATTAACAACTAAAGGCATAAATTCTGGATCATTGATTCACGAGTTAAAAAATTTAAAACTGGAGTTCCTTTTAATGACATTGCATTCAGTGGCTAAAAAATAGGAGAATGGATAGAGAGCAGAGGAGGGAGTATATGATTCAGAGAATTAGGGTATTGAGTTAGAGCTTTGGTGTTGATAAAGGTTAAGTCAAGTCTACTCATGGTTCTCACTCCTGATGTACTTTTGTTGTTCCGAGTGTATTTTGGACCAACATAGGCAGCTTCATGTAAATTGGAGGAAGAGATAGCATGGTTGAGAGGAGCAATGTCAGAAATAGAAAGGGGAGTGCCACCACAACGATCATCAGCAGCTAACATACAATTAAAATCTCCTAACACAAACCAAGGATGTGTTTCCTGCCTAATATGTGGTAAATAGTTCAGCATATCTTGTCTTGCTGCAATATGGTTTTCCCCATAAATAAAGGTCAGATGGAAGGAAGTTGTGGTTGGTAAATGCAAGGCATGGAAATGAATGAATTGTTTGTGGGATATAATTGGAGTGAGAGTGTAGAAGGTTGGATCAGAAAGAACCATAATTCTGCCATATGGAGCCTCAATCAGATTATAATGAACACTCCATTGTGGATTAATAATATAAGATTGGCTGCTTTGAGGGTAATATCAATGTTAAGTTTGGTCTCCAGAATGCCAAAGATTCCAAGATTATTATCAGAGATAATATGTTTTGCTTGCACAAGTTTTATTTCCAAATGTGCACCTCTTATATTCCAAAACCCTATTTTTTGTAACATGGATTAAACTAATGGTTGAGTAGTTTGTAATCTCGTAAACCTTCTAAGGCCTGAATTTGGGGTTGTATCCTTTTCAAGTAATGTTTCAACATAGTCGACATCCTTGCCTTTGTCAAAATCTGACAGGTAACTTTCATTTTTCCTCTTAATACTGCTGTGATTCTTATGTTGAGGGATTGGAGTTTTGGACAGTGTGGATTGTGGTTATTCTTGAGGAAGTATATAACCAGGAGGGGGAGATATATGAGAATAAGGAGGTATGGATTGATAGTTAGGGGTTATGGTTACTTCTGAAACATGCACACTGACATTGTGTGCATGTGAAGTTTCAGTTTGCTCATGATGATTGAGCATATTGATGGAATGAGATGCTTTGGTTATAGAGTTTTGAGTCAGCTTACTGGGTAACAAGGAATGCACACAATTTCCATCCAAATTGTCTTTACTTCCATTATTTTTTGAATGCTTATTTGTTTCAGCTTGCATATCTACTTTTTGTTTTCCTTTTGTCAGTTCATAGTCTTTTGCCTTTCTTACCCCAACCAATTCCTGAACTAGCATCCCATAGTTTTTAGCAAGTTGAGAATTAGCTTCTAGATCTGCTTCATCAATTTGCACTTCTGAATTCTT
The DNA here is from genome assembly GCA_030737815.1 of Allium fistulosum. Classification (NCBI taxonomy): domain Eukaryota; kingdom Viridiplantae; phylum Streptophyta; class Magnoliopsida; order Asparagales; family Amaryllidaceae; genus Allium; species Allium fistulosum. The sequence continues at coordinate 1,041,121,928 of CM060906.1, forward strand.
CTCCTTATCTTCACCCAAACTTTCTTTAGCCACTATTGCTTCCTCAATGGTCAATCCAGTTGCACCATTTAACTGTTCAGTATAAATTTTATTTCCACTACCTCCAATACTCAGTTCTCCATTTTCCTCAGTCAAATTTTGCAGCACTTGAAATTTATTGCCCGTATTATTCTCTAATTTCTTAACAACTTCTCCTTCTTCAACTAAATCCACAACATTGTCCTTGTTATTATAAGTTTCAATTCCTACTTTCCTTGTTTCATTTTCTTTGTCACTTCCATCCCTACCACACCCACCATCTTCCTTAGTCTTCATTAAATCACTCTTTCTTTTGCTCCCATGCTCAACTTTTTTCCAAACTCTAGAGGACTTATTATGCATAATATTGACATTTTGATCTTTCACCAGGGAACCTTTATTTGGAGCTTGTTTTGACAAAGTATTTGTATCATTCTTTATTGCTTCATCTGACTTTACACTATTTTTGCAACTAGAAATATCATGCCCAAACACCTTACAAGTTGTACATGCTTGTGGCCTCCACTGATATTCCATAAAAACAGTCTGTTTTGTTCCATCCTTACATAGTACTTGAAAGTTATCAACTAATTCGGAGATGGGTGTCACTTCCACCAATGCTTTAGCATAGGTCAACCTTTCCATTCTTTCTGTACTTTCATCCAAACATTTAACACACCCTATTCTTCTAGCAAGCCAATTGATGCCTAGAGGGGACCACGCTGCTAGTGGTATGTTGTAGATATGTATCCAAATAGGAACTGAAGTGACTGAGCCGCAAATATTGCTTACTATGGGGTCCCATTGTTTTACAATAAACAATTTATTCCTCATGATTATCGGATCAGCCTGGATGATTCTTCTCTGATCATCCTCACTTGAAAATAGGAACATAAAGACTACTCCATCTGATTTAACCTTAATGCTACCCTTCAATCTCCACACTCTCTTAAGGTGTTGCACCACTGCTGTAAATGATAGGGGTTCGTCTAGGAAAAATCCAACTACATAATCTTGCCATATACTTTGCCCAGCTTCTTGAACAGAGTCAGGAAGCACCAATGCATCCCCAACAAATTCATTGATGAAGTTAACATGCATGTACTTCCCCGCATTGCGTGGTTTGTTCTTGAATAGAGAAGTCCATGGTTGTTGACTTGTGTTGTTGATGGGAGGGTTAGACTGAACATACATAGGAGGAGTGGAGTTAGGAATGCTTATAGAGGAAGAGGCTAAAGGATGGCCAGAGAGTAAGGGAGGGGGATCAGGGTCAGGCACAGGAGGGATAGGGGTAGGCAAAGGTTGGGCTGGAAGGGGAGGAGAACGGTTGAGCTCTGCCATTAAGGAAAAGAAAGAGGAAAAGAAAGATTGAAGAATTTGTTGGGTTGAAATCTATTTTAAATTAACTTAAACTATTTTAATGAATTTAAACTATTTTAATCAATGCAAACTATTTTAATTTATTTTAATCTATTATAACCTATTTAATCCAATTTAATCTATTTTACCTATTTTAAACTAATTAAATTTATTTAATCTATTTAAATCCATTTAATATAATTTAAATCTATTTAATCTATTTTAAATTTATTTAATCTATTTAAAAACCTATTTAATATAATTTAAATCTATTTAACCTATATTTAATCTATTTAACCCATTTTAAATCTAGTAAAATCTATTTAATCTATTTTTAAATCTATATAAATCATTTTTCATCCAATTAAATCAAATTTAAATATATTTAAACTATTTTACTATTTAAACTATTCTAAATCTATTTTAAACCAATTTTAAAACTATTAAAACTATTTATGACTACCTAAACTATTTTCTAGAAATTTCAGACTGTGTAAAGCTAAAGTATTTATATTTAAATCCTTGATGATGATACAACCTAAGTTGGAATTTGGAATTGATACCTTTTGTGAAATGACATATTTGAGTAAATATGATTTTGGAAGTGAATGTGATTTTGAAAGTGAATATGATTTGAAAATGATATGGTTTTGAGAATATGATATTTTGATATCAATCGTAAATTGACTTTTTGAAATATAAAAGAACCATCTGGTGTGAAATAAGCGTTTATTTGTTAAAGAGACCGGGATCAAATATTATCATACTCTCTGCCAATACTGAAAACCACTTTAACAATTGTGTACGTGGTGGAGATTCTAGAAATGAAGTAGGATGGTTTGGCGAACGACTCTATGTGAGGTATTTACGTGACCCTGACTCCCGTGAGTCAGCTTGATGTGGCTAAAATAGGAGCCATGGCTGGCCAAGTGAGGTCATTCCTCCGATCGGACACATTTCTTCGATACCATATTATGACTTTGTGATTGATTTGGTGGCCAACCCTTGATTTTGATTTGGGAGTGTGTTCCGAAGTGGGCGGTAGTAGCTGCTATGCGTTACCACCAGTCCGGATCCGCAATTGGTATATCTACCCTGGGCATTGCCTCGAGTGCCTTGTCGCATGCCTTATCGCGCCTTCTACGAGTTTGTTTTATGCCGTACCTATGGAGTGCTCCCTAATAGCCCACCTGTAGGTGGAGTTTACAGTATCTGTATATACTTCGGCATTATATAAACTGTGTTAAGGGGGATATGGGTAACACCTTAACGCTATTTTAATACTTTACTTTACTGTAGACATATTATAATAGCATATTGTGTTACATAGTAGATAATTTAACGGATCCTTAGGAGATGTAAATCCCGAACATCTTTTAAGTTATTGCATGTACATTGACACTGGATAGGAGATGTCAAACCAAGGTTTTAAATCTCGGATTTCGGTCACGTCTCGTCTCGAAGAATTTAGATAGCTTATCTCGTATCGGGTGAGATCTCGAACGAGATGAGTGCATCTCGGTCGTCCATCTCGGATTTACATCTCGGTTTCTAAAATTCATTTCGGAGTTATCTCGGAGTATATGTCATGTCGAAAATTAGTTTTCATACACCTAAATTTATAATACTAGTCACTACCTTAAGGAAAACACTATGCACTTACCTTGAATATATCACACGCTTATAATTAGTAATTTAGTATGGAAAAATATCACTTGTATCATGTAAAATAAACAAATAACTAGATTTAATGAATAATGTTCAATATAATATCATATGAGATAAAGTAGATAAGAAACAAACCATAACATATGCACCTTTACTTTGTTTGATCATTCACTTAACTTTCCTACATAATATAATGTCTCATTTCTACCTTTTATGATTTATAGTGCTGCAAGGGAAATCTTAATTTTATAACTTCAAATACAAAAGTCTACAAGTAGAATTAAGATATTCTATGTCTGATTATAGTATTTAATTATTAGCAAACAAAATCTCATTAAGCAACTAATAACAAAGATATTTCAAACAAACGTAGAAAAAAGCATACATAGTACAAACAATTTCAAACATTTAGTAATATTATAAGAAAAGCAAAAAAATGATGTACGAATGAACATGTAATCATCAAATGAAATTAATAGATGAAAGAGAATTCCTTTATTGCTTAAAAATAAGCCTTGAGGAAAAAAATTATAGCAGCAAAGACTAAATGAAATCAAATTGGGAATCCATTTAGAACATAAAGTTAAATAAGTGAAGCCCAAAATTTATAGCCGCAAAAAAGATAGAGTTAGGAAAAAAACTCAAGAAAGTGTCGAAAAAAGAAAAATGAAATCGGATGTAAATTAATTTGGATCAGAAACCTAAATGAAAATCATAAAGTGAAATACTTACCATAATCGATGTAGATTTTATCATCTTCTTACACTCGTCACTGCCGTAAAATAAGAGACGAAGATTAAATGAGATTTATATAATAAATAAGGGTTAAAAAAGTACAATTAAGAAGGCTTAAATTAAGGTAAAGGATGAGATAGCCCAATACGAAAAAGAGTTGATTTTTGGCCAAAATTCAAAAATTCGGCCGATATCTCGCTATTAAATCTCGTCCGAGATACCGGACGAGATATTGAAATCTCGTCCGAGATTTGGGTCAGACGAGATTCAAACGAAATTAGTTGTTTCGAATCGCCCAGGCTTGAAAACGAGATCTCGGCCGAGATCTCGGCCGAGATGAGCGAGATTTAAAACCTTGTGTCAAACCCCATAAACATATCTGACGCCGTTACACTCATATTTATCTACTGTTGATTTAACTTACGTAAGATCTTTTAGTTTTGACTCGAGTGTTTTGTCTTTTCAATTCGCTCAGGTCAGTCTGAGCTTTTCAGTTTATGGAAGACTTCTTTTTGGAGGATGAAGACGAAGATTTTGTACTATTATTATTTATTATATTTAGTCCACTACATCATGTTGTTCCGCTGCATTTGTTTATTATTTATTCTTGTTGTATGTAACTCTGATCTATATTTTTAAAAGAATAATCAATGTTATTTGTAAATAGCTTCATGAATGTTTATTTGATTATTATATTTTGTCATTCCGCTTCGAGATTTTGTATTTGTTTTATTTCTTTCTCTTCTTTTTCTTATTTACCCCATAACAATCTGCCTCATTTGAATGGTTTGAGTCTGGCATGTGTGGTTTATCGTCGATTTAAACCGTCCAAAAAGGCAGGTCGTTACATATAGCGTTCAATTTCAACTGTAATTAAATCCCATTAATTATAATTTAATTTTAATAAATTGATTTCAATCTTTTTATTCAATCAATCATTACTCCATGGGCATAGTTAACATTAGTTTATATCTTATTACATTAATACCCTCCAATTTCATCTTAATTTCCATTAACGTAATATTTAATTACATTTATTGCAATTAATTTCCAATTTAATTCAACAAATTAAATAAATAGGTAACATTTAATAATTATCACCTTTTGCTTAATTTAATCACATTTATATGTCTATTACCTACAAACAAATGTTATAACCAGTTATACAACACTAATTTTATCCAATTACAATTAATTACATATTATTTCACCAATTAATGTAAAATTTAAATTATCAATTATTCTTTTGATCCAATTATCACTTAATATACACCTTATTACAAAAATTTACAAATCTATAACCAATTATAACTTTTTAATCATTTCAATTAATTGGAGTTACATTAAAATAGTTAGCAATTATGTTAAATGAATACCATTACATTTTATTCTAGTTATTTCTTATTATCAAATCTTAAAAAAAAATCTTTTCACAACAAAAACTCCAAAAATTATTTAATTTAAATATTTTAATTTATTGAAAATTATGGGTTGTTACAATAATCTTTTAAAAGTACCCCAGATAAAGAAAAATCTGTTGAGTGTATCAAAATTTTCTAATGACAATCAAGCATTCTTTGATTTTCATCCTAGTATTGTCTAATCAGAGACTTACTGTATAAAGAAGATCTCCTATAGGGTGAAGTGCATAGGTTATACAGATTTAAAGCAGTAAAATCCAGAGGTATAGAAAGTGAAGACAAATCATGCAATATGTCCAAAACAATTTTGGTTAAAGAAAGTAACACTATTTTTGATGTTTGACATAGCAAATTGGGACATTCTAACATAGAGATTGTAAAGAAAGTTCTGAATAGTAATAGTATTCCTTATGAGAATATTCCTTTGCCATATATATGTGCTTGTTGTCAAATGGGCAGGAGGCACAAGTTATGTTTCTCTGATTCAATCACTAGTTATAGTAAACCATTAGAACTTTTTGCAAGTGATCTCTGGGGACCAGCACCTATAATTATGATTATGGGTATAAGTACTACATCTCTTTTATTGATGCTTATACAAGATACACATGAATATATTTCCTCAAATTGAAATCAGAAGTATATAATGCAGTGATGAATTTTATAAATCAAGTAGAACAATAGTACATACAGTAGTTGAAGATAATACAAACAGATGGAGGAGCAGAGTAAAACCTCTCAAGGAGTTTTTCAAAAAAAAGGGATAATTCACATAATCACCTGCCCACATACCTCTGATCAAAATGGCTTAGGTGAAAGGAAATATAGACACATTGTTGAAACTTGCTTAATGCTTCTGGCACAAGCCTCACTACCACTCAAATTCTGGCCTAAGGCTTTTACCACTAGTGTTTATTTGGTTAACAAATTACCATCCAAAGTTCTAGAGTACAAGAGTCCAATTAAGATGATACTTGATAAGAAGCCTGACTACCAAGACTTGAAGACATTTGGATGTATACCTTTCCATGTCTGAGGCCTTATAATGCACATAAGTTGAATTTCAAATCTTCACCCTGCACATTCCTTGGCTACATAACTAATTAGAAAGGATATAAATGCCTAGACAGTGCAGGGAAGATGATTTTTCGAAGATATGTTTTTTTAATGAACATGGGTTTCCTTTTGCAGATTTTAATATCAAGACTACTTAAAAGATGCACAACACTAAAGCATCAATTCCCTCAATACCCATATATTCTGATTGGAGTGCCGGTGGAGATGAAAGAAATGATCAATGCTCAGAACCACATACACAGTGTCTAGTAGCAAACCGGATCATGATGCAACTGAAGGCCCTGATCATTCCAGTTACACCACTCAAGGCAACACCAACAATGAAGATAATTCAAAACAGGATGAAGCTCAATCATCCAATCCTCAATCACTCTCTGAAACCAGTAAAAGTCAAGTGCAAATTCTACCAGAATAGAACATTATATGATAACAATGGCTCTAAGTGAAATTTTCAAACTCAAACTATATGCTGCAATATCAAATCATGATGAACCAACAACATATGAAGAGGCGGGGAAGAGTGAAAAATGGAGAATGACCATGGATGATAAGTACAAAGCATTATTGAAGAATAACACATAGAGCATTGTACCCACACCAAATAATAAAAATATTATTGGATGGCAGTGGACTTATAAGCTAAAGAGAAACCTGGATGGGACTATATCAAAGTATAAAGCAAGGCTGATTGCAAAGGGATACACACAACAATATGAGTTTGATTTCAGGGAAACATTCTCATCCGTAGTTAAACCAACAACAATCAGGTTAACACTCACAAAAGCACTCTACAACCATTGGAAAATTAGGCTACTAGATGTCAACAATGCAACCGTACTTTAACAGCATGTCGAACTCGTCCACATACTCCGACACAGGCATACCCTATTTCTCAAGTCAGCAAACTTCCTGAAGAGCACGGACTTCTGAGTGATCGGTATATACTTCTCTTCAAACCTCATCTTGAACTGCTCCCAAGTAATCTAACCCTTAAAAGTAGTAATCTTGATGGCGTTCCAGTACCCCATAACTCGTCCCAGGAGGTGTCTAGAGGCCAGGTTCCTTTTCATCATATCCTCTAACTCTGTATCCACAAAGATGCATTCATTGGTGTCTAACAAATCTTGCAGTTCGATGCCGATTCTGTTCCAAGAAACGGTTTGCCACGTAGAGTAGAGAAATCCTTGCTCAATTTGGCAAATCAGCCCTTGGCGCTTGCGTTGGAACACCACCAACAACAACGACAGTAGAAGCAACTTGGGCATTCTTAATTATGTTTCGCACCATCTCAACAAACTTGTTCTACAAGTCGGAGTAGCAGCCCTCAATCCCGCCCTCTCCTCAACTCTAGAGTTGGAGTTCTTAGCAACATTCCTCGTTAGCCGGCTCATTCTTATAAGTTGTAATAAGAATGATTAGTCTCTCTAAATAGAACAAGTAGTGTCCATGGATGCAATGCGGCTTATACACTATATATATATACTATTACATAGTTTTGGAAACCAAATTATAACAAATACGCTCTCTCATATCGCTTGAGCCATTCTATGGTGATAGCTCATTCCCTATCTATAATGGACCCTAGTATGAACTTAGGTCATCTACGCAACCTAAGCTCTAATATCAAATATGACGACCATCTTGCACCTCTGGTACCTAATATACATGTATAATGCACCGTAGAGGTACTCGGCTAATGATGGACAGTAGCAAAGAGTGTAAAGTAGAGAAAAATCCAAATACTTAACTTGTAGAACATCTCACAATGCACTGATAAAATTTAATATAATAACATAGATGTTAAATAGGCAAGACAGTGATATAATCAAGTGAACCATAAATATGAACATCAGAGTGCATCAGGTTCACAGACTATACAAAAACTGAAATGAAGAATTTATACATTCCAAGTCTCCAAAATATACTCTCTAACTATCTATCAAAATACAAGTACTGAGCTCCATGGTACTGCACAACGGAATATAGGCGACAGTGAACTTCAAGTATAGATATATGAAAGTGTAGCCTCCTGCTCATACTTTGTTTAGCTCCATACACTATCCAGACCTGTTATCCCTAATCTACTCATTTAAGAGTACCAAAAGTAATAAGAGGTAAAGCATAAAACCTCAAGTTAGACAATAATCTGGTGTGAGCGATACATTATCTTAGAAATACTATAAAAATTGTATATGGTAAATATGGACATAGGGTATGAAGAAACATACCTGACATTTTCCTGCATCCAAAGAGTTAGCACATAACATTTGATATATGCTAATCTACTATCAAAGCCATATAAGTGTACTACAATCAAAGTACAGATACATGCAACACACTTTCATCACCAAACTACGCATTAACCCCACTAAGAGATGGAACTTTACGCACGTCATTTACACTAGCCTCAGAGATAGGATGAAAGGCACTGAGAGGAGGAAAGCCATCGGTATTTCTTGAAACTTCTTCACTGAGTAGAGGAAAGACCGTCAAGGAATTGATTTCATGTCAAAGAATCATCTAAATTCAGTATAAAGCTAGGATGCAAGGAGTGATGGACGACGACGACATGATTGGAGGCTCAAAATTCGACCTTCCGAAGCATGTTGTTGACACCTCAGGTGAACAAAACTTGGTTTTCATCTTAGCCATCGAATCTAAGACTAGGCAAGCGAGAATGAGAGAAGAGGCGGATAAGGTGGCTAGACAATAGAGATTGGTTGAGATAAGCAATATGGGAGGAGAGTAGATATGGTAGAATGATAAGGACGTGATTAAATAAATCACAACTGCCAATTTGGGGAACATCATTGAAATTTAATATAAGTAATGTTTATAATATGTTAAATATATATTGTTAACCTTATTTTTGGACTAGCACTCCAAATTGATAGAAAATGTCGAAATAAAATTGAATTTAAGAACCAAAGAGAGAAATAAGAAAGAGACACAAGAGTTTTTGTGGTGGTTTGCTAATCGATGGCATACATCTACTTTATCATTTTTATTAATTACTTTTTGCTAGAACAACCATTTTTACAAGAAAATTGCGAGACACTTTTGGAATAGAATTAAAACGTTCCATTTTTCGAAACTCAAATGCATTTGGGTTTTGATGATATAATAGACTGATTATATTTGCTATGAGATTTTTAATAAGATATCTATGATTCTTTAAACTAACTTAACGTTACAAATGACTTTGAAATGTTTTGGAGCGGTTTTGTGCATATCAAGTGTCTTGAATGACATACTTTATACTCTCCACAAATTAAAAGAATAATTAGTTGCACCATTTATATAACCTTCTAATGGAATCAGGTGACCCTATTTTTAGGGCAACCACACATCAAAAACAGAGCTAATTAGGGTTTAAGTAAGATAAAAAAATACGATAACACCTTTATGTGAGGCTTTCAGCGTATTTCATTATACGATGTAACATTAGTTAATCTTAGTGTGTTTTTATCTATTAAAAAAGTCCTAACCGTAATTTTTTGTACTCAAACCAGAAACAAAATTAGTATGGGTAAGTATTTTAATCAAGATATAATACTTAAAATGTTAGTATATATTCAACTTGAATGTATATGGTTGTGTCAAATTCGTCTTTTTGGAAATTTGAAAGCAACATGGATTGAAAATGAAATTTTTTTGAATTATAGATTTTTCTTGCAAATTTTCTAGTAAAGGGCAACAAAAATGGTAAGCGTTTGGAAGCGATCCAACTTTTGAAGCCGACCTGATATTGATCCCCTATTATTAAGATGTATACTGCAGTTGATGCCCACGTGTTATTAGTGGAATAGCCATGTCTACCATGCATTTCTTATCATGAAAGGAAAACGCTATGTTGGGAATAACCCAAGATTAATTAAATGACAATGTATTATTCAACATATTACCATTTTAGTCCAGCAGTTTATTAATGCATCTGCATTGTTGTCTTGTTAAATTTGAAGATAACGTCTCCAAACGATAGAAGAACTTGTTGCTCTTTTGTTGTACTCAGTACTAAAAATTTTCATTACTTGCAATTGCCATCAATCCTGCCAATCAAAAAATACTTACTTTACTAATTAGTTGAAATTCTCATGTTTCCAAATGAAAGCTACATATACATCAACAAATGAAATAAGTACGTTTTGGTTTTCTTTGGTTGTCTTTTAGTTTTTGTGTTGTGTAAGGAAATCTTTGCATTGCTGGCCCATGAACCCATCCTTGTGGCCCTGTCTAATATCTAAAAAAAATTATTACAATAATGGACATACTTGAAACTTACTACAAGAATAGACCACATTTTGAATGCGCGCTTTGAAATTGTGCAAAATACAAATTCTAAATTAGAATTTGCACAAATACAAAGTTGAAAATGTATTTACAGAATTTTAAAGTAAGCAAATACATTTAAGAAAAGTCCATAAATTCCGAAACAAAGCCTGTTTTTGTTACAAATTTTCAAGTAAGCATATTCTTGCAATAAGTTTTCAAAGCTTGCCTAGTCTTATTTTTATGACTAACTCTTTTCTTTTATTAGGGTTATGACCAATGCTTTTCTTTTTATGCAATCAAGTTCCAACACTTGACCCATTCAGGCCACCATCGATCCATAGGCACCTTCACTAATGTCAACAAATTTGACCATTTAACAGCTTAGCTTATGGAACATAGATACACTATGCTACAATAATTTTATCTGTAGGTTTTAAGCTCTAAAATTAATGATAAATTTACAATACTGTCGAACTGTTCAAGATCCATGCATGCTCATGTATTATTAAAGAGCACAGCTAGATCCACGAAACAAAATATTATGAAAAATTCCCAAAAATACTACATTTCATCATTAAAATTGTTAATACTTTGTTATTAAAGTAAGCATATAAGGGCTGAAGAGATGACCATTTCTAGCTATAGAAGATTCGAATGGCGGGCATCATATCTCTTGTCTCCTATAACTCTTTATTTCTCAAAAGCAAACTACGGTTTGGCCTTCGGAACCCCAGCATTGGCATAACCAAGCATTGTTTAAGCAACCACTACAAATTGAACTTCAAGTATTTAGGTATGAAATCTAGTTAACACATGCTTACATACAGAACTATTATTATGCCTTAATTGATAAGAATTACTCCAGAACTATTTCATGATTATGTTCGCCAAAGACTTGATTGAGAATCATTGCTAATCTTACACCACCTTGCGCGATTCGTTTCATCACAATGGGCATCCGAGAATCGAAGTAATCATCTGAATATACAATGATGTATCAGTTATTTCCAAATTTCAAACTTAGTTAGGACAAACTGATGTCATATATGGCTACTGATTAAATCAAATGAAGAAACAAATGCATAGCATGAAACACATGCATCGTAATTAACTAATTTTTAGTTGATGCAGCGCAATCTACTAGTTCATCAGAATGGAATCGTTCAAGGCCCTTAGGTCGATCATGACCTAGTGAAACCTTAGGTCGCTCACGACCTAGTGAAGGTCGCTCATGAGTTAATGGAATCAGTGTTAAGTCATGCAAGCAACTAAGCGAGATAAGCGAACCAACATTAGGTCGCTCCGACCTTTCGAATGTGGACTGTTTCGAGTTACGACCTAAGTTAGGTCGCGGGAAGATAGGTCGCTCGATCTTATGTCGCTGGGAAGATAGGTCGCGGGAAGATAGGTCGCTCAACGATACAACCTTGCGAGCTACGACCTAAGATAGGTCGCTCACTGTAGACCGCTAAAGTATTTCTCTAAGTCGCTCTGGATGCCGCTTATTTTTAGGTCGCTCGACCTTATGCACTGAGAAGATAGGTCGCTGCCTTGTATTTTAGGTCGCTCAAATGTTAGGTCGTAAGTCGGGATGTTGTAACTATTGTAAATACTATAAGTCGTAAATCGCGTGCCTTGTTAAGTAATGTGAGTTGTATTTGCTTTATGTTGTACTTAGGTCGTTTACTACGTATAATGTAACCTGTTTGTGTTAGGTTGTTTTCGACCTATGTTAGGTCGCGCCACCTGGGTTAGGTCGGCTGTCTTGTGTGAGTTGTAAGCCTATAAATAAGCGGGTGGTATCATTTGTAACTCTTGGTTGATTTTGAATAAACTTTTGTTTGAAAGCTTGTGCCTCTTCTTAAATTGGTAGTTGAGTGTGATCTCCTATCTCCACCTTCGGTATTCGAGTGTGCTCGAATCAACGATTGTTGAAGCCGGTTCACGGAATCTAGTGCGCTAGATCAACGTACGAAGAATCGTAGATCTTCCTTCACGGCATCGTGCGCGATCAACGTGACGAAGATAGCTAGAATCTGGTATCTTTGGATCAACGGATTTGGGCCTTTGGTATCTTTCAATCCACCGATTGCTACTTTCACCGTTTCAAACTTTTCTATTATCCGCTGTTGCATCATTTGGTATCAGAGCAAGACTTAGCCAATCATAGCTAAGCCGAGTCTTGGAGCCAATTCTTATTGAAGAAGTCAAGGCCGAGAGTTGAAGTGTTGAAGTGTAGATCCGAGTTTAGTGAAGAAGTCATGCATCATTTTGTAATTCAAGGCCGAAAGTTTAAAGTTGAAGTTGTGAAGTTTGACAATGCCGCCGAGAAGAGCTAATCGCCATCAGAATGTTGAAGCGTTGTATAGAAGAGAAGAAGCCGAGCAAATGGAACCACGTATCAATGAAAAGTTTGATGAAGGCATTGGGAAGTTAGAGAAACTGATGAATGATATGAATCAAAGTCAAAGGAGAAGGTCGCCAGTCTCGAACCATGGAGGAAACAGAGTTTCTCCATCGGTTACGGAAGCGAGGAGGGTGTTGCCGCAATCTTACCAAGAAAGAAGAGAATCTTCAGTTTCATTGAGGAGAGAACATCATGAGTATAGAAATGAAGAGAGAAGAACTCCATGTGAGCTTGAACATGAGCCATACCGTGATGATGAAAGACAAAGTAGAAGGGATATGCGTGATCATAGAGATATGGATGGTCGAGATCGCTATCGAAGTACATCAGTTTTTGATGAAGATGGTGGAAGATGTAGTGTTCATTCTCGAGATCGAGACCAAGTACGGAATGCATATCGGGATGTTGAAGATGATCGTCGATGGGAATCAGGGATGAAAACTAAAATTCCAGAATTCAAGGGTGGAATGGTAGCGGAGGAATTTTTGGATTGGTTATCTAATGTTGAAGAAATTTTTGACTTTAAAGAAGTTCCTGAGCATCGAAGAGTGAAGTTTGTTGCTACTTGTTTGAAAGGGAGAGCTATGGAATGGTGGTAGCAAACTAAACTAACACGGGAGAGAATGGGAAAGTCGAAGATTGAATCATGGGAGAAGATGAAGAAGTTTATGAAAGCTACATTCTTGCCATATAATTATCAATCTCTTATGTATCAACGATTGCAGAATCTGAGACAGGGAACAAAGTCAGTGAATGATTATGCGGATGAATTTTATCAATTGATTGCGAGGAATGATATCATGGAGACAGAAGAGCAATTGACCGCTAGATTTGTTGGAGGGTTGAGAATGCAGATTCAAGATATGGTGAACATGTTTGATCCCAGATCTGTTGCAGAAACACATCAAAAAGCTCTAGCTTGGGAGAAGCAAGGAAGGAGAGGTGGTGGTGTGTTTACAAATTCCAACAATCCAATGAAAGGGGCTAGTAGCAATGCGAATGTTTCGAAGGCTGTTGCAAAACCGGTTGTTGGTGAAGTTGCTAAGTCCAAGGTCAATAGTGGTATCAAATGTTTCAATTGTCAGGAGATTGGTCACAAAAGCAATGAATGTCCAAAACCAAAGAAGCGAGTGATGGTTGCTGAGGCAGAGGATGAGGATGCAGAAGCTGAATGTTCTAATTCACTACATGATAAGGAGGAAGAAAATGTGTCGGGAGATGAAGGGTATTCATTAATGATGAAGAGGTCTTGTTTAACACCAAAGCAGGAGAAAGAGACTAGTTGGTTGAGGAGTAACATCTTTCAGTCAACATGTACTATATTGGGAAGGGTTTACAAGTTTGTCATCGATGCGGGAAGTTGTGATAACATTATCTCTACAGAGGCAGTGAAGAAGTTGGCATTGAAGACTGAGAAGCATCCGAAACCTTACAAGTTAGCTTGGTTGAGGAAAGGTGGGGAGGTGAATGTTGGACGAAGAGCTTGTGTAAATTTTTCGATTGGGAAGAAATACAAAGATGAAATTTGGTGTGATGTTGTGGATATGGATGTATGCCATCTGTTGTTGGGGAGACCATGGCAGTATGATAGAGCGGTGCAACATGATGGTCATACTAACAGTTATAGTTTCATGTTTGAAGGTACTAAAATCACTTTAATTCCTAAGAAGCGACAACACGAAGAAAGCAAGTTGGAGGAGATTGAAGAACTTAAAACTTTGCTATCTTTGAAGGAGTTTGTTAAGGAAGTAGAAGAGGAGCCTGAAGTATTTTTGTTGATTGGACGTGAGAGTAATGAAGTGGTTGAAATTACTGAAGAAGTAAAGCCAGTGCTGGAAGAATTTGAAGATGTATTTCCTGAAGAGCTGCCAACAGAGTTACCACCTTTGAGGGACATACAACACCAAATAGATCTTGTTCCAGGAGCTGTGTTATCACATAGACCACATTATAGAATGAGTCCAAAGGAACATGAGGAGTTGAGAAGGCAAGTGGAAGAGTTGCTTGAACAGGGGCGTGTACAGGAAAGTTTAAGTCCTTGTGTGGTGCCAGCATTGTTAGTGCCGAAGAAGGATGGAACGTGGAGGATGTGTACTGATAGTCGAGCACTTAACAAGATTACAGTGAGATACAGATTTCCTATGCCTAGATTGGATGACTTGTTGGATCAACTTAGTGGAGCTGCTATCTTTTCGAAGATTGATTTGAAGAGTGATTATCATCAAATTCGAATTAGACCAGGGGACGAATGGAAGACAACATTCAAGACGAGAGAAGGATTATATGAATGGATGGTTATGCCATTTGGTCTTTCGAATGCACCTAGTACATTTATGCGGGTGATGAATCAGATCTTTAGACCTTTTATTGGGAAATTCGTAGTGGTGTATTTTGATGATATACTGATATACAGTGGAAGCCCAGAAGAACACTTGCATCATCTGAAAGAAGTGTTGATGATACTGCGACAGGAACAATTTTATGCTGCAACGAAGAAATGCGTGTTCATGACGCATAGTGTTTTATTTTTGGGATATGTTATTTCAGAAGGAGGTATACAGGTGGATCAGAATAAAGTTGAAGCAATCAGAAATTGGCCACAACCCAGGACGATAACAGAAGTTAGAAGTTTTCATGGTTTAGCATCATTCTACCAAAGATTTATTCCACACTTCAGTAGCGTGATGGCACCAGTTACTGATTGTATGAAGGGGAAACAGTTTTCATGGTCAGAGGAAGCAGGATTTGCTTTTGAGCGAATCAAAGAACTTTTGACATCAGCACCAATTCTAGTATTGCTGGACTTTCAGTTGTTGTTTGAGTTACATACTGATGCATCAAAGGTTGGAATTTGAGGGGTGTTGAGTCAGAAAGGACATCCTATTGCATATTTCAGTGAGAAGCTATCGGGAGCCAAGATGAGATATAATACTTATGATGTGGAATTCTATGCTATTGTTCAAGCTATAAAACATTGGAGACACTATTTGTTCCATAAAGAATTTGTTCTATATACTGATCATGAAGAACTGAAACATTTGCAGGGGCAGGACAAAATTGCAGCCAGGCATGCTTCGTGGATCGCATACCTACAACAATTTACATTTGTGGTGAAGCATAAGTCGGGAATTACGAACCGTGTAGTAGATGCATTGAGTCGGAGGAATCAATTGTTGACTACAATGAAAGTTGAGGTGACAGGGTTTGATGTATTGCCAGAATTATTTGTTGATGATCATTACTTTGCGAAGTTTGTAGATGAAGTCAAGGAGGGAAAGACAGATGAGTTTGTATTGGTGGATGGTTTTCTTTTTAAAGGGAATCGATTATGTATACCAGAGTGCAGCTTACGAATGAAGATTGTGAAGGAGTTGCATGAGGAAGGTCATGTGGGTAGAGATCGTACTTTGCAGTTGGTTTCCGAATCATATTTTTGGCCGACAATGCGAAAAGAAGTTGAGAGATTTGTGGAAAGACGCCATATCTGTCAAGTTTCAAAGGGAACCGCTACAAATGCAGGATTGTATATGCCATTACCTGTGCCTACTAGACCGTGGGTTGATGTGAGCATGGACTTTGTTTTGGGTTTGCCTAGAACTCAAGGGGGAAATGATTCCATATATGTGGTGGTAGATAGATTTTCCAAGATGGCGCATTTCATAGCTTGTAAGAAGACAGCTGACGCCGTCCGTGTTGCTCAATTATTCTTTAAAGAGGTGTATCGATTACATGGGCTACCTGAATCTATTGTTTCTGATCGGGATACTAGATTTCTAAGCCAATTTTGGTTAAGTTTGTGGAAGATGGTTGGAACGAAGATGAATTTTAGTAGCGCCTATCTTCCGCAGACAGATGGGCAAACGGAAGTGGTGAACAGATCATTGGGAAATTTGTTGCGATGTCTTATGCAGGATTATTTTAAGAGTTGGGATATGAAGTTATGTCAGGCAGAGTTTGCACATAATCATGCAGTCAATCGAAGTACGGGATTCAGTCCATTTCAAGTCGTATACTCAGCAAGTCCGAAGGGTCCATTGGATCTGACGACAGTGCCATATCAGAAGGGAGTTGTTAAGCGTGCTTGTGATTTAGTGATTGAGTTGCAGGAGTGCCACAGAACTGTGCATGAACGATTGCTTGCATCAAATGAAAAGTATAAACAACTGGCAGATAAAAAGCGAATGAGTGTCAATTTCAGAGAAGGTGATTTGGTTTACGCCGTGTTGACAAAAGATCGTTTTCCAGTGGGAACGTACAATAAGTTGAAAGCTCGTAAAATTGGTCCAGTGAAAATTTTGAAGAAGATCAATGATAATGCGTATCAGTTGAAATTGCCGGATTATATTCACACTGCAGACGTTTTCAATGTCAAATACCCGATTCCGTATCATGGGGATGAGCTTGTGGTGGAAGAGGAAGGTGAAAATTTGAGGTCGAATTTTTGTCAACCGGGGGAGGATGATGCAGCGCAATCTGCCAATTCATCAGAATGGAATCGTCCAAGGCCCTTAGGTCGCTCACGACCTAGTGAAGGTCGCTCACGAGTTAATGGAACCAGTGTTAAGTCATGCAAGCAACTAAGCGAGATAAGCGAACCAACATTAGGTCGCTCCGACCATTCGAATGTGGACTGTTTCGAGTTACGACCTAAGTTAGGTCGCGGGAAGATAGGTCGCTCGATCTTATGTCGCTGGGAAGATAGGTCGCGGGAAGATAGGTCGCTCAACGATACAACCTTGCGAGCTACGACCTAAGATAGGTCGTGGGAAGATAGGTCGCTCAACGATACAACCTTGCGAGCTACGACCTAAGATAGGTCGCTCACTGTAGACCGCTACCGTATTTCTCTAAGTCGCTCCGGATGCCGCTTATTTTTAGGTCGCTCGACCTTATGCACTGAGAAGATAGGTCGCTGCCTTGTATTTTAGGTCGCTCAACTGTTATCCGTACAGATTCGATTAAAACACTACAAAGCATCGCTGGTTCAAATTTGGTCTCGTTTGAAGGTCCTTCGGCCTTCGAACAAAGGGTTTTTTTTTCGAAAGTCCACGAACGGCCATAAATTTGAAATTCAATATCGACACCCCAGATTCGTGTATTTTTTAACCATATTCTGGAAACATCTCCAAAATACCTTAGATAGACATAAGATCCAAAGAATTTATTTTTACGCCACATAATTTATTTTATATAATTTTATTATATCAAATACATTTAAAAATTCATAATTGATTACCCAACGGTTTAAAAATATATTTTAATTCTTTAAAATGTTACATATAACCACCTTTATCGAATTTGTATAGCGGATCGACTAAAAGTTGCATTGATTGGTCGTGCGAGTTAGATTTTCAACAACGATAACTTTTCGAATTACACGAACACATATCATCGAAAATACCAATCTAACCTATCACGACCCCTCATTGGGTGAATATTAATAATCATAAATGTCAATTTATTTTATTTTATAATGTAGTAGTGTTTTTTATTTTTTTAAATGAAATAGTTGTAGAAAAAAGAATTTAGAAAAAAAATATGTATGGCCGATGCAAGCCGACGCCCTACGGGCCGATGCAGGCCGACGCTAGCCGACGCCATATCACGAATACAGGTCTCAGCCAAACCCTTCTTCCTCACTTTCTTTGCTCACCCAAAAAAAAAGATTTTTACAGCCGTCACCCTCCGTCGTTGTCGCCGTAGACGCCTAGAACTCGCCGGAATCTCTTCTTCTTGAATTTAGTAATTTTCTAAACCCTAATTTCAAATTAAATTGTTTAATTAGGTTTAAATGTACATTATTGTGATGATAATTGGGTGTAGGCATTGCTAATTTAGTGTATTAGGTTATTTTTAATTAGTATGAAATCGTTGAATTTGAAAGTGTGAATTGGGAATAATTGGGGTGTAGGCATTTAGAATTTGAAAGTGTGAATTGGAAATTGGGAATTTGAAAGTGTGAAAGTGTGAATTTGAAAATGTGAAAGTGTATATTGGGAATAATTGGATGTAGGTACTCTAGTTAATATAAATAATTTAAACGAAAGTAAGACAGCAACAAAGCCTTTAGTCCCAAAAGGCTTTGGTAGATTAGAAAATACGATAATAATCACATAAAACTTCAGATGCAAAGTATATATGCATATAGGAATAGAAAAGAAATGCTATCGAAATTTCTAATATATATGTTTTTAAATTAGGAAAAATGTTCAACTATCTTCTCAACCGTTCCTGGATGTATGAAAGTCGAATAGGAACGAAAGGTTCTACGAAAAAACATTTTAAGGATGGTGTACATGAATTTTTTAAATTCGCTAAAGCTAATAATGAAGACTATAAATTTTTCCTCTTATTTAACAGTACATTAAATTGAATATTCATCTTCTCAAAATTATATTTCTAAACACAGGACATATGCGATCAGGAGATTGCTCGCGTGCTTGCAGAGTCTGGCAGGGAGCAGTTGACCGTTGAGGAGACAGACAGGATATTCGCTCGTATTACCGACCCGCCGACCAGAAATAGACAGTATGGATATGGCAATCAAACGGTAATATTTATTGAATTTAATTAATTCATTAACCAGTTTATAAATTTTATTGAATATTACGTATAAACTATAACTATGAATTTATTAATATACAGGCCGCGACGTAAGCCGCTTACAATAAGAAACAGGCTGAAGAAACAATAGTGGCCCTGCAAGCACAAGTCGCCGAGTTGAACGATTGGAGAAAGACTGGATTGAAGCAGCAACTAGACGAGGCGATTGCTGCTTACTTGGCAGAGCACGGGACGAATATGTCGCCATCACAGGGATCTGGCGCTGATGATGGTTGGGGTGAGTGGTAACATGTTTTTATATATGTTTTTTGATGAACATTTGGTTGAATTTTGTAAATATTATGGATTTTTGTGATGATGAACGTTTGGAGATGTACGGACGTTTGGAGATGTATATTGATGTTTTGTGGTTCTTGGTTGGACATATTTTTGATGTATATTGTTGTTTGGTGTAGTATATTAGTGGAATATATATGATTGTGTGGATGGTGGGAGAAAGTGGTGCTGGAAATACAGAAAAATTTTACTCAGATTTAGAGTCGGCTAGCGTCGGCTAGGTTTGGCCTATTGGTCACCCATTTTTTTTACATGTGGACTATATTTAGTGTCGGCCGGAGTCGGCTAGCCGACTCTAGCCGACGCTAAATATGGGGACGTAGCCGTCGCTTTTGCCGTCGCCATTTCACTTGGCGACAACCTGTTTAGCGTCGGCCTTTAGCGACGGCTCGAGTCGGCCGGAGTCGACCTCAGTCGGCTATAGACCGATGCTAAACAGAAATATCCTTGTAGTATATGTCTATTTATATCGAAGTGTGTATTTTATCGTTTGTAGTGTGATTCAAACTCCTCGTCATTCTCACTTGACCATCCTTCTAATAAATTTCAATTTTTCCTTTTAAAATCCAAATAGAGGGACTTTGTCTATAAACTGTAAAGAAAATATGTATCAATCCAATAAAACATGCTTCGCTTAATTAGCAGTGGAATTGGTTATGTCATTGGATTCGATCATTACATATCTTCATTGTCATCTATGTACTTTGAGCTGACAAACTACCCTTTAATTTTGAGCTAGAACTAAATCAAGAGTCCATTGGATCCATATGATTCAAAGGATCACTGAATCATATTGCCAATGATTCAAAATAAAGTTGATGCCAAAAATCTTAAATCTTGCGATTCATAACCCGATTTAGATCGGATCTCTCTATTAATGGTTCGATTTACATTTGATTCAAATTTAGTTCGAACCTTAACTTAAAAAAATATTCAACTTATACAAACATATTTAATATAGTTATTTGGATTCACATATCTAAGTATAATGTTTTCAAAACAAAATAAAAATGAAACAACAGAGAAAATTGAATTTTATGTTTAATTGTAGAAGTTCAAACATCAAAATCAATTTAAAATTATGTGCAAACCTTAAAATATGAATCTTTTGAATCTACGATTTATGATTTGAACCCCGACCATTTCGATTTAAGGTTTAAACTTTACGATTTACTACTTAAAGCACATTTTAAAAACATGGTAATTTACGTATCTATACAATTTTGATGTACTGTAAAATCATTATTTTAGTTTAAACCATTGTGCTATCATAGTTACAATAATTTAGGAGAGAATGCTATTAAACTGAAACTGCTTGTTCATTACATAGGAAACAAAGTACTTAAATAGACTAAAAAACACTAAACCACTAACACAACTAGAATACTTTAAAATCGGGACAGAGCATGGAGTCGGCTCCGTCTCCTTTTTGAAGTCGGATGGGGACGGCATAATATTTTATTGAACTTTGCGTCGGTTGGAGTCGGCCTTTAACGGATAGAGACGGCTAGCGTCGGCTATTTAATTATTTTCTCAATCTACTTCTTATATACACCTATTTCATTTGAAAAAATGAAAAACAGTACTAAAATGGCCAAAAAAATAAAATTGACATGTATGATTATTAATATTCACCCAATGACGGGTCGTGAGAGGTTAGATTGGTATTTTCGATTATATATGTTCGTGTAATTCGAAAAGTTATCGTTGTTGAAATCTAACTCGCACGACCAATCGATGCAACTTTTAGTCGATCCGCTATACAAATTCGATAAAGGTGGTTATATGTAACATTTTAAAGAATTAAAATAATTTATTAAACCGTTGGGTAATCAATTATGAATTTCTAAATGTATTTGGTATAATAAAATTATATAAAATAAATTATGCGGCGTAAAAATAAATTCTTTGGATCTTATGTCGATCTAAGGTATTTTGAAGATGTTTTCAGAATATGGTTAAAAAATACACGAATCTAGGGTGTCGATCTTGAATTTCAAATTTATGGCCGTTCGTGGACTTTAGGACAAAAAACCCTTCGTTCGAAGGCCGAACGACCTTCAAACGAGTTTAAATTTGAACCAGCGATGCTTTGTAGTGTTTTAATCGAATCCGTACGGATGGATTCGCAAAAATATCATCGCCTACAAAATTATCCAAGAAATATGTCATTGTCTAGGAGTTAGCTGTAACACTTATAATATAAGTGTTATAGCTAACTCCTACAAAATGACATATTTCGATGATAATTTTATTTTCGATGATTTTTTTGCGACTATGTTTGGAGTTATATTTCATCAGAGAGCAAGTACCGCAAGGAATTATAGAAATAAACCACTTACCGAGTACTTATCAATGGGCAGATATACTCACCAAAGCCTTATCGGCTAAAAGCTTCTTATGTCTGAAGCAAGAGTTGAATGTCGAGGACTTCAGCAGTCAAACAGCCTAAACCCTAGACTTAAAATTGATTTCAAATCTAGGGCAAGATATGATAGCTCAACTTTCTTTTATCATCCACTATACTAGAGATTAGATATGATAGCTCAGCTGCAAAACAAGATTTTTAATTTTTATTGTGGATTACGGAATTGATCAGAGTAATGATGTTAGTTTTAAAATCTTAGAGGAAAACAGTGAGAAACAATTAGGAATGTGTGAGTGGATGATGCGAGTGAACATAATTCTAAGCATTTTTGTAACTAAATTTTTTAAATTGGAAGTTGGATAATTTCTAGAATATACGATGGTGTGAACGGTAATGCTTCAAAAAATCAAAAACTAACAAGAGACATGTCTTTATTCCGAGCCTTCACCAAATGTCAAACCTCATGGAGCCCTCATCTGTTTCTCAAGGGTTTATATAAGCGCACAAACTCCTATTTTTCACAAGTTCCGATTTAAATAATAATATTTTCTTTCTCTTTTCACTACACTATGAAAAGTATTATTATTTAAATCGAAAGTCGTTGTGGAAATCAAGGAGTAAATAAGGTGTAGCCATGTATGTATGTATGTATGTATATATGTATATGTATGTATGTACAATACCATTATCAACTTCATCATCACGTAAGAGCTATAAAGTATAAACATTGAATTAAGTTAATTGATTAGTGTAATACTAAAAGAGTGTAATTACGTTGTGTTAAATTAGATGCTATCAACCACTTTAAGGATGGAAATGGAGATTTCATATGCTTCCTGGGAGAAACACATAGAGGAGTGTCTGACATGTTCAATTTGTATCGCTTCTCGCAAATTTCATTTCCAGGAGAGACAATATTGGAGGAGGCCAAATCTTTTGCTGAGCAGTATTTAAACAGCTGTTATAATAATAATACAATGCAAGATAAATGGTCTCTGAAAAAGGCCTTACACAAAGAGGTTTCCCATGCTTTGAGACATCCATGGAAAATGAGTTTGCCGAGACTTGAAGTTAGAGAGTATATAGATCAGTTTGGAGAAAATGACATATGGATAGCCAAGACACTTTATTGGTACAAATATCTTCTACCTTTTTTATATTTATTTTTATTTTGCACAGTAAAATTGTTCACTATTATCACTCATAACGCTTAAAAGTACATTATTTGGATGTATAATGTGAATAACCCAGAATATTTGGAGCTCGCAAAGTTAGATTATAATATACTACAAGCTATGCACAAAAGTGAGAGCAATTCTATCATGAGGTGAGTTTGTTTCTCTTTAATCTATGTTTATTTGCTTAAATATTATAACCAATTATGCCTCGATTACTAGATGGCGGGATACATATAAAATTAATGATTTCCCTACCCAAAAAGACCCACAAGAGATACACTTTTCGATTGCAGCAACAATATTTGAACCAGAATTTAAGGCATGTAGAATAGCCTATACCAAACTTAACTCTACTGAGGATATTCTTGAAGATACATTTAGCAATCATGGTTCTATAGAAGACTTGATCTTATTATGTCAGGCAGTTGAAAAGTAAGCCATTAGCGCATCATTTCTATGCATTCATTCTCATTTGCACTATCATAAGGCAATATCAATGTAAATGTAGATGGAATCCTTCTCATTTGCTTAATCTGCCAGTAAGAATTAAAGCAAATTTTAATATGATTCACGATACTCTGAATGAATTGGCAACCCAAGCAAGTACTGCTCAAGGAAAGGATGTATTCCACTACTTGCATCTCTTGGTAAGTAATAACACCTAAAACAAGAACAATAATAACCATTTGCTTATCATATCTAACGAGTATAAAATTGACAGAGGTTGAAGCAAATTAAATTATACCTCAAAAACAGAAAAATAAGGGGAAGAAAATGTGCTGCTTCAATGATAGAAAATATAGAAAATGGTAAAGAATGTTGTGGTGTCACGATTAGAGTAATACCCGTTATGAAAATAGTAGCGGTTTGCGGAAGCTTTTATCAACGGATCTTTGTCACCCAAATCACAAAGAGATAACTTGGATTGAAAGCAAGACGGAATTGAAATCAAAACGCAATAACACAAGATATTCCACCCAACCACCCACTTTATTGATTCACCAAAATTTTGTTTACAATTAATAGAAAAAGCTAAAATAAACAAAATACCATTGAATCAATAACCAAATTGATAAAGGGAGCAAATATCTATATGGCTAAAATTGTTGGAGAAGAAGAACAAAGATGGAGAATAGAAAATTAGCAAATAGATTTTCCACCACTTTTAGCCTCTCTTTTAGACTCTATTTATATAATCAATTACTTAATGCCCAAGTTAACATTACATGGCAAAAAATAATTTGATTAGCCAATTAGAGAGAGAAATAAACATACTCAAATATGTCTATTAATTAGAGGAAACAAAAAAAATTCTTTCTTTCTTTTGCATATTTATTTCCCTCTATTTGTGATTTTGTATCACCAAAATTTAACACTCCACCTTGATGCAGAATCACATATCTCCAACATATCAAGCATGCCATATCTAGATCTATCACAAATCCCCATATCTCAACCACACTAAATTACAAACCTCAACCACCGCCTGCAAGTGATGCATCTCCCACATGAGGTGCACCACACAAATCCGGTCTCAAAAACGTTTGTAATACCACAAAGATCTCCGTCTTGTCTTTGTGGATTTTTTTTGCAATTCGACACCCGTCTATCACTCGATTTGAGCTCATTACCTGATCACTATCGATCCCTCGAGCATCATCGACATGAAGAACCCTGTCTAAAATATGATCCTCAATGCTAGAATCATAAGCAGTGACCACATTAACCTCTCCACCTTGCTATGGACTAGGTCCTTCAATCGTCACTCGCTTTCCATTGTCGACTACAGAACCAACCAAGCTATAAAGGTTTCCTTCTTTCAATACTCCTCTCATCCTTACACGACCACCTTTCTTCACTCTCAAAACTCCACCTTGAATCTCATAAGTGCAACCACGGCGATCCAACTGACCGAGAGAAATAAGATCATGCGAACAAGTGGGTACATGTCTCACTCCAGAGACTTCTCTAACCACACCGTCATGCATACGAAACCGGGTAGATCCAATACCACAAATCAGTAGCTCTTCCCCATTGGTTGTCCTAATCATACCGACACTCTTCTCATAAGAAGAAAAATAATTTTACATCTCTACAAATGTGAAAACTGGCTCCCGAATCCATCTTCCAAGGCTTATTTTCACTAAAGAGGACATCACAAGAATCATCACTATCGGTACCTTCAGCAAAATCTGCATGTGCATCACTACTAGTATCACCATGCGCAGCCTTTTTCTGATCTCTTTTATAAGCATAACACTTGCTGCGTATGTGACCTTTCTTATTACAATAATGAAAAGTGATAACACATTTACCATTAGCGTCCTTCTTCTTCCAAATTGTATCTTTCGTCGAGTCCCTTGCTACCATAGCCTCACTTTGAATTGATTTCATAGCTGACCCTTTTCTTCTAAGCTCCTCATTCAAAAGACTGCTTCGAACAGTTTCCAGAGAGATAGTTCCATTAGCATTGGAATTACTCAATGAAACAACCAAAGTTTCCCAACTTTCTGAAAGCAAACTCATTAATAAAAGAGCCTGTAACTCATCATCAAAATTGACCTTCATATTTGCCGATTGATTTATTACATCTTGAAATTCATTCAAATGCTCTACAACAGACTTCTCTTCTTCTAATCTCAGTTGTACCAACTTTCGAACCAGAAAAGCCTTACTAGTAGCACTCTTTGACTCTTACAAAGATACTTACTTATCCCACAAAGCCTTCGCGGATTCACAATTAGCCACATGATGGAAAACTGAATCATCAAGATACTAGCAAATCAAAGAAATCGCCTTCTTATCCATCTTCTTTCATTATCCCTCATCTACATCAGAGGGCTTCTTTCCATCTCCATCAATCGGATCATAAAGATCATTGAGGTACAGAACATCCTCCATCTTAGGCTTTCAAATACCCCAAATTTTCCCATCCAAAATAGCCATCTTCGAAAACGAAATCATATCCGACATCAATAATATTTCAAACCAAAATCACTCTAAGATTTGCGATGATCTGTGCTCCGATACCAAACTGTTATGAAAATAGTAGCGGTTTGCGGAAGCTTTTATCAACGGATCTTTGTCACCCAAATCACAAAGAGATAACTTGGATTGAAAGCAAGACGGAATTGAAATCAAAACGAAATAACACAAGATATTCCACCCAACCACCCACTTTATTGATTCACCAAAATTTTGTTTATAATTAATAGAACAAAGCTAAAATAAACAAAATACCATTGAATCAATAACCAAATTGATAAAGGGAGCAAATATCTATATGGCTAAAATTGTTGGAGAAGAAGAACAAAGATGGAGAAGAGAAAATTAGCAAATAGATTTTCCACCACTTTTACCTTCTCTTCTAGTCTCTATTTATATAATCAATTACCTAATGCCCATGTTAACATTAGATGGCAAAAAATAATTTGATTAGCCAATTAGAAAGAGAAATAAACATACTCAAATATGCCTATTAATTAGGGGAAACAAAATCTTTTCTTTCTTTCTTTTGCATATTTATTTTCCTTTATTTGTGATTTTGTATCACCAAAATTTAACAATACCAGCAATGCTTCTCATGGGTGTAAAACTAGAAGACAATCAACTACAAAGTTTGGATAACCAGTCCAAAATTCACAATTAGTTGTCCTTGTATTTGAGATTACTACTTGACGTTGCAGCATATGAGGTAATGGTCACTGTATAAAATGAAACACATGTATTATTTTACATAACTATAACAATAAATTATGATATTTTGTGTTCTTTTTTCATCATAAAGTAAATGTGTAACTGACTCCTCAGAACACAACGGATATGAAAACAACATCTCTAGTATGTTCATATATGGAGGAGGAAAAATACATAGAGGAAGAAGCAGTAAAGCATCTAAAGAGAATGGCTGAGGAAGCATTTCAGGAGTTGGCATATGAGTATATAAAGCCTAGTCAAGTTCCAAGATGTTGCAGAAGATTAATGTTTGAACATGGAAGATTGACTCATTTTTTTCTTGACATGGCATCGGCACCACAGTTATACAAAGAGAGAATCAAATATGAAATGGAAGGACCGTTTTCTTACATTTAAATTCTTACTATGCTTATATATGCTATTATATTGGAGTTTCTTTTAAAATTAATTGTTGTATATGAAACTTCGGATGATAGCCCTAGACTTAGGCATGGAAAAACTTAAAATTATCAATTGTCATACAATTTCCTACCTTCATCCTAACTTGATTATAGGGTTCGTATTGTTAGGTGTGACTCGCATTGTAAATGGAGTGGGTGCGTGGATTGATTGGATTAAGGTCCCACATCGCAGAATATTTGGAATAATCGTGGTATAGATATGTGATTGGTGGCACGTAACAACCGAGATTCCTTTTGTTACAATGTGTTTCCAATACCAGATTATATGACCGATGGTCATTATCATTTAAAATACCAAATCAGGCGATTCTTGAACCCATTCGTGATTCTTTACTGTATCTACAACAATACAATACTTCAAACCAATCTTACTAACCACATACTCCCAGCACCTCAACGTAGGAATCTCAGTATGAACTTCAAATGGACATAACTTCCCTATTCAGACTTTGATTTTGACAATTATCAAACCCATGCATAGTCATATATGCCCATAAAAATTTAGTATCAAATCAGATCAATCACATGCACCTAGCAATTCAAACAAGACAAGCTCTAAATTTTGAAACTACATGACCATTACCAAATTTTGGCATGAGGTATACTTCAACTTTCAATGGTAACATGTCTAACTTCAATTCACTTTTGTACTTTTACATAACAAAGTGACAGATCTATAAGCGGCGAATGTCTTGAAAGAAGTGGACGAATTGGCTCTACAGCTTGATGGGCACTATGGAATTCCAAGTTTGTATTTTTTTTACATACTATGATTTATTTATCACGTCTATTTTATCTGCAATTCATTGTCCAAGTCTGTTCCAGTTTATTAGTAATCTTAGTTTGAATTTTTGTTATTATAGACTTCTTGAGAGAAAAAGGAAAGTTCGCAGAGTATGTAGTGAGAGAAGAAAAAAACATTCCTATCTATGTTTCTGACTTCATACTTCATCGAAACATATCAAGTTGAATTCATGGTCATGACCTTGATAGTTGCTAAAGAAACTTCCAAGGGTTTTTTTAAAGGAATTCTTTTGCTTGATTTGCTCTCAAGGTTTTTGTATAATTTTCAAATTGTTTTGAAATTTTGTTGGTTTGGACAAAAACTGCAATTGAGACTAAAAAACTTTGAAATTGGAGGTTCTTATGAAGATGAAGATATACGCTTTCCGTATTGGCTTTTAAAGTATGAGTGATTGACTTATTGAAAGTTTGGGGTATTGACTGATGTAATGTTTGAGTTATTCTCCACATTTTGAATTAGAAAAGGTAAAGAGAATGTAAAATGAAAACTATGCTTCGTTGCATTTGATAATTCTCTGTTTGCTATGCAATTTTTATTTATAGCGTACAACTTGAGATAGTGCACATGTAAGATACAGCTGTACATTTTTGGGTATTTACATATATACCTTTATTTAGAAATAAAGCATATTTTACACTTCGTTTGCTCATTATTTCCAATACCCCGTCAATTAGATTTAGGGTTTTCTTATTCTCACTTTCTTCTGCCGACTTCTTCAATTTTCAAATCAGGTTTTATTCTTGTGGAATTTTTGGCTAACAAGGGTTTTGTGAGTATATCAACTCGTTGATAGGCGGTTGGTAGATGGTACATGCTCAATTGTACATGCTCAATTTTCCTTTGATTACTTGCTCACAAATGAAATACAAATCGATTTCAATATGTTTCGTTAGTGAGAGAAGTATTGGTTTGGCTAACAAAGAGACAGTGCTTAAATTGTCACACCAAATTAGTGGCTTCCACTTAAATTGAATTCCCACTTAACTGAGAATCTATTCGAGCCACATAATCTTGGCTGTGGTGCTGGCAACACTTTGATATTCTGCTTCAGTGCTCGATCTGGAGATCGTTGGCTAGTTTTTAGAGCTCCATAAGACCAGATTCTCATCCAAATACACATAATATCCTGTTGTGGATCTTCGATCATCTGGATCGATTGCCAAATCTACATCCGTGTATCCTTGAATATCTACAGTTTTACTTGCTTTTAGATAAATGCTTTAATATATTATACCACTCGGATATTTTAATATGCATTTTACTACTCTCTAGTGTTAGTACAATGGTCTTTGCATGAACTGACATACTTTATTTACACTGTGTGATATATCTGGTCATGTTATTGTAACATATTGTAGAGCACCCACTACACTTCTATATTGCTTTTCATTTGTTATGGATTCTCCTCTGTTTTTGGATAGATGTAAGTTGCATCATGGGGGTAGGTAGTGCTTTAGCCTGATCTATCTTTGCTTTAACGAGAATTTCAAAGACATACTTTCTTTGGCAGATGATTAATTTTGTAGCTGATGCTTGAAAGAAATAGTTTAGTTTTCCAAGTTCTTTAATTGAGAATTCTCTATCTAGTTGTTGAATGACACTTTTGATCTTGCCCTCACTACTTCCAATGATCACAAAATCATCCACATACACAAGTATATAAGTAGTTGCATTTCTGCATGCCTTTATATAGAATAAATCATCTGATTTGGTTGCCTTATAGCCTAACTTGATCAAAGTTGCCTTTAATTTGTCATACCATACCTTTGGAGCTTGCTTAAATCCATAAATTGCTTTATGCAGTCTGCACACCATTCCATTATCACTGGTTTGACTATATATTGTGGTTGTTCCATATAGACTTCCTCTTCTAGTTCACAATGTTTAAAAAATGGTTTGATGTAACTGTGAAATACATGCATTACTGCATATCTAGCTTTAAAATTAGTCTTAACGCATATCTAACATACTACATGTACTATAGCCTAATCTGACAAAACTTTTCTCTAATTTTTCCATAATTTCTATCTAATTACTTCATATATTTTCTCAATTCTAGAGGTGGATTGTAATAGTAAATAACATGATTTGAACTACAATAAATGTAGCTTCTGAAAGTTATGTAAAGGTACTTCAAACCATTCATTTTTATATTAACGAAATCTCATAAATATAATGATTCATAAGCTTTAACTGTTAGGGATAATAGCAAATGAGTGAAATATTACTTGGAATATAAGAAAATTTTCTAATTTATAAGGAGAGTAGATGGTACTTCATTATATCGAGCAGATAAGATTTAATCCCCATGACATACATAACCAAGTAAAAAAAGATAGAGTATGATGCTTTACTCAATTGAACACTTGCATAACATTAAAATATTTCATGATACTCCATATGATTTTTCTACAAGGAACATAAAATATTAGGTGCTTCTTATGTTGCTTTAACTCATCAATTCCAGTGCAGCATGTTACAAATGCTAGGCATTGCAGTAATCACAGGAGATGACATATCATACTCTACATGACTGTAAACTGGATATAACATTGATATATTCTAAGAATTATACTTGATTTTGGAAAAAATTATGAAAGTGAAAGACATATATTTTCTAATTTTTCAACTTATCGATTTCCATGCAACATCTTATTGGAATGAGGCATAAAATACATCATCAAATATGGTGCATGATAGTCTACTTCATTAAACACTATGGTAAAAATTGATATACACTATATAACCATTTGATATATATGTTTGAAAAAACTAAGGGTAGGTTTTTATGTGTGTACAATTTGTGGATGAGGTAGTGGAATGATTACAAATTGGCATGGTAGGACCAGCGTGGAATGAGAAGTAACTAACTTCTGGTCTTAGATGTGTATGCTTGGTTCTAACTTCTGTGTAACTCTTCTAAGATCGAGTCTTGGCATATTTGCCTACTATTTCATTATACCCCTTATACACACATATTGTAATGAATTTTACCAATTCACATGGTGATCTTAAAGTATTGATCCCTTGTGCATAGTGATACCAACTAGAAAGTACATGCTATAAGATGTTTCATTTTTCTCCCTTTGACTTATGACTAATATGTCATATTAACCAACTCCCTTTTATTTTATGAATTTGTCTTCATTACAATTACATATTTAATTCATAATTCTTCCTATTTGATTTTATGTTGCTTGGAAGAAAAACCATAATTTTTATAAAAAAGAAAATTTCTTAAAAACAACACTATGAGCTCTTACATTGACTAATTAAGCCAGGATATCCATCATTCAGTATATCTGAGAAGACTCAATAGCTATACCGAGAAGAAGATATGAATTTGATTATAAATTAAATTTGATAGGAATATGTAGACAACACTATTTAATTCATAAAGTAATTGCTAATTTAATAAGAAAATTCAATCATACAAGCTCACTATAGAAGATGATGATTTTTATGCAAGTATTTGCACTCATATAATCTTTGATCTGTTTTATATGTTTATTATTTTAGCATATTGCATGTGTGCATCAGTTATTATTTGAATACATTGAGAATGTAACATTATTCCAACTTCAAAAGTTACATCTAGAACATAGGTTACGTGACTATATGTGTTCTAAATAAAATAATTTTTGATTATGATTGACAAATAATAATGAGTACGACAGTCCCATTTTAGTAACCTTGTTGTGACTATAAATGACCTTGCTCCAACTATAAAGGGACGCCCCACACCTTGAATCACTTGAACAAATACCCATTTAGGTAATTTAGTTTTCAATTTTCCTTAACAGATTTAGGTGTTTTATCACCTATTGAATCATGTGATCAGTCCATGTTAACTTTGCCAAAATTATTTTTAAAGATGAAATGGGATATTGATTTTTTTCTTAGATGTTGCGAGGTAAGTATATAAGTTGACAATGTTGAGTTGTACCATCGTTGATTTGGATATCATTTCGGTAATGATTCATGTTGTGCAACTTCATCTCTCTTTACAGTAATGTGACACTTTTGGGTACAAAATAATGTAGCCACATGCAACAGAAATAGAGATGTATTAGTTATGATCTTTATGTAGATTTTATTTCCTTCCTCATCACAGTGCTCCAAGAAGTGAACGTATGGTGATGAGTACTCTACCATACTCATTTGGTACAAGTCTTACATGTGTTATGTTACATTTTCTACAGATAATTATTGTTGGTTCTATTGGACTCAAACATTGATAAATGTTGAAGGAAAAAGGTTGCCATAATAAATTCTTTGGTTGGTGTTTTCATGGCAGAAACCCTAATCTAGTGTTTTCTGCCGCATGCGTTTTTTTAGCCTTATTTCTTCCGGCTGTCGTGACCTCCCCTTGCATTTTGATCCTTGTCTTTCCCTTCGTCCCACATGTCTTCCAATCAAAGTTCTCCTCTTCCCCCAGATCCGCCGCCTCTGACCCCTGACCCATCTCCTGGATTCTCTCCTATCGGTAGCTCAACTCCAACGCTTGAGAATGACGAAGGATTCATCACCGTCCGTTCAAGAAAATTGAAGCGACAATCCAAATTCGTGCTGCAACCAAATAGATCTAAGCCTGGCTCCAGTGATTTATAGAACAAAAGTCTGCGATCTTCTCCTCAACAAAATGAACGCCAGAACCATACTCATAACCTAAATAATGCCAATTCCCCCATGCAACCTGAGAGAAAAAAATTCCTCAAGCAAATGGAATTTCTCCACCTCCTCTATTAGGGCGTGGAATGAAGTTGTCAAGGGAAAAAATATTACAGTCTCTACCCCGTTAAATTTTTATCAGCCACGCGAATTTAATTCGATGAAATGTGCCAAAATGTCTGTGGAAGTAGTTCAGGATGCTAGAAAATAATGGGATAATGCTATCGTTTTATATGTTGTTGGCCCTAAACCATACTACCCATACTTTACGGACTATATCACTAGAGTATGGATACTTGAAGAAGAATTCTCTATTTTCTCTAAGGAGAACGGGTTTTTTGTTATTAAATTTCATATTAAAAAAGACTGTGATAGAATCTTAGAAGGCGGTCCATATTATTACAACAAGAAGTTGATGATGATGATGAAGAGATAGTTGCTTGGAGAGCAACTTAATAAAGAACTCTTGAACTCAATTTCTATTTGGGTTCATTTTCCTAACCTTCCACTTGACTACTGGACGGAGAAGGCGATTAGTCGTATTGCCTTGGTCCTTGGAACCCCAATCAAATTGGACAAATTTACAGAAGGTATTATTAAAATCGCTTATGCTAGAGTTTTAATCTAAATTGATAATTCCTGTAAGTTCCCTAATAAGATTCCTATCTTATCGGAGAACAATGAAATTATATGGCAAGAGGTAATGTACGAATGGAAGCCAAATACTTGTTCTAACCGTTATAGTTTTGGTCATGCTGAATCCAACTGTCAATTCACTAAGGCTTGGAGACCTAAAGTACATACTTCAGATATTTTGAACAGTACTAATGATATGCACGTTGATATCAATCAGAATATTACAAATATGATAGAACTTCCGAATGCAGCAGATACGCATTTCGATACAAACACTATAGAGCAGGGTAAAATAGTTTCCAATCCTCCTAATGACATCTCTAACAAATGTCCGGAAATCAATACAATGAAAACATCAAACAAAGTCCAGTCAGTGAATATGTTCACGACTAATAATACAAACACATTTCAGAACTCAATTTCAAATAATTCAAAAATGGACATACATTCTACTGAAAAAATAGAAATGAAGATAATAATCCCTCTGAAGTTCTGCCTGATGCACCAAATAAACCCCCTCCTTGTGATGAATCTACTGGCCAAAGTTCGGCTATTCATCATGTCTCCAGAGCAAGAACCATCCGAAAAGTTAGATCAAAGGAGGCACCTTTTGAATTCAAAGCAACTTCTACATCCGATGTTATAAATAATCCTGCTTGGACCAATTTGGTTAATCAACTGAAAGGAAAAAAAAAGATTGAAAAACCATAAGTTATCGAGGATTGCTACGTCCCACGTTGATAGTAGCAGCACATACAATAATATATAGATGGAGTTCCTTTTTTGGAACATCTGGGGCATGAATGCCCACCTAAACAGGTGGAAATTACGCGTCTGTTAAACAGCAATAGGTTTTCCTTACTTGGTATTATTTAAAATAAATTATCGATGGATAGCATAGACTGATTTATGGCTAAAACTGATTATAAATGGAAACACACTCATAATATTTCTAATAGTCAAAAAAGTAGAATCTTACTTATGTGGGATTCATCTCAATGGTCGAATATCATCTTACATACTAACGATCAATTTATTTCATGTATTCTACACAATGCTAGTGGTATAAGTATTTTGTGCACTATGGTTTATGCTTTCAATGATGAGGCGGTGTGATTGGAGTTAAGGCATTACTTAATGGAACAATCTAAAAAATTCAACTTCCCCTGCATTGTGGCGGGAGATTTTATAATTCTATCCTTTCGTCTAAAGATAGAATAACTAATGGTCAACATAATTCGATGGGTGATCAAGAATTTATTGACTGTATTACCTCATCGAAACTTATGGAACCAGATTTCAATGGTAATTATTTTACATGGAGAGGAGGACAAGATTTTTCTATACATAGTAAGATAGATCGTGTTTTTGTTAGTGATTTATGGATTGATGTGTTTAACTAGATTGGTATTTATTTTGGTAACCACTCATTAAGTGACCACTCTCCAATTAATATCATTTTCATTTCTCATAATAAAAAGGATAAGAGAGTACCTTTCAGATATAGTAATTCGTGAAGCTCTGACTCAAGAATTCTATGGCAATCCTCTTCTATTCTTTTATGTAGAATTAAAGCAGCAAAAACACCACTGAAGAACTGGAAGAAAAATAAATATAATATCAATGTAGTGATTGTTCAAATGAAAGAAGAGGCTAATGATTTATACAGTAAAATAGTTCAAAGTCCATTGGATGGAAATCTGATTGAACAGTATTCTTTGGAAAATGCTCAGATTCACTCTTTTATGAATACAGATACTATAGATAATGAGCAGAGAATGAAGCAGAACTGGTTAGTGAAAGGAGACAGACCAACAAATTTCTTCTATAATAAAGTTAACTATATTAAGCCTAGTCGAAGAAGCAATTTCTTTATCAATTCTAATGGGCTATAGACTTCAGCATCAGAAAATTAGCAAATAAACCAATCAATTATTTTACTGATCTTTTTTTCTTGTTCTCAGGCTATAATCCAATTTCCAGACATAGCTTGTAAGAAAATCCTCTCAGACAATGCAAAACATAACTTATGTAGGCCATTCGAACTAGAGGAAATTAAATATGCAGTTTTCCAGATCAATGATAATAGTACTCCTAGGCCAAATGGCTTAAATTCAAAATTTTATAAAGTTCAGTGGGAGATTCTCAAAAATGATATTTGGAATTCTATTAATAGCATTCTGCAAACTAGTAAAATAATAAGAGAAATCAACCATTCTTTCATCTGCCTTATTCCAAAAAAGGCAGATGCAACTCTACTGTCGGATTTTAGGCCAATTTCTCTTTGTAATGTCTCCTATAAGATTTTAGCCAACCTTCTCTGCAATCGACTAAAACCATATATGGATGACCATATTTCATTCAATCAAAATGATTTTGTTCCTGGGAGAATTATTTCGGAAAATTCTCTACTTGTATATGAAATGGTTAGAGGATTTAATTGGAAAAATTCAAACAACTTTTGCTTGAAAATTGATTTGCATAAAGTTTATGATAAAATCAACAGAGAGTTTATTCATCATATGATGAAGTCCATGGGGTTTCCTATGCTTTTTGCCAACCTTATTTATGAGTGTATTGCTACTCCTTCCTTCTTGGTGCTTATAGATGGCCCCCCTTTTGGGTTTTTTGAGAGTTCGAGGGGATTAAGACAAGGTGACCCTCTCTCGCCATATTTATTCGCTATAGCCATGGAATTTCTTTTAATTAATCTAGAAAGTGGAGCTTTTGAAAGGTAATATTACTCCTATTTATAAAGTTGATCCTATGATCACTCATCTACTATATGCAGATGATATCCTAATCATGGCCAAAGCTACAACTAAAAATGCTAAATGCATGTAGAACTTATTTCAGGAATTAAAATTTTTAACTGGTCTTAATTTAAATGAATACAAGTCCACACTATTCTTCAGTGAAGGGGCCAGTGAAAAACATCAAATAGCTGATATTTTAAAAATCAGTATTTGATTACTCCCTGTGATATATTTAGGAATCCCTCTGTTAAATGATAAATTAAAAAAAAAGGATTTTCGATATTTAATTGACAAAATAAACAAAAAAATTAGCCATTGGAACAATAAAATATTAAATATCAGTGGTAGAATCGAATTAGTGAAAATCGTCGTTCAACCAATGATTCAATTTTGGTTACAATTTACTCATGTTCCTACGACTGTAATTCAGAAAATCAACTCTATTTGTGCTAATTTTGTTTGGAAATCTAAAGTTCACAAAATGAGTTGGGATGTTGTCTACAAACCAAAACAAGAGGGAGGGCTTGGTCATAGGAAAACTGAGGATATGGCAAAAGAAGTTGCAATCAAATTGGTATGGAAAATTCTTCAAGGGGAACTCTATGGGCCAAATGGATGTGTAACAAATATTGCAAAAATAAATTTTGTTGGGTCCGCTGCTATAAATAATAATGCATCCTATACATGGAATTTATTACTCAGAGCTAGACAATGGTGTAAAGGCCTTATTGATAGAAAAATTGTCAATGGTAATAACACAGATGTATGGCTAGACCCATGGATCAATGGTATTTCATTATTGGAAAAATGTTGTTGGAATTATATGACTGTCTCTGGTGGCTTAAATAGGAAAGTTTCTACACTTTTATTAGGTAATGTTTGGAAAGACAATCTTGATTATGTTCCCACTCATCTTCAAAAAACAATGCATGATATTAAAATACATAATCAAGAACAAAGAGATTTCTAGTTTTGGCTCCCTAGCAGTAGTGGTCAATTCAATCTCAACTCGGCCTGGAATGAAATTAGAAACAAGCATACAGTTGTTTATTGGGCCAACATTATATGGGATAAAAACTGTGCTCCTAAAATGTCAATTTGCTCTCTGTTGGCAAATCTAAACATATTGAACACAAAAGACAGAATCAATATATGGAATATTGGTGTGGATCAATCAGGTGTGCTCTGTGTAAACAAAAATGAAGACCGGAACCACTTATTTTTCAATGCGTATATTCTAGACAAGTTCTAGAAATAATTATGCATAAATTGCAAATTAATATAGGAAATTACAAGGAAATCAACCAACTATTGCAAATCTTATGTCAAAATCAAACAAGTAACCTCTTATTTAACAGTCTCATGAACATAGCATTTACTTGTCTGATTTGGCATGTTTGGTGTGAACGGAACACACGAATTTTCAAAGGTGTTGAACTTCCAACGCAAGTCAGAGCTATGATAATTGTGCAAAACTGCAAGTTCTTAATTCAAAGAAAATTGGAATCAAAGATGATAAGTAGAGATTTTAAACTTATGCTGTAAAATTTTTGTATCATGGCTGACCCACTACCAGATCTCCAACCTCCCTGAGCTTGAAGATCTTTTATCATTTGAGTTGCTTCTATTTTTTTCCTCTATTTCGCAAGGCCGGACTTTGTTGCCATTGAAGACTTGAGCTTTTGATTATAGATCTGGAATTGGTAAAGACAACTGAAGCTTTCTCTCTCCTATCTTCGACTTTGTGAAGATGTTTATTTTCTTTCGTGTTGCCTGTTTTGTGTGTATAGTAGTTACACGTGTAGTTTTTTTATTTGTTTTTCCTTTTCTTTTTTGCTCCAAGTTGTTCGTATGTGTGGTTTTGAGTGTATTGTTTTCTCTGTTTTTCTCCTCCACCTATTTGACAACTTGAGTAACGGACTGCAGTATCTTTCATACTGTTAATATATGGACACGATATGTACTCTTTTTCCTAGTAAGGCACCCACTTAGGTTAAGGTGATTGCTAGGTTTTAACGAGGCATATCGTGGAAGTATATGCTTCAATATTGTTTATAAAGTACCTTTTTCCAAAAAAAATCATTGGTTTCTTGGTGTTTATCATATGGATTTTTATTTGTTCTGTTTGGTTGTGATTTTGATCTTATATACTCTAAACAGATTTGGAAATTAATGTATTTGTTTGAAGTTAATATTCAATGTTTTATGCATTATCTACATACACAGGTAAGCGAAGAAATTATGCAAAATTTATTGTATAGCCAAAAATCATGTATGTGTA
The DNA here is from genome assembly GCA_030737815.1 of Allium fistulosum. Lineage (NCBI taxonomy): Eukaryota > Viridiplantae > Streptophyta > Magnoliopsida > Asparagales > Amaryllidaceae > Allium > Allium fistulosum. The sequence goes on from CM060906.1 coordinate 1,041,160,637, forward strand.
GATTTATTTTCTTTGAAAATATTTCAAGATATATGTTGTAGGAGAATCAAATTTTCCAATGTTATAACAAAAGTAATTCTAATAGCCAAAGTACCTTTGGTATAGGTTTGACATAAATCATGAAATTTTAGCCATTATTGCACATAATAATTTAATTTATTATAGTGCGATGAAAACAACCAAAAATATTCATTGGATAATGGTCTACAACTTAAACACTTAACAATAAATAATGATTTTGTACTCAATATAAACACAAATATTTTATCATCTCCAAACGGGCTTAGGAGGACGCTCTATTCCATCAAAATATACATTGCCAAATTTATGATTTTGAAAATCACGTCCCCTACAGTAACAACGATAGCTAGACATCAAAAAAATTGGTAAGCATGATTTCATTGGCATGCAGCTCCGTTGGGACAGTTAAATGGTATTACATACCACTGAAAAATGAAAACTAACATCGCTACATCTACACTTGCTTCACTCCAGGTAACCATCGGCACTGACACAAATGAACTTTTTCTTACAATGGATAGGGGAAGCTTTTACAACTTAATGACCCACCACTACTTCAACTTCAAAGGTACATAGCGTTTTGTTTTCTTTTCCTATTAAACACGGCTACTGCCCTATTTTGACTTCTAAAATATCTGGTCATTGCCAAAATTGTGTTTCTAAGTAATTGCAAGAGTTTCCTAGGCGTTGCTCTTACCTCTCATCCGATCATTGCCAACTTTTTTTTTCTAATTCCTTTTTCATTTCATTGTAACACCTTCTAATATTAACAAGAAAACTTCTACCACAATCCAAATATCCTAGAATTCCATACTATCCACCACCGCGTTCACTGATTTGTTTAATCCTTAGCTTTTACACTACAATGTCGGAACTATTACCTTTAAATGCCCTACCTTCTGCTATCGGCTTTCTCACCGATACAAAAGCATCACTATAAGTATTACTACACAAGTGGTTTTGACAACTTATAATTATTTGTCAAACATGTTATTAGTAATTATAATTAACAGAAAGGTTACAATATAATTTTATCTATCCTATTTGCCTTACCAGTTACTTCATAAGATAACACAACAACTGCAACGATGTATACAATTGCTAATACAAAAGTCCTCCACCTATATTTGTACCATCTAACATATAAATTAATTTAGCTTAGACCGAGCACATCAACAGACAGCTTTGTTATGACATAAAACTGATTATATGATACAGTTCTTTGTTCATATGGAGCATAGATCTGTATACATTAGCAATTGCTTGAAAAATCCATTTTTTATATATTTTTTACACATTAAAAAGGATTTCCATAAAACCTATATGCTTCACCATGTAGTTTACAAATTATGCCCTACAATAACATTTTAAAAAATACCCTTAAAAGTACCCATATCATGCGCACATGCCTATCAATTTGTTTACCCATTAAATGCTTACTTTTAACTTTGAATACATGCTTACTGTTTACTCTGAATACATGCTTAGTGTTTACAAAAATATAAAGAATACATGCACGGTGTTTACTATGAATAAATCGTATAGGTTTGCACATTTAGCCATCTCTTCCGTTAGATGTCCACTAAGATGTTTTTGCAAGATCTATTTTCATATAGATTCACAAACACCTGAAAATATTTCACTTTCAAATGCAGTGAATCAAATGACACAGTAGAATGCAATTTACAATATTGTTGATAAGAAAACGATATAATTTTTTGATACATATAGTTGTAAAAAAAATTCTTCATCATGTATACAAATGAAAGGTCTTACATTATAGTGATATCTAGCAAATGAAAAATACGGTAAGCCTAAAATTATTAGTCTTCGACAAAGTCAGTGCATTTAAATGGTATTACATCTCTACAAAATGAAAACTAACATTATTTTCGTTAAATACAGAAAGCTTTTACAACTTAACGACACATGACAACTTAAACTACAATGGTGCACCATATTTTATGATCATTTCATATTCATGGCAGATGTTGTTTGCTTTTCGATTTTCAAAAAATCTATTTTTTTACTTATTTGATTTTGTCCTGGATACCCTTGCGCCTTAGCTGTAACTGTTACCATCTTTCCTAATGCAGCCAGCTTTTTAAAGCTCCCTTTTGATTGCGGCACGTTATATCAATAGAAATAATACCATGACCAGTATCGATGTTTTCCTTATTTTTTGTTCTTTACTATGCTTCTACTTTCTACTTTGATTATATTAGCTGAATATTATCACCATGGTTGAAGCATACTTCCATTTTTATCTAAGATCAATGTTTGTGTTGAACTATTATGCCTTAATTTATGCTATTGTAGCAACTCATTTATGTATTCCTTATCCTTTATAACTATCACTTACAATTTCCGACCTCTATTTCAGTTATGTTGCTGCAGGTTAGTGCATTTCAAGGAATGTGGCAGTACAAATAATGTTAAAATTCATTCAATGTTTCCCATTTTCGTTAAATGAAGGATACTTTCCATTAAATGAGACTCTTCCCATTTTCATTTTGATGTGATACAACTAGAATATACAACTGGCAGTAGTGTATTATAGGCTTAGTATTAATTTATTGCCTTATTAATGTAACCTGTTTTCTTTCTTCATTTCCAAGTTCAAATATTCTGACTTGCTTTTACTAATTCCAGCTTATGCACGTTGCTTATTTGCTATATGTCATTGCTACAAAATGGATTCTCCTAACTTTATAGTTTTGCCTGAAATATTTAATCTGGGAATTTTATGTCATTGCTGCAAATATGTGTTTGCTAAATGTAGGCCACATACAATCCCCAACACTTTAGATGAATTGTTTCACTATGTATATTTTGACAATGGAAACTATATTGTTGATGCATAATGGTAGTTTATTTTAATTGATCTTTCAAACTATGTTCGATGTTATTGACTGTGCATATTTTGATAGGATGGTGTGTGAGAAACAAACATTGTTATGTTTCAAGGTGTCATAACTACATAATAATTTATATCTTCTATAGTGATATAACTGCAATGTATAGAAAAAATGAAGATTCAATGATAGTTGCAAAAGCAACACATAGCTATAATCCTTATGGTAGCACGGGTTTGCACTAGTTATATATGTATTTATGTATGTATGTATGTATGTATGTATGTGTGTATGTATGTGTGTATGTATGCATGTGTGTGTGTATTTGAATATACTCAGGAGAAGACGGGGGACCGGTAAACTCCCGAGGGGATGAAGTTGTGCATGTCCACTTCAATTCATATATATATATATATATATTGAATATACTCAGGAGAATCCGACGGACCAGTAAACTCCTGAAGGGAATGAAGTTGTGCTTCTCCGCTTCAACTCATGGCATCTATAACTCTCGAATACTACTTTTTGAGAGAAGAGTGTGCAAGGCAGGGCTCGAACCTGAGTTTGTTTTTTATGCTATATATATAATAGGAATACCTTGATTTGAAGCTTTTGGAATAATAAAAATACCCTTTAAATTTTATGTTGTCTTAGAATCATTTGGTCATTTACACCCCACAACCATGTTCTTCTCCACTCCTTACAAACAAATTCCACTTATTTTTCTTTTATCTTTAAACCCGATCAAAATTTCTCTCGGTTCCTGTTGGAAATTTAGAGTTTAAAATGAATTATTAAAAAATTTAAATAAGTGTATTTATACATGGCTCTCATTTTGAACAGTCCCAAATCTTGGGATAGAGGAAAAGAAACAAGCATTTATACTTGTTTCTTAGAAGAAGGTTGGTCCCTTAAGGCACCCAATGCTTGCCCTTTTGTGAGAAGGAAGATCATTCTTGACCACCATAAACATGCGGTGGCCAACCCGGACCAGGCTAGGCTGGGTGGCTTAGCACTCATATTTTATATGAAAGCAGTTTTACTTTTTTGACCATTGTTTATTTGACACGGTAAAACTTCAAATCCAATTTTCTTAAAGTGACCTGATTTTTCCCCGATTAAAATAGTGAATGTGCCTCTATTTTTTCTTAATGGGAAAATGTGTACTGCTTTAATAAATATGGTAGATGGGGACAAAAGGGATACAACATTCACTCTCTTTCTCATTTTCTTCTAAATAACCAAGCAATTTACAATGAGTTTGTAGACAATTTAATTCCTTTAGCGTAGAGGCGAATTGATATTCAATAGTGTTAACAAGAAATCTTGTCAACACCCCAAAGTTGTGTTCTAGAATGAGGTTTATCCTTTAATTAGATGGAGAGGACTGAAAGGAGTTTATCCTTCTTGAATTTCCTTTTTATTAAGTTGCAGAAGTAAGAAGTTGTTCAGTCAGACCTTTCGACTCAATCAAAAGGGTTGGCTTTTTCCTTTATTAACCTTTCGATTCTGTTGAGATAGATTGGTTTTTCCTTTGAAAGCCCACCTTTCGAAATAGATGGAATACCCTGGATTAGGTTTTTCTTGGTTGTTTTTGACCTTGTCAAAGGCCTTGGTTATTGTTCAGCTGGGATTTTATCCAAGAATCTAAGACAGAGGTTTCGACTCTATCGAAACTAAGGTGGTTTAGGTATTAAAACTTGAACCAAAAATCTAAGATAGGGGTTTCGATTTCATCGAAAGCTACATGCTTAAGTATCCTTGGTTTGGATTGGGAATGATTTAGAACTAGGTAGTGACCTTGTTGATAGCTTGACCTCTTGGCATCTCGTCTTAATCGAAAGTTTTAGTAGATTGAGGCAAGGTTTCATCCTTGTCGAGAGCATAAACTCAGGGGAAAGTAGCTTGAAGTATGTAGCCGATGTTAGTTAAATCTGTAGGGTTTCGACTATATCGGTAGTGACCTTTCAATGTAGGCGACACCTAAAACACAAGATTAAACCCAACAAAAGCTTATAAAATAGTAAAGTAATCTGAAATATTTGAGGCTCCCCTTTAACAAGCTAAAGAAGACTTTATTACTTCAAATCCCCAAATCAATTAAGTAATTAGGGTTACAACACTTTTGATTAAGATGATACAAGTTTGAAATAAGAAGAATCAGATCCCCAAAACGTGACCCCTTGGGTCTTATTTATAGATGCAGGTCAGCAGCTTTCGACCCTGATGCCTTCGACTTGGTCGAAAGGTGGTTGCCAAATGACTCAAGTATGTTGACGCTTTTGTTGAAAGGTATAATTGTGGTTCCCTTTTTTGTGTTGCTTTGTAAGTGCTTCCGGCTCTGTCGATAGGCTTTGTTCAATGGTTTCGATGATGTTGGTTACATCTGAGCTCTTGTTTCTGATTTGATGCGGAACCCTCCTGGATCACACTGGCATCGACCGGTTTGAAAGGCTTATCATAACTTTCGAAGGGGTTGTTCAGAACAATTCTTACTTTCACATGGTTTAAATGAAGGTGAAACTATTTAGAAAGGCTTTCGCATGGAATGACCTAGTCGAATGGTAGCGACTGTAGGCGGATGGGTGCTTTTGACTCCTTTGACACCTTCGGAAGGTAAGAACCCAATGAATCTTGATTGCGGAAACCCTTCAACTCCTTCAAAAGGTCCTGTAGCTTTGATACCTAGGCGGTAGCATCCCTTTGACTCCTTCGAAAGGCTTAGATAGGGCTCTTCTCTCTTTTCTCTTTTGTTAACTGCATAGAATGGTGTCGACTAAGTCGAGAGGTGGATTTTTAGAGTAACATTTTCCCCTGCCCCCTTGCGAAGGGATGCTCTTGACTTTCAAAGTCAACTTTGTCAAATCCTATAAACTTCCCACCTCTTGGTCTTTCCGCGTAAATCTGGGCCGTCCATTTAAATCTGGTATAAAGGCTAGTAGTTTATGGCGACTTTTCTTAAAAAGTACGCTCTTCTTCTTCTTTCCCTCTCACTTTTCTACAAACCAAATTTCATGTACTAGTAAAAGAACTCTAAAAATTCTCAAACTTCCATTTTCTTGAATCAAAGTCTAATCAAATCTAAATGTATGTTTGAGACCTTGTCTTTTCTTACAATTTCTCTTCTCTGTTTGTTTTTTTCATGGAACTTTGATTTTCCAGATCTTATGAGTGGGATTTGATTTTGAAATGTTCAAATCTTAATTTCCTGAAAGTTGGTTTAGTTTGATTCACTGTGGGTAATTTAAGTTTATGATTCAATTTTTCTGAGATAATTTCACGATTAAGTTCCATGAATCGATGAGATTCATTCCTCATTTTAAACTTGATTTCAGCGTTTATGATTTTTGTTATTTTGAAAGAACTTAAATTCTCATTTATAATTTTGAAATTGAAAGTTGTTAATTCATGTTGAAATTCATCCTCTTATCGGGTTTGTTTCATTTGTTTTTAGAGATTTTGAAACCCTTGATTTGCAATTGGGTTTGGGGAAGGCAGAAGCATCTGCTTTCTTCGCCCGGAAGTTTCAAGTGTACAGATGAAAAAATGGTGCCACAAAATGATCTTTCTGCCCCTTTGAAAGGGATTGAGGCAGCAACATTACTTTTTCTTCTTTAGCCCCTTTCAGTGGGGTCGAAAGGTGTTGTCGCGTGAACTTAATTAACATTGTCGAAAGGCTATGTAGTTAAGTAGAGTGTAGTAACCCCTTCGATAGTAAAACGTTTCGACTTAGTCGAAACCGTTTGTGTCGATTGCACTCTATTTTCTTCAGTATGTTTTCGACACCATAGTGCCCCTTCGACCCTTTCGACGCCTTTTATATCTAATGAGTCGAAACCCTCTAGAGTTGCCTTTTCCCAACATTGTCAAAACGTTCTAAGTGCACATGATTTTAACTTAGGACTTTTCGACTCAATGGGTATATAAGGTTTCAACAATATTCATAGAAAACTTTTAAGTTATAGGTTTCGACAGTGTCGAAGGGTTTTGTTATCTTGTTTATAATATGTTTGTAGTATATATTTTGTTCAAGTTTTTAAGTTAATTCTAACTGTTTCCTTTTAACAACTTGGTTTCTGTGAAGCTTTTAACATTGTTGAAATGTGCCATTATACATTCCCATCTTTCCTTTCAACCCTGTCGAAAGCTCAATGATTGCTCATATTTATGCTTCCGACATTATCGTAAGGTTGTGGCTAAATGTAACTTTCTTTCCCTTTGGACTATGTCGAAAGCTCCATGAATACTCTTATTTTAGGCTTTTGATTCAGTCGAGAGGTATTTTCTAAGTGTTGATGTCCCTTTCCTTTGGACTCTGTCTAAAGCCCAATATCTTTGACTTTTAACTTAAACATTTTTCAAAAAATTTTAAGTTTCTTGTTTGGTTTTTGTTTAAGTTATTTAAGTAGGTTTTTTACCAATTCTTGAAATAATACTACATTCATAATAAACTTGAAAATTCTAACTGAAACGTTTTCACCTAGCAGAATCATAAGCTCTCCAAAGAAACTCGTCACAATTTCAAAGCATTCCTTGATATCTTCACAGGACGAGGTTGATGCCATCCTCAAAGATTTCCGAATTACTGGTGTGGAAGCTATTTCACCCAAGGAAACAGATACCATCATCAACCCTCCCGAAGGGTTCTTCGCTTACACTGTCGTCCACATATGGCACGGAGGATTTCTGCCTTTTCCTGAATTCCTATCCAGATTTCTTTCTTACTTGGGGATTGCACCAATCCAGTTGTCCCCTAATGTATACGTGTATCTCTTATCTCTGGAGATAATGGCACTAGAGTATGGACTCCCTTCCTTAAATGCTGATGTTCTGAACTACTTAACCCGACTAGTCAAACTCAGCACTCTCAATCATCAGATCTTCAAAGCCAACCCCGCATAGAAGCTGATATCGGATGGGGTTAACAAGTTTAAAGACTGGGAAAACCAGTTTTTCTTTGTTAAATGTTTCCTTAACATTAGCAGGGTTTTTTCTACTCCTTGTAAGTTTGAATTTTCGTTGTTTTCCTTCTTTCTTGTAACTTTTCTTGTCTAATATTTGTCTTATGTCAGGTGCTCCTACCAAAGAACTCAGTGTGGCTGATAACATAACAGTGGAGTCTTTAATCACAACTTCTGTTAAGATAATAAACCGATTGAAGTTGCTAATCCCTTCGAAGTTGAGGAAGCATTCTCTTCTTCCCCCTAGTCAAAGGGTTCTTGGGCTACCTCCTTTGATCCAGCATACATCTAAGGGAAAACGCTTTTTGTCCTTGGGAGATTACGAACATTTTTCTCCTATGTCGGTCATTTGCTCAGACCACTCCGGTAAGTTATAGGCACGACATTTGTTTTTTGTTCATGTTGCTTTCTGAATTATTTCACTGACTTTCAATATGTTTGGGTCCTTTATAGCTGCTTCCCAGGTTACAGTGCCTATTATTGGTACTGCTTCCCTTCCTACAACTTTATGTGCGCTATCTATTATCCAATTCTTCGCTAAAACCAAGAGGGTCATTAACAGGAAGTTAATGTCACCGACTGAAGCGGAACCTCCTTAAAAGGTTGCTAAAATTATTTATATAAAGGAGGAGGATCGTTTATCCTTTGGCATAGCTTCGAAGAGCCCGGTTGGTGAAGCTACTAAAGAAAAACTAGAGCAGACTCCTTCTGCCATTGATCCCCTTTCTTGCATTTCCGTTTCTGACTCTCCGGCTGCTCTCGCACAAATGCAGCTGGCTTTGGAGATGCCCCCCACTCTAAAGCGCACACCTTCTCAGCCAACATCTTCTTCTCCTTCGGTCAATTTTGAAGAGATAGCCCAGTCTATCTTAAACTCGGTGTCTTTTACCTCCATCCACCCGCCTTCCATTATTTCCGATTTGGTGGGGCATTACCGCTCTCTGATAGAGAAACAATTTTTGGTGAGTTTTACTGTAATTAACTTTGTCATTACTGGTTTTCTCTAAATCTCTAACGTGCACTGCACTTTCTTCTTTCAGATTTTTAAGAGTTGGTTAACTCTACACGAGCATGCATCCAAATCTTCCAATGAATCCTCTAAGTTTCAGGAGGAAATCTCTACTCTTAAGAATCAAATGTCTTCCTTGTCTACAGCAAAAGATGACGCGACCTCTAAATTGGAACGATTAAAAGCTTCTATTGCCCAGACGGAATCTGATCTCCTAGAAGAAAGAAGGGTTCGTCAACTGCTAGCAGACGAGAACTTTGCATTGCGATTATCTGTAACAACCCAAAATTTGAGCTATAATAATTAATTAACGAATTAATTAAACGATAAAATAAGTTTGTGAAATAATCAGAATCGAGCAACGGAAGTTGCACCATTGGGTCCGTGGTAATTTTCTGATCAATTTCCATATATAACTTGTCGAAATCTGAGCTAGTATGGAGAAGTTACGAGAGAAATAAGAAATCAGAATTAAATAAAATAAAATGAAAAAAATAATATAACAAGACCCTTAGGGGTCGACCCTTGTTTTGGTCAGGTCGACTTGTAGGTCGACCCCTAAGGAACATGGGTCGACCCACACTTCTACCTGGATGATATTTTGTCCAAGTATGAGCCGAAGAGAGTAAATTTGATTTTTGGTTAATCCTATGCATTCGTAGCTGCATCTGACGGTTCCTAGTGAGCCTATGACGTGGTTGCACCGGATTTAATCTTCAAATTCGACGGCCTAAGATCCCTAAGTGTAGCGAACCACTTTTTTGTACAATTTAAGCAGTCAACTAATGACACATGACCGACTCAAACTGAACGGAAATATGGATCATTAGGGTGAAGAAGAAAAAAGATAGAAGGAAACAGGAACAACAACAAAGAATCTCACAATCGCAGCGGAACAAAATATAATATATATAATAACAGATTTTTATACAAAAGAATCTATAGCTGTTAATATACACACAATCATCAGAGTACAATAATCAACAGTCAATCTGGACAGTTATAATAACTTGTCCTCACAAATACTGAACATTTAGTTTAACACATGTAGCGGAATATAGATCAAGTACGTGATATACGTCTGAAATCCTCCAGCTCGTCTACTGAGCTCTATAGCATCCTAACCTAAATCTGTAATACTCGGTCTGACTCGAGCATTATAATAAAATAACACCCAAGTCAGTTTGGAAAACCAGCGTGAGAAAACACACCCAATTTGAATTATTACTATTTCAAAATCCTTTTGAAAAACAAAGGTATCTCGTAAGACCACGTCACACATAAATACGATGGGTTTTTACCTTTCGATAACCAAAACATTTTATATCAAAATCATCTGATATTGTAATAGTGTCCATAGATAGTAAATTAGAAAATAGCTGAAATGCTTGCATCTCACGTTTCGGCATAGTTGGGCAAAATCAAAACCGTACAGGCTCATAGTGGATATTGGATTCCATACAATGACTGGGCTACTAGGGTACCACCCGTCATAGTACACCTCTATAAAATGTACCAAGATCGTACCTAACGATCCCTTCCAACATAGCACCGGCCTACCCCTTACTGGATAGTACCGAATATGTTATCACCTCGGGTGTTCTCATCCTAATCAAGCGCTCTCTTTTTCATGCACAACCATATCCATAATTTTTAATATATATCCGAGGGTATCTAGAACAGTGATAAATACCCTAATTGGGTGCGACCCACTTACCCCTGCTGCATCTCCTCTTCTTTAGTCATTCTCGATTGATGAGGCTACGTTTAATATAAGAATAGCGTTCACTCTTGAAATGCTAACATTACCTTCCAGGCAACGATGCAATGATAACATTCATCAATACAAGTTGTTCTGGGTCTAAACAAACCGAATCCCCTCCAAGATCACCATCTCAATTAGCTTCTTGATTTCATAATTCATAACGCACAAATCGAATCGAAGTGGTTTTTGAATAATTAAATCCGATCCCAGTCTCTTCGAAACGATCAACGAATTTGGCTAGGTTTGGTAGTCGGTTATTTAACTATAAAATTTCCACACATAAGCAGATTTATAAATCTTTCAACATCTATTTAGAAATATGCTTACAAAGATAGATATTCAAACCTCGTTCAATATTTCATATTTGAAACACTTCTGAATACTTCTATCCATACCAGGATATTTCCAACACTCAGAAATATTTTAAATTTAAATTCGTAATCCATTACTTAGAAAAATATTTTTATATAAATCATTTCGTAGTTATAATATTTTCAAAACAATTTAATTCCAATACTTAGGAATGTTCCGTCTTATCTCACAAATCTCTGAAATTTTATTAATTCCCTTTATTATTTCCAAAATCTATCGGTTATACTTATTTATAATCCAACTAACGATTTATTACTCCTTTAATGAATTCAGATTCATTTTTGAATTTGCCAAGTCTAACCATTTTGGAAATTCCCTAAAACTTCCAAAAATACCATTATAATATTTCACTTATATAACCACATCCATTCAATAAAAATTCGGCTTACAATCTCGAGAGTATTTATAAATAAATTCCAATTACTTACTTTTAAATTCTATATATATTTATATACTAATAATTTCAAAAATATGGTTAGATAATTATTTAAAATATCAAAGCACCTTTAAAATAAACACCAATAACTAATTCCAATTCATTTATAAGATTTTTAATCGATTTATAAAACTATTTTATAAACTTAGAATTCATTTCAAAATTTTTAAATATTTCAATAACTAAATTTCTGAAATATTCTACTCCAACTAATAGTTTTAAAACTACATAGTTTAATAATTAAAAATACTCTTTTTAAAACAAACCATAACTTCTTGCGAAAACCATTTTTAAAATTCAACATTTCCAATTTATTACTTACAAGCCTCTCTCTCGATTCATCACAAATCGATTCACATTTTCAATTCCATAACTATTTCCAAATTCCAATATAGAATCCACTATTTCTCTCTAATCCGATTTCCCGATCTCATTATAAATTCTCACTGTTAATTTTATATTTCCAATTTACCAAATGAAAATCACTTCATTTTCTTTATACACATCGTATATAACTTCAAAATCTAATTTCTAGTTTACAGCAGTTTCCTATCATTTAAATTCATTTATAAATCAATTCCTAATTGAAATTCCGTTCATAAATCTATTTCTCAAATAATCCAAACTATATACCGAAACCAAACAAATCCCGATTTCTACTTCCATTTCATAACTTAAAAATCTTATTTAAAAATACAGTATAACCAATTTTATATTTATTTCCAAATTTCCTTTATCTCCTAATCTATTTAAATCTGGATTTTTAAAACATTTTTACATTTAAACAAATATCACTTAAGATTTATTATTTAAAATTCTTTATATACATTATCCTGAAATCTCTATTTAAAATATCACGGAATAGTCATGTAAAAGTCAAACCATTTATTTTATCCAAATCAATTCTTTTTAAATAAATCCAAAATTCTATATAAATATTCACTTCCAAATCGCTTTTCAATTTCCTTTCAAATCCAAAAATAATATTTATAGTTTTAAATATTTTAATATTAGGGCTAGTGCTACTATAGCATCCATTAAATTCAAATTACACCATAATCTATCATAGATAAATCAAACATATCATATATCACTATATATGAAATTAAAATCAACATTTTTTAGGAACCCAGTTGGATCCCTCCAATCTGTTTTCCCTACATCCACAGATGTTATATAACACAAAAATACCAGTCCCACTTTGAGGCGGGATATCGCAGTAATATAGGGTCATCCGCAATTATGCGGGTGCATAGGGTCTCATCCGCTCCAATCGGCGGGAAATATATCCAACTACTAATATATATACTAATATATATATATATATATATATATATATATATAACACAACATCCAACTAATAATAATTTATAAATTCATCCAATCAGCCAATAAATAATTTTGACTATTTAAAATTAAAACCAGAGATCTGAATGAGTGAGATTTACTCACCTTGATTTTTATTTGCCATCCATTCCAAATTTAAATCTATCGCGTAGACTTCACAGCTACAAACCAAACTCGACTTGTTCATGATTTTTGGACCTCGTATGCAAATTATATTAAATTTTATTAACGGTCTCAATTTAATTTCTTAATTAAACAAACTAATTATATAATTTAATTTTTACTACAGTATTACCTCTTCCCCTTCAAACAACAGTCCGCTCGACCCCAACCTTGACCGCTTTGGCCATCGACTGCTCCTTTATCTCCACGTAGAAGCCTACACCAGCTAGAGCTCGACCAATCTTAGATGATCGTGACCAAGCATAAATCGCTGCTACAGGAAGAAGTCGCATTCTTCCCCAGTGCACCGTACAACCTAAGAAATGGCAACCGAACTCATCGCAATCTGGAAATCATGTTCTCCTTCCAAACTCCTCCACCCAGTCCACCATCCCCTATCACCGCATCCACTCAGCCGCCACCACACTCGTCTCGCGATCATGTTGCATGGAAACTCTCGCACTTGCTCCCTCATCTCGTTGCTCGTTGTCGCTAGCCACCGTAGCTCTAACAGCAAAAATCAAAGTTGTGGCATCAAATTCGCTTCTGCCTATCCCCTCGAAAAATAAATCAGGTGAAGCCTCTGCTGCATCGTATTCTCGATCGAACGCAACTTTTTTCTTATCGAACCGGTCTTCGTTTTATTTTTATATTTTTTATCTTTGAACGATTTCGATTTTGAAAAAGAAGATAAGGGGCATACGCAGTTTTGAACTAAAAGGGGAAGAGGATGGCGCGTTCAGATGTAGGGTGGCTCGATCAGATGTAGGGCGGCTACGATTAGAAGTTATTATTTTATTTTATTCTAAATATCTTATTATGACAACTTAAAATCCCGAACTCCTATCAAGGCGTTCCGCCTGGCGTTCCAAATGTTATACCCCTATTTCGAACGAAATGGAACAAGTTTCGAAGTCGAATTTGATCGTATGGAGAAGATAGCTTTTTAAATCGACTATTTAAACTAAATTCAATTAAATTATTTCTAGTCGTTTCCAGATCGCACGACCAAACGTTAAATCCAAATGCTACGAAAATTGAAATCCAATAATAATACATTATTACGGATCCAATGGAACTGGTTTTGTACAATTCCGAGACTATGGCCCAGATCGCTATTTTAATGCATCGATTAAATCGACGATTTCAAAAATTTATGAAATCACTTGAAATTTCAGTTTTAAAAGCTTATTACCTAAACTCTAATTCAAATAAAATTTATAACCATATTAGAAATCGTTTTCGATTCACATTCAATACAAATTTCAATTATTCACCTTTCCGTATTACGATAAATCACTATATTTTGAAATTAAACGCTATTTCTCGAATTTAACCAATAACTCCATGTTCCAACTAAATTTATATTTCAAACTCAACATTTTAAAACCATTTAAATAGTCAAATTTAAACGTCGAAAAAATTCGGGTCGTTACACTAAGCCATACTATAAATAGAACCCTAGGCCTAGCTATTTTTCTCATTCAGATTTTCTCCCAATTGGGTTCATTGCTTGAGGCTGAACCCTAAATAGAAAAAAAATTTAAGGAGGAAATCTTTTTGATAAAAATATTCTACGCCCTAGAAGTGGATCCAGGAAGGCCCAGGACTAGAGCTAAGGACCACAGGTGAGTGTTTTGTAATTATTTTAGATTTGTAAGCAATTTAGAATAATAAGGTTCTCAATAGTTGTAGTTTTCTACAATTCTGAGACCGTTTTTACGTAAGTTTATTTACATGCAATTTTAAGTAAACTTCAAAAGTTCTTTTCAATCCATTTTTATTCAGCTATTTTATTCAGTTATTTACATTTAATTGTAGGGATTTACATCTGTTTTAAGTTGGAATTTAGCTTGTAAATGTTAGTTTCTTTTTTTAGAGATTTAATCCTTTTTGACGCGAATAAAATATTAAAAGAGAAGAATTTGGAAATATGGATTAAAATAGAATAACGCTAAATTTACAAAAATCAGATGTAAAATGAGAAAAACTGAAATAAAAATAGAGATGGACTAAAATAGGCAAATTTAAGATATTTGCAAGCATAATTATAACAAGTGGTTATAACTAAAAAGAGAAAATAGAAGAATAATAGTTGCAAGAACAATTATAACATGTAGGTTATAATTAGAAAGAAGAGATAACAGAAGAGTCTTATTTTAAAATTTAGATCTTGGATTAAGTTAATAAGCAAATATAGAAGTAGGGCCCGTACCGGTAGCATTCCCTTTCAGATCTAGGACTGATGGTTTCACATGTAGGCGAGGCTAGGAAACGCTTATGCTAATTAGGGTAAATAAGTGGCTAATAGATAAAGGCTCAAATCTGGAGATTTTGGCAAGGGGCGCAAAGCTAGAAGATTTGATTGTTAGGACCCGTATCGGCAGCATTCCCTTTCAGGTCGAGGACTGATGGTCTCACACGTAGGTGAGTCTGGGCACGCTTATGCAGATTAGGGTAAATAAAGGGTCAAATAGGGGGTGACAGTTAGTGTGTACTGGCAATGATCGAGCCTGCGGCATCGGTTAGGGTAAATAATTCGCTACTACGTCCTAAGCGCTAAAGAGGTGTCTTTTTGCCATGACCAACATGATTGGTTCACAGTGGCACAACAGAGAGAGGAAAGGCCGATCAATGGGTAGGATTAGGATTTCAGCCTAATCAAGTTAGCAGTTGAGATAGGATTAGGATTTCAGACTAACCATAGTTGTGATGACCCAGATTTTTAATGATTGTTAATTAGTAATTAATGGAATTAAATCATTGAAATATTGATATTGATTAGTCAAACAAATAAATTTCTAATGATTTAAAAATATCTGAATCAATATATTAATTTAAAAGTATATAAATTTGGAACTGGTACAATATTAGGATATACACATAAATTGATTTGATGATTACAATAAATATATTGTTTTAAATACTTTAGATAAATGTTTTAAGTTGTTTTAAAAGCTTATTCTAACTTTGGTTTGGATTTTATATTTATTAATAAAAGAATTTCTTTCTTTTCTTTTTAAAATGTATAGCTTAAAAATATATATAAGTTTTAATTCAACTTGTCAAATGATAGTTTTGTGTATATTATAAATAAGTAATTTGAATAAAAGAGATAATTTCTTTTGTTTAACTATTTTAAATTTGATAAACAGACTTTTATAATATTAATAAAATATAATTTCTTTTGTGGATCGTTTCAAGTTGTTAAATGTGTAATTTATTTTAAATAATATTAATAAATAAAAATAACAAGTTAAAAATAAAAATAAAACAAGCAAAAATACAACAATACAAGTACAAAAATACAAGAGATAAACATTATAGTTTTGTAGAATAACAATAAAACAAACACATTAAATAAACAAACAACCTATTAGAATAACAATAAAACAAATAACAAAGTAAATAATCAAACAACATTCCATTTACATTTCATTATCAAACAAGAGATTTGCTTAGACAAGAGAACAAGAGAGAATAACATTTGTTAACATTTCAACTATATTTTAAAATATAAAACAAGAAAATAAAATACATAAGAATGGTGCCAGCCTAAAAATGATCTGCATAGTCGAGCAAAGCTTGTTAGAAAAGCTTGCCTAGATATGCAAATAAATATAATTCGAACATGGATGGGCAGGCAGACTTAAAGGCAACAAACATCAAGCCACTTTAAAATAATCTGCATAGTCAAAAAAAAGAAAATTTTAATAACTTGTTAGCAAACTTGCATAGGGTAAGTATGAAAACTGATGGTTCGAATATACATGCAAACTTAAGAGCAACAATAAGAATCAAAGCAAAGTCAAATTTATAATATACTTATAACTTGTGGAAGAAGCCTCAGGCAAGGGATGATAAGATAAGTATAAAATAGACACAAGGTACAATAGTATTAAATATTCATTTATTAGCAGCCTACAAAGTCATTTCGAGTTGTATACAAATTTCTTTCAGCCTCTATCTTTTTATAAAAAATCTCTGACCATAGAAATATACCTTGTGTAACCTGTTGTATACATAAGCCTGTAAGCAACCTTCCCTTATCATTTCCATTCCAATTCGAGCCAAGTAAACCTGAGCTAAGACTTCATTTAAAATCTAAACAAAGATTATACAACCAGCAACTACAACTAAAACAAAAGCAAGGGATTTGGCAACTCAGTTCCAGAGCAAAAGGCTTCAAGTTTACAGTTTTCAAGTTCAAATCTGTTTTCAAGTTTTCAAAAGCTCTGTCTTCATTTTAAGGTGAGTAACATTTTACTTAAACTTATAACCTAAGCTAATATGATATGTTTCCATCAGAGATGTTATGTATTTGTATATTTATAACTGTGCAAAATCTATGTGTGTTTGTTTCCTCTGTTACCTGTATCTGTGTTCATGGGTTGGTAAATACAGAAACTCACCTCCATCTCATGATCCAACACTTAATTGTCTTTAAGTTGTGAATAAAAACTGTTGGACAATTGTAGTTTAAGTATTTAAATATGTTAAGATTAAACAAAACTGCAATTTCCTCTGGTAATTTAAGGAAAACAGTATAACTTTTAAATGTGTTAAAAACAAACTTTCTTATTTTAAGAAATCAGGTATATAAATTGAAACTACATACCAATTCATGATTTTTAGAACAAGAACTACAATTTTTAAACAAGGGTGTGAAGAGCAGTTCTTATTTCACTGATTTGAACGTTTTGAGTTGCCATGGTTGATGCGGTTGACCGGAGATGTCTGGTGTTGGTCGAGAGGAAGAGGGATGACCAGGGATTCAAGAAATAATAGTGGAACGGTCGGAAGTTCGTCGTGGTGGCGGCGAGGAGTGTTTAAAGTTTGGTGACCTAAATTGAGTGGCTCAAGATTTTTGTCTCGTTTGAAGCCATGGAGTGATCGAGTGTGACGAGCTTTGGGGGTCGTGTACAGGGAAGGTAGGCGAGGATTTTGCCGGAGTTCGGTGATCTTTGGTGATCGGAGGTAGAAGCAGCGGCGAAGTTTACAGGAGGTGATGTTTTCTAGTTTGAGTTCCAGGTGAAATCGAACTCGATTTCGTTCGTATGTCTGAGAGGATGATCGGAGGCCGGAGAGGTGATGTCGAGATGATCGTCGATATGTGGGAATGGTCGTGGATGACCGGACGTGGAGGTTGGAGGCGGGCACGTGCACAGTCGAGATGTTGTGGGTGGTTGTGTTTTCGTTGCCATTGACAGGGAAAAGGACTCGAGAATATCTCGAGTAACTCGTTGTTTGGTTCGGGAAATTTGCATTTTGTCTCGAAGCAAATATAAGTTGACACGGGTAGATTGGTTTTCTCAAAAATTAACAGTGCCAGGCTTAACTCGAGCATGTACTCGAGTAACATTTCGTTCTGGCCGGGAAATTTCATGATTTTCTCGAAGTAAGTATGGGGGAAACTCAGAAAAATTTTGTTTACAATTTAAACAGCGCCAGTTTTAACATTTTAAGTTATATAGTTTAAGTTTGTAATTAATGTTAAAACTGAGTATAGTTTAAGTGTTTAAATCTCGATTTTTGAAATAAAAGAAAAGTTTAAATTTTAAATACTTTTAATAAATTTAAATATTTGAAATTAAGGTGGTTTGGTTTAAAAGCACTTATAACTAAGATTGTTTTATAATTGTAATTTATAGATTTTTAAAGGTTTGTTTTATAAAAAGATTAAAAATTTAATTAGAGTTCGTTTAAAACTTGACTTTTAAATAAGAGTTCGGGAAAAAAAATGTTTTAAACATTTAGAAGTGAAATTTAATCGTAAAGGAAACGAGTTACCTTAAGAAATTGAGATGAAGTTTAAACTCGTTAACTATCTAAAGAATTAGAATGATAGTGGAAATTTGTAATGATTTAATGGGAAATGGAAGTTAAATAGATGAATGAAGGTTAAAGATGAATTAAGTAATTAATTTGTAATTACAAGTTTAAAATGTATAAATTAAAGTTTAAATAATGGATTAAGTAACTTAGCCTTTAACTGAGTAGTAGTTATTGGATATTTATTTTAATAAGTGATGGACTTGAGAACTCGTAGGAAGGTACGAGTTACCCTGCTTTGCAAATAAGTTTTATTACTTAGTATTTCTAGTTATATGGGTTTACTCACGCTGGTTTCCAGCCTGACCCGGGTGTTACTTTGATGTAATGCTCGGGTCAGACCGAGTATTACAGATTTTCAGGTAAGGACGTTTTGGAGCTCAGGGATGGCGAGCTAGATGGCAGGACGTATGGAGTGTTCCGCTGTGACTATTATTTCTGTTTATCTGAGATATATTTGATTTGTATATGCTCGGTGTTGTGTATGAGAGTAACTCTGATGTATTATAAATGTAAATTGACAGATATAGTATTCTTTGTAAACTATTATTATTTGATATTATATTTTATCCGCTGCGAATGTGAGGATCTGTGTTGTGTTTCTGTTTCTTCTCTTCTATCTTTTTCTTCTTTTTCATAACTATCTGGAATTTTCGGGTTCGGAAAATCCGGGTCGTTACAGTTGGTATCAGAGCTGAAAGGTTAAGCGAGAATCTTGGCTCTGGTGGGTGAACTCATAAGGATAGGGTCAATAGTACCCTAAAAATGAGTTGAGTGTATATATATATGAGAGCGTACTTGTTATTTTCTTATATAAAGATTTTAAAATGATTTTATTTAAGAATATATTTTGATATATAAAGCAGTATTTCTTACTAATAAATGTTAAGGTAATTGGTTGTTAAATTATTGAATTAAATATAAGAAGTAATAGAAATACAACCAAATTAAAATTAAATAAAGGTAAGTTTGAAAGGGATTTAAACTGAAATTAAATCTTGAAATAGGGAAAATGTTTCAGAATAAGATAATAATGAATTGGTTTCCAGATATGATAATCTTGGTTATTATCATAAATGGTTGTTGTATTTAATAGTGGGATGTGTGTTAATGAGTAAGCAAAATAAAATGTGTTAAAGATATAAACTTAGATGAGTATAACTTGTAAATTAGAACGGATTTAAATTGTGAAGTTTAAACCTAAGTTTAGAAACATTTGAATTGTTTCAAAGTGTTAAAAGAAAAGAATAAATAATATTGTTCAGAATATACTTGAATGTGATCTTATTTTAAAATTGAGAAATAAGATGTGATATCCAAGGTGATAAGTTTTTGAACTTATAAGATTATTAATGTGAAGTTTAAAATTTGAAAGGGAATTCAAATTTGGGTAAGGTTGGCTAGATTAAGTAAATTAAATTTAACTTTGGGTAAGTTAAATAAGTTAACAAGCAACGTGAATTGGAAATTTCAAGATGAAATTTAGATTTAACTTGGGAAGTTAAATGGTTAATTTGAATTGGGAGATCGTGTGATCTCAAGATGGGTTTGAGATCTGATGGATGTTTTAAAATAAATTAGATGATGTCATCCTATTGTTATTAATAATCCTTCCATTGTGAACTGGATTTGTTTAAATGAATGAAGAAATAGATTGTGGTGATATATCCATTATTTATCAAAATGGGAGATTGAAATTTGGAATTAAGGAGATGAAACCACATTGAACTTAAGGTTTAAATGCTTAAAAAGAATTGGAAATTTAAATTTTTAAGCACTGGTTTTAAAATTGAAATTGGGTAATAAATTGAATTTTTAAGGTAAAATTATTTTGAACTCTTATTTGAACTTTGAAATAAGTTAAGTAAAGATAACTTAAAATGGAATTCTGAGAATTGGACTCAGAATTAAATCGTTTAAAGATTTGGATTATTAATTTAAAAATAAAGGTTAATTTGATTTAAGGGGTTAAATCAACATTTGAAAATTTAACTCGAATTTATATAATTCGAGATGGTTTGAAATTGAGATTTAAATTGAATTAGTTCAAACTGAATTTGATTTGAACTAATGGGAATTGTGATTTATGAGGGACAAGTATAAAATTCAAATGAGAAATTTGAATTGGATTAATTTGAAATAAAATTGAAGTTATTCAAATTGGGATTGAGTCAGTTTAAATGTAAGTGGAAATTTAAATTGAATTTATGGAAATGGAGATGGGGTATTAAACAGTTTGACTCTGGACTATTTTCAAAATAAATTATTTAATATAAACCTATTTTTTTCCCAAACTATTTACTACACAACTATTCTTTTAAAACCTAAAACTATCTTAAACCTGTTTTACAATCACTTTGGAACTATTTAACTATTTTACAACTGTTTTATAAACTAATTACTATTTTTCTACTACTTTATAAACTGATTACTGTTTTTCAACTATTTTATAAGTAATTACTATTTTTCAATTATTTTACAGTTACTTAACTATTTTACAGCTATTTTACAAATTAATAATTATCTTTCAACTATTTATCTATTTTTAAAATTTTCAAGCTATTTTGTAAATATAAACTGGTCGAAAATCAAACTGTTATTGAGTAAATACCCAACTGAGATAAGAATTGAAGTGATAATCCAAATGGGATTTAAAGCAATTGTAAATAAGTAAATGTGAATAGAAAATAAGAAATTGGTTTGGGTGATAATCAATGAAGATAAATACGTAGGATGTACGTATATTATTCTATTCGCGTAGTGGTTTGATCCAGATTCGAGCATAGAATTTCGAGATAGTATTATCGATCCGAGTTGGGATTTTTCACTCGATTTTCGACGGCGAACCTGGATATGGATTTTTGATTGGTTCTGGATATTCTCTATCATAGGTGTGACTATGCAAGGAGAATGACGGTTTCTGATCAAGAAATCAAATCTGAGTCCGCACTAGGAAGTCGGGTGGACGATACTAGTTCGGAAGTGAAATTGTGTGATCGAGTGAGCGATCAGATTGGTATTGCATACGAATGATATGGGGACATCGTACGGGTTAGAATGAAATTGGCATTAAAAATTTGTGGATAAAAACTGAAAGGATTTTTGGAAATTGAAAGTATATTTTGAGAAACTGACAATGAATAAAGGTGGAAATTTGATTTTGAAGTTGTAGATAAAAGGTTATAAGATGATTTTTGAAATGGAAAATATATTTGTGAATATATGTGGAACTACAATAAAATAAATTTAAAATTTATATTTCTATGGTAGAAATTAACTTTATAGAAGTAAAGTGGAAATTGGATATTTCTATGGTAAAAATTTACTTTATGAAAGAAAGTAATTTGGTAAGCGACTTTATAGAGTAACCAAATAAAAATATTTGATTTGGACTAAAAACGAAGTTATATATCTTTGTTATATATGATAAAACTCCCCTTGTTGAATCTATTGCCAGAAGAAAATGATTTTTGAAAGTATTTGAAGTATAAAAGTGAATTTATACAAGTACAAATTGATTCAAAGATTTTTCAAAACTTTTATATATGTATTTGTAAAAAAGATTTGTGAAAATGATTTTGAGGAAAGGTATTTGGAACCTTTGAATTTTGGAAAGGGCTTTTAATTTTTGGGAAAATCAATATTGGAATTTGGAAAAGCCTGATTTGTGAATTATCGATTTTGGGAATCGATTTTGTGTAAAGGGAGCTTTATATGGAATTCATACTAGGTGTATGATTTGGAAAATACTATATGTGTATAGTATAAAGTGTTTTGAGATTGGCTCTGGGGAAAAAGGCGCTCCCTTGAAATGAACTTCTCAGGAGTGCCACAGGGTGGTACTGCCTTGAGCCTCTAAGAGGGAGGTTCTAAAGTTGATCCTGTGAGGAGTCCGGACAAAACTAGTTCCTGAGAATTATTTGTGTAGCGAAAGTCGAGGGGCTGGTGCCCACAGAGGCATTTGGGTTATGCTGTGACGACAGTGTAACTCGATGTCACTACGATCTACTGCAGACCATAGCGAAAGTCGTGTGTGCCGCTGAGAGCCAACAGTCTACGTTTGATTTTATATCGGTAGACTGCGACACTATGGTAACATAGCGAAAGTCGCGTGTGCCGCTGAGAGTCAACAGTCTATGTTTGATTTTACATCGGTAGA
Source organism: Allium fistulosum (assembly GCA_030737815.1). Taxonomy (NCBI): domain Eukaryota; kingdom Viridiplantae; phylum Streptophyta; class Magnoliopsida; order Asparagales; family Amaryllidaceae; genus Allium; species Allium fistulosum. Next base: position 1,041,183,556 of record CM060906.1, read on the forward strand.
CTGCGACCTATGTGGAGTGGAGAAGTTTCATTTTACAGCGTAATCGTGTGTGCCGCTGAGAGCCAACGGTTACATGGACTTTTGCTGTGACGGCAACGTAACCCTGGATGTAACTGCGATCTGTTGTGGGTTCTATGGTGTAATCAGTTACATGGACTTTTGCTGCGATGGCAACGTAACCCAGGATGTAACTGTAACCATGGATGGGTGTGATGATTTCCAGAGCATTCTCACTAAAGTTATTTCCTCTATTTCAAAAACGGTTTCCTATATTTTCAATAAAATTATTTTTCAAAATATTTCCACTGGGTATTGGAAACGAGTTTACCAAGTACTTATAGATTTTCAGTTCTACGCCTGATCAACGTATGACCAAATTTCTGTGAGAACGAGGATGGACTTGTTGAAACATCGAGTTATTAAGGTATTTTTATAAAAACGACTTTAGAATAATATTATATAGATATTAAAAAAAATGTTTTAAAATGATCAAGAATATGTATTTGATTTTAAGCATTTTAATAATTCTGGCTTCGTTCTTTTCGAGGACGAAAAGTTCTAAAGGGGGGAGGAATGTGATGACCCAGATTTTTAATGATTGTTAATTAGTAATTAATGGAATTAAATCATTGAAATATTGATATTGATTAGTCAAACAAATAAATTTCTAACGATTTAAAAATATCTGAATCAATATATTAATTTAAAAGTATATAAATTTGGAACTGGTACAATATTAGGATATACACATAAATTGATTTGATGATTACAATAAATATATTGTTTTAAATACATTAGATAAATGTTTTAAGTTGTTTTAAAAGCTTATTCTAACTTTGGTTTGGATTTTATATTTATTAATAAAAGAATTTCTTTCTTTTCTTTTTAAAATGTATAGCTTAAAAATATATATAAGTTTTAATTCAACTTGTCAAATGATAGTTTTGTGTATATTATAAATAAGTAATTTGAATAAAAGAGATAATTTCTTTTGTTTAACTATTTTAAATTTGATAAACAGACTTTTATAATATTAATAAAATATAATTTCTTTTGTGGATCGTTTCAAGTTGTTAAATGTGTAATTTATTTTAAATAATATTAATAAATAAAAATAACAAGTTAAAAATAAAAATAAAACAAGCAAAAATACAACAATACAAGTACAAAAATACAAGAGATAAACATTATAGTTTTGTAGAATAACAATAAAACAAACACATTAAATAAACAAACAACCTATTAGAATAACAATAAAACAAATAACAAAGTAAATAATCAAACAACATTCCATTTACATTTCATTATCAAACAAGAGATTTGCTTAGACAAGAGAACAAGAGAGAATAACATTTGTTAACATTTCAACTATATTTTAAAATATAAAACAATAAAATAAAATACATAAGAATGGTGTCAGCCTAAAAATGATCTGCATAGTCGAGCAAAGCTTGTTAGAAAAGCTTGCCTAGATATGCAAATAAATATAATTCGAACATGGATGGGCAGGCAGACTTAAAGGCAACAAACATCAAGCCACTTTAAAATAATCTGCATAGTCAAGAAAAAGAAAATTTTAATAACTTGTTAGCAAACTTGCATAGGGTAAGTATGAAAACTGATGGTTCGAATATACATGCAAACTTAAGAGCAACAATAAGAATCAAAGCAAAGTCAAATTTATAATATACTTATAACTTGTGGAAGAAGCCTCAGGCAAGGGATGATAAGATAAGTATAAAATAGACACAAGGTACAATAGCATTAAATGTTCATTTATTAGCAGCCTACAAAGTCATTTCGAGTTGTATACAAATTTCTTTCAGCCTCCATCTTTTTATAAAAAATCTCTGACCATAAAAAATATACCCTGTGTAACCTGTTGTATACATAAGCCTGTAAGCAACCTTCCCTTATCATTTCCATTCCAATTCGAGCCAAGTAAACCTGAGCTAAGACTTCATTTAAAATCTAAACAAAGATTATACAACGAGCAACTACAACTAAAACAAAAGCAAGGGATTTGGCAACTCAGTTCCAGAGCAAAAGGCTTCAAGTTTACAGTTTTCAAGTTCAAATCTGTTTTCAAGTTTTCAAAAGCTCTGTCTTCATTTTAAGGTGAGTAACATTTTACTTAAACTTATAACCTAAGCTAATATGATATGTTTCCATCAGAGATGTTATGTATTTGTATATTTATAACTGTGCAAAATCTATGTGTGTTTGTTTCCTCTGTTACCTGTATCTGTGTTCATGGGTTGGTAAATACAGAAACTCACCTCCATCTCATGATCCAACACTTAATTGTCTTTAAGTTGTGAATAAAAACTGTTGGACAATTGTAGTTTAAGTATTTAAATATGTTAAGATTAAAAAAAACTGCAATTTCCTCTGGTAATTTAAGGAAAACAGTATAACTTTTAAATGTGTTAAAACCAAACTTTCTTATTTTAAGAAATCAGGTATATAAATTGAAACTACATACCAATTCATGATTTTTAGAACAAGAACTACAATTTTTAAACAAGGGTGTGAAGAGTAGTTCTTATTTCACTGATTTGAACGTTTTGAGTTGCCATGGTTGATGCGGTTGACCGGAGATGTCTGGTGTTGGTCGAGAGGAAGAGGGATGACCAGGGATTCAAGAAATAATAGTGGAACGGTCGGAAGTTCGTCGTGGTGGCGGCGAGGAGTGTTTAAAGTCTGGTGACCTAAATTGAGTGGCTCGAGATTTTTGTCTCGTTTGAAGCCATGGAGTGATCGAGTGTGACGAGCTTTGGGGGTGGTGTACAGGGAAGGTAGGCGAGGATTTTGCCGGAGTTCGGTGATCTCTGGTGATCGGAGGTAGGCGCAGCGGCGAAGTTTACAGGAGGTGATGTTTTCTAGTTTGAGTTCCAGGTGAAATCGAACTCGATTTCGTTCGTATGTCTGAGAGGATGATCGGAGGCCGGAGAGGTGATGTCGAGATGATCGTCGATATGTGGGAAGGGTCGTGGATGACCGGACGTGGAGGCTGGAGGCGGGCACGTGCACAGTCGAGATGTTGTGGGTGGTTGTGTTTTCGTTGCCATTGACAGGGAAAAGGACTCGAGAATATCTCGAGTAACTCGTTGTTTGGTTCGGGAAATTTGCATTTTGTCTCGAAGCAAATATAAGTTGACACGGGTAGATTGGTTTTCTCAAAAATTAACAGTGCCAGGCTTAACTCGAGCATGTACTCGAGTAACATTTCGTTCTGGCCGGGAAATTTCATGATTTTCTCGAAGTAAGTATGGGGGAAACTCAGAAAAATTTTGTTTACAATTTAAACAGCGCCAGTTTTAACATTTTAAGTTATACAGTTTAAGTTTGTAATTAATGTTAAAACTGAGTATAGTTTAAGTGTTTAAATCCCGATTTTTGAAATAAAAGAAAAGTTTAAATTTTAAATACTTTTAATAAATTTAAATATTTGAAATTAAGGTGGTTTGGTTTAAAAGCACTTATAACTAAGATTGTTTTATAATTGTAATTTATAGATTTTTAAAGGTTTGTTTTATAAAAAGATTAAAAATTTAATTAGAGTTCGTTTAAAACTTGACTTTTAAATAAGAGTTCGGGAAAAAAAATGTTTTAAACATTTAGAAGTGAAATTTAATCGAAAAGGAAACGAGTTACCTTAAGAAATTGAGATGAAGTTTAAACTCGTTAACTATCTAAAGAATTAGAATGATAGTGGAAATTTGTAATGATTTAATGGGAAATGGAAGTTAAATAGATGAATGAAGGTTAAAGATGAATTAAGTAATTAATTTGTAATTACAAGTTTAAAATTTATAAATTAAAGTTTAAATAATGGATTAAGTAACTTAGCCTTTAACTGAGTAGTAGTTATTGGATATTTATTTTAATAAGTGATGGACTTGAGAACTCGTAGGAAGGTACGAGTTACCCTGCTTTGTAAATAAGCTTTATTACTTAGTATTTCGAGTTATATGGGTTTACTCACGCTGGTTTCCAGCCTGACCCGGGTGTTACTTTGATGTAATGCTCGGGTCAGACCGAGTATTACAGATTTTTATGTAAGGACGTTCTGGAGCTCAGGGATGGCGAGCTGGATGGCAGGACGTATGGAGTGTTCCGCTGTGACTATTATTTCTGTTTATCTGAGATATATTTGATTTGTATATGCTCAGTGTTGTGTATGAGAGTAACTCTGATGTATTATAAATGTAAATTGACAGATATAGTATTCTTTGTAAACTATTATTATTTGATATTATATTTTATCCGCTGCGAATGTGAGGAGCTGTGTTGTGTTTCTGTTTCTTCTCTTCTATCGTTTTCTTCTTTTTCATAACTATCTAGAATTTTCGGGTTCGGAAAATCCGGGTCGTTACAGTAGTAGTTTAAGACAAATGCAAACAATCAAACAATCAAAGCAAACAGTCAAAAATAATCAGAAACAGTATTTTATTCGAGTTTTATCTTTTCTGTATTTTCCTTTAAATCTGGAACTATTGCTTAGTCTATTATCTTTATCTTGCTTAGAAATGCTAGTAATTACTTTCACTCACCAGACTTATTGTCTGACCCACTCCTCTATCTTTCCTTTTCTCCCAATAGGCCAGTAGAATTCAGGATAGTTGATTCAGGTTGCTTGGAGATTCATTTTCGGAGTTTCCTCATTTCAGATGTATCATTCTGCTTTTCATCTTTTTCATTTGGCTTATGATGGATTGGCACTTGTGAGAGGGATTATTATTATTGTTATCTTCATACGCTGATTTTATGAGACTGAGATGTATTTTCATAAGACATGAGATATTTTGAGTTTTTGAGATATATTATGTTTTTATGACTTATTTTGAGATGAAATTTAATTTTGAATGATAAGTTATTATTTAAATGTTTCCACTGTTTTTACTTATTTGTCTTGGGAATCTTAGTCTCTATGATGCTTTAGCTATTACCTATAATGTACCACATCCTTTGGTGTGCCCATTTTGGGAATACTAAGGGGTGTGGGGTGTTTCATTTGGTATCAGAGCCTAAGGTTACAGGATTCCTAAAAACTTGTTTTAAAAGTAAAGTATTTTTAAACGGTAACATATCTTCAAACTAAAAGCATTTTTCAGAAAGAAACTCTTATTATAGAAATATTTTTCTAGTATAAAAGAGTTTTTATAAAAATTCCCTCAAAGTACAGTTCAACCTTCTTTCGATTCTTTCGAGCCTAAATTTTCTTTTCTTTGCATAATATGGTGGATGCCCCAAATCTTCCAGAGGGGTCCAAGTCCCTGACCGATACCGTAGATACCGCCAAGCTACGACACTAGAGGTGCAAAGGCAAGTGCCCAACGCAGCACCAGCAGGTGGAGGACCCGTTAATCCACCCGCAGCAGCCAATTTTCTAAGCTATGCAAGGACTTTGCTAGTCTAGGAGGCAAGACGTTTTCTGGCACGGAGGATTTCGTAGAGGCACGAGCTTGTTTGAGGAATACGGAGCAGATATTTGGGTTGTTAGGCTTGGAGGACATGTAGAGAGTTCAGCTTGCATCTTGGCAGCTAAAGTGAGAGGCTTCTTGCGGGTAGGAGATTGTAGAAATGAAGGGCAGAGACATTGGTTGGTTTGGATTTCGGGAAAGGTTTGAGAGAAAGTTCTTGTCACAAGCCAAGGAAAGCATGTAGTTGGAGAAGTTTATTAGTTGAAGTAAGGGAGTCTTTCGGTGAAAGAGTATATAAATCAGTTTAATGAGTTATCGCGGTTCGGGATGGAGCTTGTTAATAAACTACGTAAGAAGGCCATCAAGTTTGCTAAGGGTTTGAACCAGCCCCTCCAATGGTTGGAATTAACACATGTACCTATGGGAGCGATGTATGAACCACCTGTGGAAATGGCTCTCATATCAGATGTTGCTACGAAAGAAGAGGTAACGGAGGTTCCTAAATCAGAAAATTCGAAGAAGCAGCGGTGGAAGAATAAGAAAGATAAGGCCAAGAAGAAAGGAGGAGGACCTCAAAAGGGACAGATCGAGAAGGGCGAGAAATGTCATAATTGTGGATTGATTGGGCATTACTCAAAGGACTGTAAGAAGGGCACAATGAAGGGGAGGTGTTACAGCTGTGGGAAGCCTGAACACCTGAGTAGAGCTTGTCCTCAGAGGAATGGGCAGAGAGCAGGCGCATTACAGTAAGTACAGGTTTTGGATGCAGCACCTTCTAGTGGTGGACCGGACCGAGGTAGGAGAGTCTCTGTAGAAGGTTTGATCTCTATTTTGGATTTTCCTATTCGAACTCTTTTTGACTCCGGAGCATCGCATTCTTTCATTTTTAGTTCCTTGGTTATTTGCTTGCACTTAGATATTTCTCTAGTTGTAGACCTTATAGTTGTTTCAAACCCCATAGGAGGATCAACACATTTATCCATGATTTGTAAGGGTTTGAAATTTTTTATACCAGGTGTAGAGTTTGATTCTGATGCCTATGTACTGGGATTTTCGGGATATGGGATGATTTAGGGGATGGATTGGTTATCCACTTATGGTGCGATATTGGACTGTGAGAGGAGAGTCGTTAGACTAAAGACATGTAGCGGATAGACTCTCGAAGTTTCTTGCGACCCACAGGGGTCAGTCATGTTGAGCTTCCTTTATTCTCTTAATTCATCACTTGGAGAGTTAGATTCAGTTCGAGTTGTTAGAGATTTCCTAGACATTTTTGAGGGGGTTAAGGGGCTACCCCCTAAGAGAGAGATCGACATTAGGATCTATCTGGATGACAATGCTAAGCCAATGGCATTGCCCGTGAGACATATGGCTCCTAAGGAGATGAAGGAGTTAAGTAAGCAGATTGGTGAGCTATTAGAGAAAGGCTTCATCAGACATAGCATATCTGAGTGGGGGGCGCCAGTCGTCTTCGCTACAAAGGCAGATGGTTCCCTTCGAGTTTGCGTAGACTATAGAGAGTTGAATAAGCTCACGAAGAAGAACCGTTACCCACTTCCTAGGATAGATGATCTTTTCGATCAGTTGGTTGGCTTTACCGTATTTTCTCAACTTGACTTAGCCACTGGATTCAGCTTAGGGTCGCTGATGATAGCATCGATAAGACAACATTTAGGATACCTGATGGATTCTTTGGGTGGTTGGTTATGCCGTTTGGGCTGACCAATGCCCTAGCCTATTCCGTTGATCAGATGACCAATGCCCTAGCCTATTCTGGTGTTTTCCAAGAGTATGGAAGAGCATGCTATCCGTTTTGAGGAGGTTCTTCACATACTTCATGTTCATCAGTTGAAAGCAAAATTCCCGAAGTATCACTTTTGGCGTGAGGAGGTGCATTTCTTGGGGCATGTAGCCTCAAGAGAGGGTTTAGCTGTGGATCCCGCTAAGATAGTAGCAGTACGGGATTGGAAGGCTCCCAAGGATGCTACCGAAGTTAGAAACTTCCTAGATTTAGCCGGTTATTATATGAAGTTTATCAGAGATTTTGCTAAGATTTCAGCACCGCTTATTCGCCTCACTAAGAAGAATGCGGCATTCGTGTGGGACGTGGATTGTGAGGATTCCTTCACGATGCTAAAGTGGGCCCTTACTAGTGCACTAGTGTTAGTTTTACCCGATGGAGCTAAGCCTTTTACAGTATACACTGATGCATGTTGGACTGGCCTTCGGGCAGTATTGATGCAGGAGGGAAGGGTATTATGCTATGGGAGTAGACAGGTGAGAACTCATGAGAAGAACTACCCCACTCATGATTTGGAGCTGGCTGCTATTGTTTTCACACTCAAGTCTTGGAGACATTACTTGCTAGGAGAGAGGTTCGAGCTTTCCACCGATCATAAATCATTGAAGTAATTGTTCTCACAAAAGGATTTAAACTTGAGGTAGCAACATTGGATGGAGTTTCTGGCATCATATGACTTTGAGATAGCGTACACCCCTGGCAAGGGGAATGTGGTTGCGGATGCGTTAAGTAGGAAGAGAGCAAACCTTAGTCCAATGTTTGCGGAGTGGAAAAGCCTAGAGTTTATTTCCACCTTTGATTTTAAACCCTCTACGAACATTACTCTTGGATTATTGGCAGCATTTGAGGTTATGACTAACCTCATAGATCAGATTGGCTCAAGGCAGCGAGAGAATTCAGACCTTGTGGATATTCTGGATAGGATTAACAAAGGAGAGGTTTCTAGACATCTCCAACGCTATTCCATCGATAGTAAAGGGTGGCTAAGGAGAGATGGAAGACTTTGTGTCCCCCGCACTGGTGATTTGATGAGAGCATTTCTAGCAGTTGCACACCATTCTCGGATGACTATTCATCCGAGCAAAGATAAGATGTATAAGGACATGAAGAGAGTGTTTTGTTGGAGTGGCATGAAGAAGGATGTAGCAGACTTTGTGGCTAAGTGTCTTGTGTGCCAAAGAGTTAAGGTAGAGCAGTAGAGGCCTAGTTGATTGCTTCAACCATTGGATGTATCCGAATGGAAGTGAGATAGTGTTTCGATGGACTTCATAGATGGTTTACCCCGATCTAGGAAGGGAAATACCAGTATTTGGGTGATTGTAGATCGTTTGACTAAGAGCGCCCACTTCATTCCGGTCAAGAGTAAGAGGACATCACCTTATTTGGCATCCATAGACGTTCGTGAGATAGTCCGACTTCATGGAGTTCCCTCTAGCATAGTGAGCGACAGAGACCCTATCTTTACTAGCGAGTTATGGAGGAGCTTGCAAAGGGTTTAAGGACACAACTTAGATTGAGTATGACCTATCACCCTCAAACAGATAAACAAACGGAGAGAGTTAATAAAGTTCTTGAGGATTTGCTGAGGATGTGCATTCTTGATTTTGGAGGAACTTGGGAGGAGCACCTTCCTTTAGTGGAATTCGCTTATAATAATAGTTTTCTGCCTAGTATTGGGATGGCTCCTTTTGAAAGCCCTTTATGGAAGACCTTGCAAGTCGCCTTCATGTTGGTTGGAGTCTACAGAAAGATTATTACTTTGTCCCGACATGGTTAGAGAGACTTCGGAAAAAATTGATTTGATTAGAGGAAGAATGAGGACGACTCAAGATAGACAGAAATCCTATGCAAATAAGCGGGGAAGGGATGTTGAGTTCGAGGTAGGAGATTTTGTTTTCATTAAGGTGTCTCCGCTAAGAAAGGTAGTGAGGTTTGGATCAAGTGGGAACCTTGCTCCCAGATTCGTAGGACTGTTCCCCATTGTGGAAAGGATAGGGAAGATGGCGTATCGGATAAAGCTACCGGAGAGGCTAGTGGGAGTTCATGATGTTTTTCATGTTTCACACTTGAGAAATTGCTTACATGATTCAGCAGAGGTAGTGTAACCTAGCCTTCTTGAGGAAGTTAAGTGGAGAGAGAAGCATTGGTTTGTTGCATTCCTACCAAGATCGTTGGGCATGATATCAAGAAGCTTAGGAATAAGGAAGTCCCTTTGGTTAAGGTGCAGTGGGGAGATAATATTGAGGATGCTACGTGGGAGGATGAGAAGAAAACACATACCTCTTATCTGCATATTTTTGATGGTACATCTTGAATTTCCTATTTCCATCTATAGCTTTGAATAGGTTCTTTCCTTTAGTATCCTTTGGGAGTGTAGATCTTAGGATTTAACCTATGGATGGTAGGACTGAATGTAAACCTGTTACTAGAACATGTTATATATAATGGACGCTAGTTGTTGCAAGTGTTTGCTAGTGGATGCTAATGGATGCATATACACACACTAGGCACTATTATATGTTAGAGGTCGGCCTAAGTAGGTCACTAAAGCATATGCATATGGATGTGTGTGCACCTGCATTTTTATTTTCATGGTTGTTATGAATGGGTGACTATCATATGATTGTTGCATTTGGATGATGATTGTAGCACACATATAGAACTATCAGTTGTCATTGGGGAATTTGCATTCATTTGGATACATGGCACAGACATGAGCGCATAAAAAAGGTCGCTGAATTAGTAGACCGCCTAATCTTTTGCATTAGTTAGGGACATTGACACTACACTATTGCATATATCATAAATTGCATTACAAAGCTTAAGGATAATGGATGTAATGGATGATGGTTGAGTATGTGGTTGTGGAATTTGGATGAACATATTTATTTCATTCTTCTATCCTTGGAGATTTTGGGGACAAAATCCTTCAAGGAGGGGCAAATGTAACAACCCAAAATTTGAGCTATAATAATTAATTAACGAATTAATTAAATAATAAAATAAGTTTGTGAAATTGTCAGAATCGAGCCATGGATGTTCCACCATTGGGTCCGTGGTAATTTTCTAATCAATTTTCATATATAACTTGTCGAAATCCAAGCTAGTATGGAGAACTTACGAGAGAAACAAGAAATAAGAATTAAATAAACAAAAATGGAAAAAAAATTAACAAGACCTTTAGGGGTTGACCCTTGTTTGGTCAGGTCAACCTGTAGGTCGACCCCCAAGGAACATGGGTCGACCCGCACTTCTGCCTGGACGATATTTCGTCCAGGTACAAACCGAAGAGAGTAAATTTGATTTTTGGTTAATCCTGTGCATTCGTAGCTGCATCCGACGGTTCCTAGTGAGCCTAAGACGTGGTTGCACCAGATTAAATCTTCAGATCCGACGGCCTAAGATCCCTATGCCACACTATAAATAGAACCCTAGGCCTAGCTATTTTTCTCATTCAGATTTTCTCCCAATCGGGTTCATTGCCTCAGGGTGAACCCTAAATAGAAAAAATTTCTAGGGACGAAATCTTTTTGATAAAAATATTCTTCACCCTAGAAGTGGATCCAGGAAGGCCCGGGACTAGAGCTAAGGACCACAGGTGAGTGTTTTGTAATTATTTTTGATTTGTAAGCAATTTAAAATGATAGGGTTCTCAATAGTTGTAGTTTTTCTACAATTTTGAGACAGTTTTAATGTAAGTTTATTTACAGTCAGTTTTTAAGTAAATTTCAGAAGTTCTTTTTAGTCTATTTTTATTCAGCTATTTTATTCAGTTATTTACAGTTAATTACAGTTATTTACAATTATTTACATCTGTTTTAAGTTGGAACTTAGCCTGTAAATGTTAGTTTCTTTTTTTTAGAGATTTAATCCTTTTTGACGCGAATAAAATATTAAAAACAGAAGAATTTGCAAATATGGATTAAAATAGAATAACATTAAATTTACAAAAATCAGATGTAAAATGAGAAAAACTGAAATAAAAATAGAGATGGACTGAAATAGGCAAATTTAAGATATTTGCAAGCATAATTATAACAAGTGGTTATAACTAAAAGGAGAAAATAGAAGAATAACAGTTGCAAGAACAATTATAACACGTAGGCTATATTTAGAAAGAATAGAACATAAGAGGATTATTTTAAAACTTAGATCTTGGATTAAGTTAATAAGCAAATATAGAAGTAGGGCCCGTACCGATAGCATTCCCTTTTAGGTCTAGAACTAATGGTTTCACATGTAGGCGAGGCTGGGACACGCTTATGCTGATTAGGGTAAATAAGTGGCCAATAGATAGAGGCTCAAATATGGGGATTTTGGCATGGGGCGCAAAGCTAGAAGATATGCCTATTAGGACTAGTACCGGCAGCCTTCCCTTTTAGGTCGAGGACTGATGGTCTCACACGTAGGTGAGGCTGGGCACATTTATGCTTATTAGGGTAAATAAAAGGTCAAATATGGGTGACAGTTAGTGTGTACCGGCAATGACCGAGCCTGCGGCATCGATTAGGGTAAATAATTCGCTACTGCGTCCTAAGCTCTCAAGAGGTGTCGCTTTGCTGTGACCAACAGGATTGGTTCATAGTGGCACAACAGAGATAGGAAAGGCCGATCAATGGGTAGGATTAGGATTTCAGCCTAATCAAGTTAGCAGTTGAGATAGGATTAGGATTTTAGCCTAACCATGGTAGTTTAAGACAAGTGCAAACAATCAAAGCAAACAGTCAAACAGAATCAGAAACAGTATTTTTTTCCGAGTTTTATCTTTTCTGTATTTTCCTTTCAAGCTAGAACTATTACTTAGTCTATTATCTTTATCTTGCTTAGAAATGCTAGTGATTACTTTCACTCACCAGTGTTATTGCCTGACCCACTCCTCTATCTTTCCTTCCCCCCAATAGGCCAACAGAGTAGAGGATAGTTGATTCAGGTTGCTTGGAGATTCATTTTCGGAGTTTCCTCATTTCAGAGGTATTCTTCTGCTTTTCATCTTTTTCATTTGGCTTATGATGGATTGGCACTTGTGAGAGAGATTATTATTATTGTTATCTTTATACTCATATTTTATGAGACTGAGATATATTTTCATGAGATATGAGACATTTTGAGTTTTTGAGATATGCTATGTTTTTATGACTTATTTTGAGACGAAGTTTAATTTTGAATGATAAGTTATTATTTAAATGTTTCCCCTGTTTTTACTTATTTTCCTTGGGAATCTTAGTCTCTGTGATGCTTTAGCTATACCTATAACGCACCACATCCTTTGGTGTGCCCTTTTTGATAATACTAAGGGGTGTGGGGTGTTTCACTAACCATAAGTGAATCCGATGGAGATAAAGCTCGAATGGCAGCAAAGATCACTTTTTTGAAGGATAAACTGAAGGGAAATAGGGCTTCACTGAAACTTGCTGTCAATACTATCATAGACGCCAAGTAGCGAGTATCCCAGTTTCTTAATACCACTCTCGGGGAGGTTATGTTGAATTCCTACGATGAGGCTTTTGTAACGACCCGCCTTTTTGGACAGTTTAAATCAACAAATCAAACACACATGCCGATTCTAAACCATTAAAAAGGGCAGATGGTTAATGGGTTAAATAAGAAAAGAAAGGAAAAGAAAGAACAAAAACAAACTCAGAATCTCGCAGCGGAAGGAACAAGATATAATAATAAAATAACAGTTCATGAAGCTGTTAAATAAATAAATTTGATTATTATTATACATCATAAATCAGAGTTACATACATATCAGAGATAATACAATAATGCAGCGGAAAAATAATATGGTAGTAGAATACAAATGATGCAATACCAAACTCCGTCTTCGTCCTCCAGAATAGATCTTCAACCTTATCTGAAATGCTCAGGCTGACCCGAGCGTAATGAAAAGGCAAAACACTCGAGTCAGGACTAAAATATCTCATGTAAGTCAAATCGAATAAGAAAATATGAGTGTGACGGCGTCAGAGATGTTTACGGGTTTTGACATCTCCTATCCAGTGTCAACGTGAGTGCAATAACTTAAGAGATGTTACGGGATTTTCCATCTCTCAAGGATCCGTTAAACTATCTACTATGTAGTACAATACGCTATTATAATATGTCTACATTAAAGTAAAAGTATTAAAATAGCGTTAAGCCATGGCCCATTCCACCCTTAACACAGTTTATATTCCCAAGAGCATATACAAGACCGTAGTTTCCCCAAAACCGGAAGTCACCAGAGGGCAATCAATATACTAAAGGTACAAATCAAAATCGTAGTGGTCGGGCATAAATGGAATACAAGTATGACAAGGCACATGAGGCAATACCCAAGGTAGTGATACTACCGTTCGCCTGATCCGGACTGGTGAGAACGCAACGCCGCAGCGCCCGCAACACCGTGAGGCAACACTCCCAAAATCAAGGGTATGCACCAATCAATCACAAAGTAAAAGAATAGTTTACGAAGAAGTGTGTCCACTTGAGGTAGCTAATCCTCCATTGGCCCGGCACAGCTCCTGTTTTAGTCATTTCCAATTTGACACAAGTGTCAAGGCTATCCATTATCGTTCTCTTTCTTCAGTCAACACGTACATCATTCCAACCACTTCATTCTGGATCATCACTCCGCGTATAGTTATTAAAGTGGTTTTCGGTTTAGATAGAGAGTATATCCATAACCAATTCCGGTCTCTTTAATAACTTCGAAATTATTTCACCGATTGGTCGTTTATTTATTTCAAAACCAAATCAATTACAATCTCAATTAAAATTTATAAATCAACATTTCATTTGTCTTTCTAAATCAATTTCCACAATTTACGTTTCAAAACTTCCAAATCAAAATTTCAAAATCTTATAATTCAATTTCAATTTCAATTTAAACAATTCAAATATTGATTCAAGTTCGTATATAAGTTTCATTCCGAAATCATTTAAATTAATTTAATTCAACATTCAAATCAATTTAAATTCATTTATCGATTTCATTTAATATCCGTTAAGGTACTTTATCATTCAAAACAATTTCTATTAAATTTCAAATCCATTACACTACCTTTTTAAGTTCAACTTCATTAAATTTTGAATTAAATTAAATTCGTCAAATCAATTCTTCCAATTACAAGTCTTACATTAATTCCAAAAATATCACATTTTCATTTCTTGTTAAAAAAAATTCAATTTCACTTATTTACTTTCTTAAATAATTTTCCAAAACTTAATTAATAAAGAAACTCAATTTCAATTATTTATGAAGTAAAAATTCACTTATTCAAAAGTTCAAAATTTTCTTATTAAAGAATTTCAATTCAATTTAATCATTAAATAATTTAACCTTATTTAATTATTAAATAATTCAATAGTTTCAATTTAGTCCAATTCACAAATTTCTTTGAATTTCAATTAAATTCCAAATTAATTAAATCTCAATTTTAAATAAATTTTCAATTCCAAACTCAAACTTGAAATATCATTTCATAAAATATTTCTTAGAAATATTCAGAGTTCGATTAAAAGTCCAATCTTTTAAAACAAATCAACTTTCGAAAATTTACGCCGTATTTCAAAAAATTTCTTAAAAATCTAAACTTCGAATAATTAAACAATTTCATTTACCAAGTTTAAATTCCAACATCTTGAGCTTCAATTCAAAATAATTCAATTTCCATAAATTCGATTTTATTCTTAAAATCAATTCATTTAAATAATTTCAAAACAACTTTTAAAATCATTTAATTTAACCAACCCGGTGTCCGTATAAAATTTTCTAACCTATGGCCAAGTGGATAATTATTTCAAATTTAATTTCAAGGATGGACATATATCATTTCAATCCAAATAGATGTCATAGGTATATCATTTCAACCTATTTCTTAATTTATTCGAAATGATTCGGTTTACAGTTTATATGCAATAAACAATATACATGATGATAGCATGATATATCAAAATAAATAAACAACCAATATCGACCAATAGCATCCATCACAACCAATCAACCATAAAGCCAATAACATTCACAACAACTTCATAATTATCAATATCAGGAAATTTGATCGCAATTAAAATTTAACTTTAAATTTGACTGTCAATTTAATTTTCAACGGTGAATTCAAATAACAATCTATATGACAATTAAATTTTTATCAAACAACGACAAATAAATCCATATCACTTCATAATTTCAAATTTAACTACCATAAAGATATTCAGTACGTTGTGAGCGTTATAAAACACTCACCTTTTGAATTTAAATTGAATTTAAATTCAATTTAAACCCAAAAATTTGACAATCTCCAAATCCATCCAAACCGGCGTCAAAGTGTCCGGAATTTCGATACGATCCTAACAAAAGAAACCTCGCCCAAATCCGAGTCCGTATGCAAAAGTTATGAAAATTTGAAGATTGGAAAATTCGGGTGCTGAGTCGACTTCGAGTTCCCGCCTCAAATACCCGATGCCTGCTTGGAGTTTTTTGCAAAATCGACCCGATGACCCGAGTAGTTTTCTTCCCGACTCGAAGTAGCTCCAGTGTTTTTCCCCCTGAAACCCCAAGCGCGACCCGAAGCGCGTAAATCTCGAATATTTTTTTTTCTTTTCAGATTTTGGAATTTGGGAATTAGGTTTTGTCTGCCATTGGAATGAGAAGCTAAGAAGAAGATGAATTGTACGTACAGACAAAAAAAAATAGGGAGGCTAGGGTTTATAACTGTGTTTATATAGGTATGTTAGAGATAGAGTAGATAGACTGGATAGATGAACGTGCGGAACAAACTATGGCCCGAAAAGCCCGTTCTGACCCCGGAACGAAATTGGGTAAACTCATATATCAAAATAGGTGTTTTAAAATATTTTAAACGCAATGGAAAAGGTTTCAAGTCCAAATTCCATCGTATGAAGAAGTTATGCTAAAATCAAAATTTCAAATTGATTTTAATTGATTATAATTGCATTTATTTCAAGGCGTTTCGAGTCCGTACGATCAAAGGACAAGTCCGATTGCTACGAAAATTGAAACCTTACAATAATTCACTGTTACGGATCCGATGAAACTAGTTTCGTCGAAATCCGAGACAGTTGTAAAAATGGCTATTTTTACTGTTTAATTTCAATATAAAATTCCCAATTTTAAATTATTAACTTTTAAATCAAATTTCAATTGTTCACAAATTTCATTTTTAATTTCATAGTAATTAACAATCTTTTACAATGCAATTTTCCATTATAAATCCAATATAAAAGATTATATTAGATTCAGCGTTCAATTATATTGTAATTCAAATTCAAGTTATTTAATTCCAAATGAATTTTTTTATTTCGATTTACACTTTCATTATTGAATCAACCATTTACTTATACATTATTATCAATAGTTTATAATTCATTTACTTTCATTTTCTTCAGCTATCATCTTATTTAAATTCACAGTAATATTAAATTACATTCATTTACGTTGATTTCCATATTATAACTTCAATATTAAATGTACATTTTATTTATTTCGTTGTTTACAATCAAATTCAATTCAATTCAATTACTTGTTACATTCAAATTTAAATCTTTACTTACGTTCAATTACCAGTTAACATCTTTATCAAATTACAGTTTCGGTTATTATTTGATTTCAATCAACTGTAATATTAAGTTACATTTATTTATATTAGTTTCAATAACATAAACTTCCACTATTAAATCTACCGTTTTATTTATTCTTTGTTTACAATCATAACCAATTTGGTTTACAATCAAACTCAATTTATTGCTTACATTCAATACAGGTTAACATCCATGTTTAATTTACAAATAAGTTATTTCAGAATTCAGTTTTGCATTTTAACTTGTAATTCACATTTAACAACACAAAATTTTATTTCCTTCGGATTTTTATCCAAATTTTTTTATTTTAATTCGTATTTTTAAAGTGTTAAAAATACAGGTCGTTACATTCTCCCCCACTTAAAACTTTTCGTCCTCGAAAAGGAACGGAGAAGGGGAAACCATCATTTAGATATAATTCATTTAAAATATTCGACTTATTTGCAAAATTTAGTTATAGGATTTTTTTAAAATCTCAAAATTTTCTAACTCCCGGATTTTTGAAAAATTTCGGCAGCACCTCCTTTGCGCGGCTAGGACCGAAAAATTTCACAGTGGTAATAATTGCATAATATACATCTCATTACAAGAATGAGGCATCCCAAAACATGGGGAACACAATAATATACCACAACATAAACTGTAATCCGAGAACATACCTTTTATTTAGCGTTTATTAGCATTTTAACTTACATTTTGCATTAAGCGCAGAAGCGAGCTCCATAAGCGAAGCGCAACCTCTTTGCTACCTACTAAAATGCTCAATAACCAAGTTAGAACCATGCATATAAAGATAGATCGATATACTTATCATAAACAACACACATATAACATGTTTAGCTTCAAAATTGAAATTCCAATTCCAGGACAGCAAACGAATCTCAGTTTTTGGTCACCTAAACGATAAAATTTGACAATGGAATCTAAACAAAAGTTGTTGCATTCGTTTCAGGATTTTCGGAATGTCCAAAATCATTAAATTCGGACCTTCCGTTCAAAAGTTACGACCGTTTTACTAAATAGATACGCCTCAACCTGGCAATGAATTGCGCAGGTCAGCAACGTTTGGTCACGTTTTCGACCCTCTAAATGATAGCAAAACACAAAACACTTAAAGTAAAAGTTTTAACATAAGTTCTTAGCTTTCCAGAAAGTGCAAGATCATCAAAATCCGATACACTAGTAAAAAGTTATGGCAAAAATACTAAGAGTATATGCTACTGATTTTGCTTCCCTTTTACACAGGCCAGCGAGAAGATTCAAATTTTTAACTAAGTAAATGAAGGAATTTCTCAAGACAGTCTAAACAAAAGTCGTGCTACAGTTTCTACGCTTTTCGAAAAGTCTAATATTGTTGAATTTCGTCCATCCATTTAAAAGTTATGCTTATTTTCGTTTCAGCATATATTGGATAATTTTGGATTTTTTTTTCCAAAATTTTGCTTTTATTATTTCGAAGTACAAACCATCAAACTTCAAATTTCTAAAGATCAATCACAAACCCAAAGTCGTTTATTTTCTTATTTATCCATGAAATAAGTTTACATTCGATTTGTTTCCGATTTATTCAAGTTTGTTTCATTCATAATTTAAATTCAAGTCAATTTGCTTCAATTTAATTTGAATTCAATTATATTTAATTCCACTTTGCTTCAAATTTGAATTTAATTATTAAAAAAAAATTATTCCGTTTGTTCAATTCCATTAACACTAATGAATTCTATTTAATCAATTATCATCCATCTAACAACCAATGCATATCAAACATTAACATCCATCCAAATCTATAATAAATCAATTATACATTTCCAAGTCAAAATTTTAATTTCATACACTTCCAAGTTTATTAACATTTAATTTTATTCAAATTTAATTAGTTTCCATTTACTAATTCTATATTTAATTAATTTTAAATTTAATTCATTTTAAAACTTAAATTTCCTTTATATTTACAATTATCAATAGATCTTCACATTTTATTATTCACTCTCACACTGGTATATTATTCCTCTACTTATCCTTATTAGAATTTTAAACTTTTTAAGTATTTGGTAAGTTTTTGTTATGCAAATAGAATGTAGTTAAACAACATACAACCTCTTTTCATTCAAAGTTGAATTTTCAATTAATTAATTCTTAAGTCATTACTTAAATTTCACTATAATTTAATTTCACATTTACATTCACATATAGTATTTCCATTTTAAATTAACATAATGGTGAATCACCTTTAAATGTTAATTTAAATTCCAATTATTTACTAACAATTTTATTTATATTTGCAAACCATTAATTAAATGCATATTTCATTATTCAAACCTAAACTTGTATATTATCAAATTAACAATTCATATAACATTTTTGAACTTCTTAAATATTTTGGTAAGTTATATTTATGCTATAGAATGAAATTTAATACTATGCGAGTTTTACAGTTTCAATTTTATTTTAAATTCATAATTTCCTAATTCTAAGGATTTCTACTTCAATTGATATTTTCACTTAGCTCTTAGGTTCATTTCTCATTTCACAATTTAGAAGTTCCGTAATGATTCAAGTATTTGTTTATCTCAATAGTTTAAAGTCATTAAATATTAAAGAACTTAAGAATTTCATCTCCAGTTTCATTTCAAATCAAGTTTGAAATAATATATACTTATATTAATGTGTATCAAGTCATACTATAGAGAATACAAAATAAAATTCAATTTTAATCAAAACAGGGTTTAGAAAAAGCTATTAAGTGATCTCCCCCACTTGGACTCTCGAAAATAAACGTCGATGATGCGTGCACTCATCACCGAAATCATTCTCTAGTGTCAAGAGGGGAGTATAACACTTACTTCATTTGAAAATCCTTTGAAAACAATTTCTAATCGAATATACTATCATATAATACTTATATTATACATTTCGAATTTTTGTTAATAAATTTTCAAAACACCGGAATTTAAATTCTCCATCTTAATTTAAATTCAATTTTTTTATTTTATTTTATTTACCATTTATATTCATTGTCAATCATATTTACAAGTTTCATTTCTTAAAATCGTCCAATAGTCAATAGTTAGAAATATTGACTAATCAACAATAAACGATGATAATCTAATATTATCATCTCCTAACAACCAATACAATCAAAATTTATAAATTTTCAAGATAGTTCTTTTATATAAAAATATAGTCCAAAACAATATTATGTCAATTTGTCCTATTCGAGTGTTTAGAAATTCCTATCGATGCCTTGGCGTCCCAAGTACCAACCAGAATTCATAAATACTCAACGGAACAGTTTAACACAATATAAAATCATTTTTATATCAAAATTACAAATACGCTCTCTCATATACACTCGAACTCATTCATAAGGTTTAACCCTATTTCAATGAGTTATTCCCCACTAGAGCCAAGGTAATCTAAACCAAAGCTCTGATACCAACTGTAACGACCCGCCTTTTTGGACAGTTTAAATCAACAAATCAAACACACATGCCGATTCTAAACCATTAAAAAGGGCAGATGGTTAATGGGTTAAATAAGAAAAGAAAGGAAAAGAAAGAACAAAAACAAACTCAGAATCTCGCAGCGGAAGGAACAATATATAATAATAAAATAACAGTTCATGAAGCTGTTAAATAAATAAATTTGATTATTATTATACATCATAAATCAGAGTTACATACATATCAGAGATAATACAATAATGCAGCGGAAAAATAATATGGTAGTAGAATACAAATGATGCAATACCAAACTCCGTCTTCGTCCTCCAGAATAGACCTTCAACCTTATTTGAAATGCTCAGGCTGACCCGAGCGTAATGAAAAGGCAAAACACTCGAGTCAGGACTAAAATATCTCATGTAGGTCAAATCGAATAAGAAAATATGAGTGTGACGGCGTCAGAGATGTTTACGGGTTTTGACATCTCCTATCCAGTGTCAACGTGAGTGCAATAACTTAAGAGATGTTACGGGATTTTCCATCTCTCAAGGATCCGTTAAACTATCTACTATGTAGTACAATACGCTATTATAATATGTCTACATTAAAGTAAAAGTATTAAAATAGCGTTAAGCCATGGCCCATTCCACCCTTAACACAGTTTATATTCCCAAGAGCATATACAAGACCGTAGTTTCCCCAAAACCGGAAGTCACCAGAGGGCAATCCATATACTAAAGGTACAAATCAAAATCGTAGTGGTCGCGCATAAATGGAATACAAGTATGACAAGGCACATGAGGCAATACCCAAGGTAGTGATACTACCGTTCGCCTGATCCGGACTGGTGAGAACGCAACGCCGCAGCGCCCGCAACACCGTGAGACAACACTCCCAAAATCAAGGGTGTGCACCAATCAATCACAAAGTAAAAGAATAGTTTACGAAGAAGTGTGTCCACTTGAGGTAGCTAATCCTCCATTGGCCCGGCACAGCTTCTGTTTTAGTCATTTCCAATTTGACACAAGTGTCAAGGCTATCCATTATCGTTCTCTTTCTTCAGTCAACACGTACATCATTCCAACCACTTCATTCTGGATCATCACTCCGCGTATAGTTATTAAAGTGGTTTTCGGTTTAGATAGAGAGTATATCCATAACCGATTCCGGTCTCTTTAATAACTTCGAAATTATTTCACCGATTGGTCGTTTATTTATTTCAAAACCAAATCAATTACAATCTCAATTAAAATTTATAAATCAACATTTCATTTGTCTTTCTAAATCAATTTCCACAATTTACGTTTCAAAACTTCCAAATCAAAATTTCAAAATCTTATAATTCAATTTCAATTTTAATTTAAACAATTCAAATATTGATTCAAGTTCGTATATAAGTTTCATTCCGAAATCATTTAAATTAATTTAATTCAACATTCAAATCAATTTAAATTCATTTATCGATTTCATTTAATATCCGTTAAGGTACTTTATCATTCAAAACAATTTCTATTAAATTTCAAATCCATTACACTACCTTTTTAAGTTCAACTTCATTAAATCAAAACTTACAATTTTGAATTAAATTAAATTCGTCAAATCAATTCTTCCAATTACAAGTCTTACATTAATTCCAAAAATATCACATTTTCATTTCTTGTTAAAAAAAATTCAATTTCACTTATTTACTTTCTTAAATAATTTTCCAAAACTTAATTAATAAAGAAACTCAATTTCAATTATTTATGAAGTAAAAATTCACTTATTCAAAAGTTCAAAATTTTCTTATTAAAGAATTTCAATTCAATTTAATCATTAAATAATTTAACCTTATTTAATTATTAAATAATTCAATAGTTTCAATTTAGTCCAATTCACAAATTTCTTTGAATTTCAATTAAATTCCAAATTAATTAAATCTCAATTTTAAATAAATTTTCAATTCCAAACTCAAACTTGAAATATCATTTCATAAAAAATTTCTTAGAAATATTCAGAGTTCGATTAAAAGTTCAATCTTTTAAAACAAATCAACTTTCGAAAATTTACGCCGTATTTCAAAAAATTTCTTAAAAATCTAAACTTCGAATAATTAAACAATTTCATTTACCAAGTTTAAATTCCAACATCTTGAGCTTCAATTCAAAATAATTCAATTTCCATAAATTCGATTTTATTCTTAAAATCAATTCATTTAAATAATTTCAAAACAACTTTTAAAATCATTTAATTTAACCAACCCGGTGTCCGTATAAAATTTTCTAACCTATGGCCAAGTGGATAATTATTTCAAATTTAATTTCAAGGATGGACATATATCATTTCAATCCAAATAGATGTCATAGGTATATCATTTCAACCTATTTCTTAATTTATTCGAAATGATTCGGTTTACAGTTTATATGCAATAAACAATATACATGATGATAGCATGATATATATCAAAATAAATAAACAACCAATATCGACCAATAGCATCCATCACAACCAATCAACCATAAAGCCAATAACATTCACAACAACTTCATAATTATCAATATCAGGAAATTTGATCGCAATTAAAATTTAACTTTAAATTTGACTATCAATTTAATTTTCAACGGTGAATTCAAATGACAATCTATATGACAATTAAATTTTTATCAAACAACGACAAATAAATCCATATCACTTCATAATTTCAAATTTAACTACCATAAAGATATTCAGTACGTTGTGAGCGTTATAAAACACTCACCTTTTGAATTTAAATTGAATTTAAATTCAATTTAAACCCAAAAATTTGACAATCTCCAAATCCATCCAAACCGGCGTCAAAGTGTTTGGAATTTCGATACGATCCTAACAAAAGAAACCTCGCCCAAATCCGAGTCCGTATGCAAAAGTTATGAAAATTTGAAGATTGGAAAATTCTGGTGCTGAGTCGACTTCGAGTTCCCGCCTCAAATAGTAGCTCCAGGGTTTTTCCCCCTGAAACCCCAAGCGCGACCCGAAGCGCGTAAATCTCGAATTTTTTTTTTTTTAGATTTTGGAATTTGGGAATTAGGTTTTGTCTGCCATTGGAATGAGAAGCTAAGAAGAAGATGAATTGTACGTACAGACAAAAAAAAGTAGGGAGGCTAGGGTTTATAACTATGTTTATATAGGTATGTTAGAGATAGAGTAGATAGACTGGATAGATGAACGTGCGGAACAAACTATGGCCCGAAAAGCCCGTTCTGACCCAGAACGAAATTGGGTAAACTCATATATCAAAATAGGTGTTGTAAAATATTTTAAACGCAATGGAAAAGGTTTCAAGTCCAAATTCCATCGTATGAAGAAGTTATGCTAAAATCAAAATTTCAAATTGATTTTAATTGATTATAATTGCATTTATTTCAAGGCGTTTCGAGTCCGTACGATCAAAGGACAAGTCCGATTGCTACGAAAATTGAAACCTTAAAATAATTCACTGTTACGGATCCGATGAAACTGGTTTCGTCGAAATCCGAGACAGTTGTAAAAATGGCTATTTTTACTGTTTAATTTCAATATAAAATTCCCAATTTTAAATTATTAACTTTTAAATCAAATTTCAATTGTTCACAAATTTCATTTTTAATTTCATAGTAATTAACAATCTTTTACAATGCAATTTTCCATTATAAATCCAATATAAAAGATTATATTAGATTCAGCGTTCAATTATATTGTAATTCAAATTCAAGTTATTTAATTCCAAATGAATTTTTTTATTTCGATTTACACTTTCATTATTGAATCAACCATTTACTTATACATTATTATCAATAGTTTATAATTCATTTACTTTCATTTTCTTCAGCTATCATCTTATTTAAATTCACAGTAATATTAAATTACATTCATTTACGTTGATTTCCATATTATAACTTCAATATTAAATGTACATTTTATTTATTTCGTTGTTTACAATCAAATTCAATTCAATTCAATTACTTGTTACATTCAAATTTAAATCTTTACTTACGTTCAATTACCAGTTAACATCTTTATCAAATTACAGTTTCGGTTATTATTTGATTTCAATCAACTGTAATATTAAGTTACATTTATTTATATTAGTTTCAATAACATAAACTTCCACTATTAAATCTACCGTTTTATTTATTCTTTGTTTACAATCATAACCAATTTGGTTTACAATCAAACTCAATTTATTGCTTACATTCAATACAGGTTAACATCCATATTTAATTTACAAATAAGTTATTTCAGAATTCAGTTTTGCATTTTAACTTGTAATTCACATTTAACAACACAAAATTTTATTTCCTTCGGATTTTTATCCAAATTGTTTTATTTTAATTCGTATTTTTAAAGTGTTAAAAATATAGGTCGTTACAGCTTTGATGCTTGCTTATACTGATAACTTTAAGAGGTGCCCTGATTTAAGCTTCCCATCGCTTGACTCTGCCCTTGTTGATAGAGCAATGGGCAAGATTAATCAAATGAAGCAGGGAATTGAAGCTGTAGCAAAGGAGGAAATTGATGCCTCCAAAATTCTTTCTTTCAATGTCCCCTCTTTCGAGATCGAATCTAACTCTGAGGATGGGGTAACAAGAATGATGCCGTCGGGGAAGATGGCGATGATGATGATGGTGATGATAATGATGACGATAACCTCGATGGCGGCCATGGTTCAGATGGCGATAGAGGGGGCCATACTGAAACCACTGACAGAGATGGCGACGATGAAAATAGTGCTCCCAAAAAAGAGCCATCTTCCAAAAAGAGGTTCCATCTGAATCTGCCAGGCCTTCTTCCCCTCAAGGTGAAGAGCCTGCTCCTACTAATGTTGAAGAGCTGAAAGGGAAAGAGCAAGCTTTCCAGACTTCTATCCCAATATCACAAGTATGGGATTCTCTGTTTAAATATCTTTCACTTCGAAGATAATAATAGTGCAAATCATTTATTTTAGATAAGGAAGAAATCTATCCTCCCCTATAAAACCAAACTTGAGAGAAAACAGGCAGAAATAAACAGGTTATATAGGGAGCTAGATAAGCAAATAAAAGAGCATAATGTACTTTTAGATCATAGACTTGATAGAAGTGCATTGGTGCTGGCATCTTTTAATAACCAAAAAGCTGCCCCTCTATTAAAGAGAGCGGGCCTTCACTACGACGCTCTCTTAAAAGACAACCAGGAGTTGATCGCTCTATTTTGGATGTTGAATGAAGAGAGAGACATTTTAATCAACTTTTTATATAAGGCTTATTCTAAACATTCAATTATTGATTTTTCATACTTAGGCAAATTTAGCGGGGGTATCCTTAGATGATTTCATAAGAGATACTTGGATGAATTCGGTTCTGACCCATACCCTGGAGCTGGTTGGAACTTACCACGGGTCAGACCGATTCCCCAAGATATCCCCCCCTGAAAAGCTTAAGTAATATAAGAACAAATTTGTATCTGAGTTGTTTTATAAGTCTGTTTTGTATGAACCAGTTGAGTAGTTGTAAATATGTAACAGTGTATTGATTTATGAATATCTATTTTAGTTTTGCTCTTTATGCTTAGCTTCATTTTATCATATTATCGCAATGTGACCGTTCATTAGGTCGACTTGTTTCTAAAGACCATTTGAGTCAATATGTTAGACTGAGAAGATTTTATCTTGAAAAGGCATCAATTTTAAAGACTTTGAAATTAGCAAGATATTGTTTTCTTAGAGATTTACAAAAACTCTATTTGGAATAACCTCGTCTCCGCTTTGACTTTCTTGGCGATGAGAAAGAAAAACTTCTTAAGGGGATCAGAATATTTCATTCTAAGTTAATTTGTGGTCGTGATAGTCCTCCAGTCGGGAAGTGGGACTATAGCAAATGTCCATCAGTTATAACTCCTGAGGGAGTTAATATTCCTTTTGATTCAACAGTTACTCTTTCCGCTAACTCATTAGACAAAGTTAGAAATGTAGTTTCTCAGCTTTAAATGTAAACCAATTATTTATTGTATCTTTGAATTTTGTTGTAATCTGTTATTATAATAATAAAGAGATATTTTCATCTTGATTTCGCTTTATTTTGTTTCTTTTTGCTTAAATAGAAGCTACAATTATCTATGGTTTCTCTCCCCCTTGATTTATCATCACACATCACTACTCTTAGAGAGAAACTGTTAAAATTAAGTGAAAGGAGTGAACTAAGTGATGATATTTTACTGGAATGCTTCGGAGGCAACATCGAAGCCTTGAAATAGCACAGAATATATATTTTTCATAAAACCATTGCTAGTAATCTGAAAGATCAAATTGCCTATCTCGAGGATGATATTAAAAGCAAAGATGAAATGATCTCGTTAATGAAGCAACAAGCAAATTCAAACCCTTTAATCGATTTCGATCATAAGATGTCAGAGCTTATCCAACAGATTAGTGACTTAGAACTGAAATTGAAGGACAGTCAAGCTCAGTGCGAATCATTAGAATTCATCATGGGAGATAAGATTTCAAGTATTGATTTGCTGGTTCCTCGCACTACTCCCTCGGTTACCAGACCCTCAAGGTCGACTCACCTCACTTCCCAGAAATTCCTTACTATGACCAATGCTCCCCCACGCTTAGACGAGAATGTTGTGGGGAATTGGTGTAGGAAAGTTAAATTCGAAATTGCTAAGTATTTTGACGAGCAACAAAAAGCAAAATATTCACAAAGTATTAATGAGTATGCTACCACGGTCCAGAAGCTTGAGCACGACAATTACTTCCTTCAGAAGCGCGTTGTAGAGTTAGAAATGGACAACAAGACTCCTAGGGGCACAAACAGAGCTTTCAACCACGCTCTAAAGACAAATATTGACACCATTGATGACGTAGATAGGATTAGGAAAAAGGAAAAGAAACTCAAAGAAGTTCTCTGCGTCCCAATTCGTCATATAATTGATCGTTCAGTCGTTGAGAATCTTAACAAAGCTACTCAAGATTTATGACATATTAGTATCTTCGAAATGTATAAATTTGTCTCGTATATATGCGAATAAATTCATAGTTTTGAAAATAATTTCATGACTTATGTAAATCATATAAAATTTGTAAATATCACCTGATTTGTAATCCTTTTTTGTAATGTCACTTCCGAAATGCTTTTTGATAGCTCTTACATTGATTTTTGTACTTGCTGAATCTTCTGTTTCTCTTTGTTGTGCCGATTACCCAGTAAAGTATGAAGCAAACAATATTTCTATTTGTTAGTTTGAAATTGACATGCCCATCTGTGTATATCATTTGTTTAGATTAACAAATCATCTTGTTAATTGCATGAAAAGTAGTTTATATTAAATGCCTAATCTCATCTTTAACCATGATG
This sequence comes from Allium fistulosum, assembly GCA_030737815.1. NCBI lineage: Eukaryota > Viridiplantae > Streptophyta > Magnoliopsida > Asparagales > Amaryllidaceae > Allium > Allium fistulosum. The sequence goes on from CM060906.1 coordinate 1,041,211,145, forward strand.
AGAAATAATTAAGAATCTAACTCCAGTCATTTGGCCGGAATGTCCAAGTCGTGTTGATGGGAAATCTCACCCTCAAATAGGGGTATGAACGTTGGAAATTAATCTTCAAGAGATATTTAAATAAGAGCTAAATCCAGAAATCATTATCTGAATATTTGTAGCGGAGTCCCATTGACCTATTCTTGGGTATCAAAGAAATTTGAAACATTAGAAATCTTTTATCTAGATTCGGAAACTTATAATAATGATCATTATGAGAGTACTCTTTGACCCAGATTCGGGCATTTGAGATGGATAAATAGAAATCCATTGCTGAAATTCTACACCCAGATTAGAGCTCAAATAAGTAATAATCTCGATACCCAGATTCAGGTATAACGAAGATAGTTAGTGATCAATAAAAAATCGAAACCCAGATTCAGGTATTAGTGAATGAAATTTTGAAATGAATGTCCCAAAACCCAGATTCGGGTTTTAATAGATGATATTTAGATATGAGAGACCTGAAACCCAGATTCGGGTATTAATATTTGATATTCAGATCTGAGAGACCCGAAACCAAGATTCAGGTATTAATAAGTGGCGTTCCGCTCTGCTCCTTTGATATATGAACCCTTCAGGTTTTGTATAGAAGTAATTTGATTAGTTTCCTCTTGAGCTTAGACGTCTTAGTCTATAATTGGATATGCCGTTTCTCAGGCTTGAACATCTCAGTTCATGATTTGATGAGCCTCTTCTCGGGCCTATACATCTTAGTACATTGTTGAATGAGCCTCCTCTTGGGCTTGGAAGTCTTAGTCCATATTTGGTGGGTCTCTTCTTGGGCATGGACATCTTGGCCCATTGTTGAATAAGCCTCCTCTTAAGCTTGGACTTCTTAGTCCATTATTTGATGGGCCTCTTCTTGGGCCTGGACATCTTAGTTCATTGTTGTCCGGTGCTCTTGGTTAGCTCATCTTAGAGGCTGGAACCAAGGACTTAACCGACCTCCTTCCAAATGGCACCCTGTCCTGGCCCTTGTGCGGCACGGACATGGGCTTGTTCGGTGCTTTACCCTGGCCATCTTATGGCACATATAAAGGCTTATTCCGTCCTCCCTCTAGGAGGTGCCTTACCCTGGTCATAGCGTGGCGCAGATAGGGGCTTGTTTGGTGCTATGCACTGGCTATCTTATGGCGCGGATAAAGACTTACTCCGTCTTCCCTCTAGGAGGTGCCTTGACCTGACTAGAGGCGCGGCCAAGGGCTTGTCCGGTGCTTTAACCTTGCCATCTTATGGCATGGCTAAAGGCTTACCCGCCCTCCCTACAAGAGGTGCTCTGCCCTGGCCAACTCGGCGCGGACAGAGGCTTTTCTACCATCTTAGGTAGACTAACATCTTAGGTAGTATCAAAATATAAGGAGCATTTCACTTCCAACCATGCAGATTTTATTTTTATGAAAAGTAGCTCTTTATTGATGTTTCTCAAATTCCATTGACAAAGTCATGGATCTTTCCTTATCGGAAGAAATTTATGATCATCCCCTCCAGGGCTCTGCAATGATTGATTTCATGGCCATTCATCATATGGTGGTAACAGTAGGATCCTCCCAGATTCCTTTCATGTTTTGGTTTCTTTTTCTATGATAGCCAATAGTTGAGCTCATCCTTAGTAAGCAAGTAGACATTCTCTATAGATGTTGTTAAATTGCACTCTTTTGGAAGTCTAGATTTGAAGTTTGATTCTTGAGGATGACTCTTTGATTTTTTTGTTCCTTGGCCTTATGCTTTCTTGCTCTTCAATTGCTTTTCTTTTTGCCACCCTTTGTAGTTCTTGAGTCGGAAGTGTTCTTGCTTTAATTGGTTGTTGCCACTTATGTGCAAATGCATTGTAATCATCCATTATTTCTTTTTCAAAGATTGTGCCTTTGGAATAGTGTTGGATGGTTCTTCTCATTTGATTGAATACATTTTCACTTCCGTTTGTTCTCTTTCCTAATGCAAAAATAGGGGTGGGGCCAACATGAAAGGGATTTGGGCTCCATTTCTCTGGATCGTATGATTCCACTCTTTTCTTATTTATAATTCTTAGAGCTTCAAGCCTTAATATTTGTTCTTCATTTTGATTAGAATCTTTGATGAATTTTAAGGGAAACTTTGTCTCATGTGGCTCAAAGGATCTTTGTTCGGATCTTATGATTCTTCTAGCCATGATTTGACCAAAGTAGATAAACTTGAGATTGGGTTAAGTGGGGTTAGAGATAAGTAATGTTGGGTGTTCAACCAAGTCGGAGGTTCAAGCCTTCCTTCTAGCGCCAAAATGTTAACAAGAAATCTTGTCAAAACCCCAAAGTTGTGTTCTAGAATGAGGTTTATCCTTTAAGTAGATGGAGAGGACTAAAAGGAGTTTATCCTTCTTGAATTTCCTTTTTATTAAGTTGCATAAGTAAGAAGTTGTTCAGTCAGACCTTTCGACTCAGTCAAATACGTCGTTTATTTACTTTATTAATCTTTCGATTCTGTTGAGATAGATTGGTTTCTCCTTTGAAAGCCTACCTTTCGAAATAGATGGAATACCCTGGATAAGGTTTTTCTTGGTTTATTTTGACCATGTCGAAGGCCTTGGTTATTGTTCAGCTGGGACTTTATCCAAGAATCTGAGACAGAGGTTTCGACTCGGTCGAAAGCAAGGTGGTTTAGGTGTTAAAACTTGAACCAGAAATCTAGGATAGGGGTTTCGACTTCGTCGAAAGCTACAGGCTTAAGTATCCTTGGTTTGGATTGGCAATCTTAAATTAGGAATGATTTAGAACTAGGTGGCGACCTTGTCGATAGCTTGAGCTCTTGGCACCTCATCTTAATCAAAGGTTTTAGTAGATTGAGGCAAGGTTTTGTCCTTGTCGAGAGCATTAACTCAGGGGAAAGTATCTTGAAGTATGTAGCCGATGTTATTTAAATCTGCAGAGTTTTGACTATGTCGGTAGTGACCTTTTTATGTAGGCGACACCATAAAAGCTTATAAAATAGTAAAGTAATCTAAAATATTTGAGACTCCCCTTTAACAAGCTAAAGAAGACTTTATTACTTCAAATCCCTAAATCAATTAAGTAATTAGGGTTACAACACTTTTGATTAAGATGATACAAGTTTGGAAGAATTGGATCCCCAAAACATGACCTCTTCGGTTTTATGTACAGTTGTATGTCAGCACCTTTCGACCCTGATGCCTTCAACTTGGTCGAAAGGTGGTTGTCGAATGACTCAAGTATGTTGCTGCTTTTGTCGAAAGGTATAGTTGTGCTTCCCTTCTTTGCGTTACTTTGTAAATGCTTCCGAGTCTGTCGATAGGCTTTGTTCAATGGTTTCGATGATGTTGGTTATGTCTGAGCTCTTATTTATGATTTGATGCGGAACCCTTCCGGATCACACTGGCTTCGACCAGTTCGAAAGGTTTATCATAGCTTTCGAAGGGATTGTTCAAGACAATGCTTGCTTTTGCATGGTTTAAATGAAGGCGAAACCATTCGGAAAGGCTTTCGCATGGAATGACCCAGTCGAAAGGTGGCTACCACAGGCGGATGGGTGCTTTCGACTCCTTTGACACCTTTGAAAGGTAAGAACCCAATGAATCTTGATTGCGAAAACCCTTCGACACCTTCGAAAGGTCCTGTAGCTTTGATACCTAGGCGGTAGCATCTCTTCGACTCCTTCGAAAGGCTTAGCTTTAGCTCTTATCTCTTATTCTCTTATGTTCTTTGCTTAGAATGGTTTCGACTAAGTCGAAAGGTGGAATTTTAGAGTAACAAATAGAGGTTGTTTTATCCTAGAAGCGGCGGCGCTTAGATTCTGTTTTGCACCACGGAACAAAGTGCCAAAACGTCTTCAAGAAAGTGAAGACGAGCACGACTCATCCAAAGACATTGTTGACATCAGTTCCAAATGAGAACAACCACTTTCTCTCTTCTTTGTGCATGTTAGGATTCAGGAAAGTATGCCTTCATCAAATTTCATTCACTAATTAAATTTGCATACTTTTTAGGCAATTAAGAGTAGCAACTTTGGTATTTTTTTCTTTATTGCTGAATAAGATGATTGGAAAATGATCAAGGAGTATTGGTGGATTCAATCGATTTTTGAAAGTGCATTAAGGTATTGTGTTTTTATTTTACCATAAATTAATTTAATTGTTAAAATTTTAAATAATCATTAGTTGTAAAATGTATTCATACTTACTGGGTATTTTACCATGAATCAAATTTTAGGATTAGGAAAAGTATGAAATTAGATAAAGACAAGAGTACAACTTTCATAATTAAAATTTGGATATTATATAAGGAGAATGTTAGCTGTGTTCCAGATGGCATTTCTTTATATAGAGGTGAATATGCATGTATGTAATGCTCCATGAATGTTTAATTTGACTACTCGGAAATCTGATATAATTATGTTTTTGTGGACAAGGAATGGTATATACTGAAGCATTATAGTTAACAGTGTAAGTTATAATGAGTTGGTATTTTTATTTCAATATAGTTAATTGGTTAGGAGTGGACATGTTGGAGTAACATAAGCTATAGTAGTAAAATGAGCTACTATAATTAATTGTATGTGGTACTTGAAACTAATCATACATAATTTTATACACACATTGTGCAAGTATAGGAGAAGATCTTTTATAACCAAAGTAGTATAGAGCTAATAGTCAAAATGATTAATAGTAATGCAAATCAGGAAAGGAAGAAAGGCAAGGAAAACACACTTCTTTGAAATCATCTTCAGATACAAAGTTAAGTCTAATCCTGTGGTTGTTACGAAAACTTTACTCTGCTTTGCATATGAGAGTTTTGATTAGGATTAATCACAAAGTGGCTATATGTGTGAGTGTTGCTTTTGAACATATGATAACATCCAATCGTATCATTTTTATTATTACCGACTTTGAGGGAGCAGAGCTTATTCGATATTTATTGATTTATGTAGGTTTCAAGATCCTTTAGTTCATTCTTCATAAAGTTATTGATCGGTTCTTTTTGTATAATGTAAAAATAACGAAGTTTATTTGTTTGTATGGATTTAAATTTTATTTTCGTAATTCTGCGTATATGAAGCATCATGTTTGTAACCTTATCTCTCACTGTATTTTGAAGGGTTAACGAAACTTATATGTTCATAAGACACTTAGTGTGTTTTTTTTATAGATTTAGGCGTTTCCAGTAGTGAATGAATCATGTATGCTTGCATGTGTTAAATTATCAAATAGTATGGGATTCATATTATTATTTTCACTTACTTATTATATAGACAGACATGCATAAAATGAATATATATAATGCACTAAAAAGAAGTGAGCTCACTTTCTTTTTTTGTACATACCCAATGGGCGTTCCTTACGTACTAGTCTTCATAAGACATCTGAAAATGGTCATGAGGCTCAATTTAACTTATTTAGGGGTATTATTAGTAGATGCTAGATGCGGGTCATAAATATTAGCTCACCCATTCCGTTGATAATTCTAACTAAGTTTAATTCAATATCGTACTTCTAATTTTTTTAATACGAAATCACAATTAAAACCATATAATTTATTTTATTCCTAGTACATACACTCAATAATGAATACAAGTAATACAGACATTACACCCTCGAGCAATTGAGGAGAAAATTACATTTTCTCTTTCACCACCTCAACACATATCGGTGTTTACCTATATATGTATGTATGTATGCATGTATGTATGTGTGTGTATCATAACTCTTAATTAAATAATAACCCAAGAATCGTGATATGGAACAAAATCGATACTTTGATGCAGAGTAAGTTTAAGTGGGAGCATGTACTCATAGAATACACAAACTCTATAAAAGAAAACCTTCGTCTTAAGAACTCCAAACTCAGGTCCAATAATAGAAATGAAGTATCAGAATAGCAAAAACAAAGTTTATTATGTGTAAGATGGGTATTCTTGTAATTACCCATATAAACAGTTGTACATTCGCATTAGCATTATTTTGTACACTTTATATATAACATGTATATCAGACAACATTGTTTTGATTCAGTATTGAGGAAATATAGAAATTTTATTGGTTCCATTCAATATGTCTAATTTGATGTCAGTGCTAGAACTACAGACTAACGGCGAAGTGCCATGCCTGAAACATCATCAGAAATCAAATCATTATCTAATATCAGGCTGCACTCTGGTTCCCATCAAATTTGGACCATCTACATAAGAGAAGCATAGTTTATTCTATCAAGAATCACCCAAACCATCAAGAAACTTGCCTGAACTACTCTCTACCTCGCTAAGAAGTCAGTCGGAGATCACTTCATCATTCTGGTGCTTTGGCTACACGTTTTTGATCATCTAAAAAGCTTCAATAAGTGATTTTCTACATCCGATCCACCCACTTTCTTGTCAATCTTTTGCCTTTTTTGCCTTAATATTACCACAAATGGCTGAAGGAAATCATGATGGTTCATCAACCTCATTACTAGTTCCAAGAAACCCCAATTTTCTAACTGAAACCACTGCCATCACGGTCATAAGTCCTAAAAGTGAACTTTTAACCATTCAACTTGATGAAAACAACTCCTTCTATGAAAGCTTTCGAATTGAAACTGCCATAAGAGGATATGGCATTGAAGAATTCATCAAATGATCATCAGTAATTCCAGCAAGAATGGCTGAAAACAATAAAGGAAGACTGGTCAGTAACAAAGAGTTTATAAATCTATACTATTATATTATTAGTGAGTTTGGATTCAAGAGCGCACAGGCCTCCTCAAATTTTGCGAACTGAATCGTCTCCGTCTTTATTTCCTTCTCCACTCTCGATATTCTCCCCTTCCTTCCTTTTCGTACAGTTGAAAATTTCTTTCTCACCAGCGCTAATCTCTTCTTCCCCATTCATCCGGCTGAAATCAATAAATTCCCGTTTCGCTAATCTCCTCTTCCCCCTTTTCCTCCTGAGGAAATCAATAAATTATCTCCTGTAGAACTGTACAATGAATAAAATCGAAATCCCTTAATTTGTTCTCGAATTATTCGCCTAATTAGGTTGAATTGCACCAACTTCCTCGCTTTCTTCTTCCGTGCGTAGAGTTCCAATTCAGGTAAGCACTAATCCCTAATCGTACACCCTTTTCTGATTTTGTATTTGTTTCCATTTAACCTTTTTCTGTCTCTTAGTTATTTTGCTACTGCAATTGATTTGAAGATCTGAGCTTTTAATGTCTTCCGATTCAAGTACGTTGTTGTTCTACCTATTTGATTTCTGTTTTCATTGCTTTCGTTTTAAGTATCGTATTTCTCTTCTCCCTATTTTAATATTGTTTTCATTGCTTTCGTTCTGAACGATTACTGTTAGTGTTTCTTTAAATTCTGCAGCTGTATTTGTGGTTGCTAATTGAACATTCTACTATAGTTTATTGTTGGATCCTTTGTTATTAAACTACCAAAAAATCCATTCTTCTTTTTTCATTGCTTAATTTAAGGACGAAAATCATGAGCGAGTTAAGAAGCATATCGTATATCACATCAGCTCTTTTGAATAAGGGAAAATTTTAAAATTTAACATAGAAGATACTGTAATTTATTTATAATTATCAAAATATATTTATAAACTTTTCCCCTTCTAATTTACTGCATATATGTATTTAGGAATGATATTGTGGAAAGTTTTAATTATTTTCCTCTTGCTTACTGTGTAAACAACATCATATTGGCATCTATCTTTATAGTATTTAGTTGATGCATTTAATATGTTTACATTTTTCAGGAAGATAAATCTAATTTTGTACAATATTCATATTAATGTCTCATTTTGAGTATCTTCTTCTTTTGCTTTTAGAAAAAATGAAACATACGAATCTTCTGTAAATTGAATCATTTATATGCTGATGATATTTCACCTTTGACTTCACTCAATTACTTTTGCAAATTACTTGAATTTTCATAGGTGGAGATTCTTATTATACCTTTACATGATGAAAATTTGTATTGAAGTGAACATCTTTTTTTTGAATATGTAGCAATACATATTTAACTTAGTAATCAAGGTACGCTTTCATCCTCTGCATAGCACAATTTTTTCATGCATTACTTCCTTTTTATAGGTTTTTTCCTTCAAAGATAAAGACAAAAGTACACTTATATTAAGTGGTTAAATGGTGTATGCCTTTCAGTTTGAGTTTTAGTTCAAGTTTGTTTGGTACTCCTGAATGCTATTATGTGGTCATTATAAAACTCATTATTTTCACATATATTATATTCTATCGTTACACAATGAATTGCATAGATATATGTGTGCACTGGAAGCATTTAGAAGGTGGAAGATCAACTATATATTGAGATTAACTGTATACTGAAACCATAGTGAGTATTGCAATGACCACAATAAGTATTTTATTGAAACCACAATATGTTCAATTTTGGGTTTCTTTATTGTTAATGGATCTAAAGCACAGTAAGTATTTTACTAAAACCATAATTTATACAGTTTGTGCAATCCTTTACTTATTACTGTTTAAAAGTTGCATATTTTGCCTTTGTTGAAAGTTTCTTTAGTCATGTTGGTATCTAAAGCAAGGAAACTAGATGTTTGTGCAGGTTTAATTCCCATCTTTTGCAATCCTTTATTTATTAACTAGGACCATTTTATTTTCCTTGCTTAAACTTAATTCATTGTCCATAGGCTATTAGCAACTTGGATCGGCTTTGATCAATGATATAACCCTATAAAGATAGTTTATTTATGGTAGTGTTGTGCATGCATATTTTTCCGATTGTTGTGTGAACTCTACATCTATTTTTTCTTACCTGGCTTATAAAATGGTCGTGCTTTGTGCTAATCAGTATGGTGTTGATAATAATTAGTGATTGACTCATGAAGCAATTGCATTTCAGGTTAATGCACCTTTTTTCTGAAAAATAAATAAAGCAAACCTATTTGCTATTATATAAAAAGATGAATGCAGCATTGGCTCTATAAAACTACGCACATGGCATATTATATAGTTTGATACATGGTTGATGCCACATGAAGCTTCTCCAAAGTATATGGTTAAACATGCATGGGTAGTAACTCATCCCTACAATAACGTAACCCTACATTTGTTGCCAATTTTCTTCATTTAAATATGTATTTCTTTTAGTGGTATCAGCACTAAATGCATGTAAAGTTTATATAATTTGTGAATATCTTCACCTTTTAATTTCTGTCTTGATTATTAGATTCTTCCATCCTTTTCTACTATTCATAAGAAATGCTCGAGTACTTTTAAAAATTTTCAATCATTATCTACCGATTTTCCTCTTTAACTATCGAAAAGAATGGATTATGTTGGCGAATAAAAATAATAATAGGTTGATTTTATTCTAAAATAGTGCATTGCTAAGTATCTATAAATTTAATTTTAGCGGTACATTAATAATGATGCATGATTGAGCTTTTATAATTTTTTCTAATTTGACATATAGTGTATGAGCAGTATACATATGAACTTCACTGAAAGATTGAGAGATATTCATTTATTCACTCTTTTACTAATATAATCTTATAATTTTTTAACATTTGATTTGCAGGTATTGTGCTTTGAACCATAAGAGAAATGAACAATAAAGCTTCTAATAGAGTATCAAATTGCCCTCATACAGCCAATTTGCATCATATATGATTCATCCTTTATTTTAAAAATCTCACACCTCCTCCCTTCAAGTTTTCTAATAGAGCTATCTGGTATTTGTTGTTTTAATTTTTTTCCCTTCTGAAGTAGGTTCTTAGAAACTAATTAAAGAGATCTGATGTTGCTATTGAAGCCTTTGTTCAACCACATTAAAAAAGTCCTATATACAGGTATGTTGATAACATCTCTTGCATGTATAGATAATTGTAAAACATTTTTATGTACAACAAATACATATTCATAATTAATTGATTTTGACCCACCCCCTAAAGCATTAATCTACTTTCATGCATGAATTTGTATTTCATTTCAGCATTCATCTTTTTAAGTCTGTAGGTTACCAAAGGTCACACAAAATAGCTTTATGGGAATGATCCGATCATGGTTTTATGGTGGTCTAATAAAAATTGTTCTTACAAGTAAATCTTTATATGAAATGTCTATATATTTATTATTACTTCTTAATCTTTAGATATAGGAATGATCTGATTATTACTTCTTACAAGTAAAGCAACATTGATTATAAATTAGAGTTCTTTAGATAATGTTTGTCATTTAACATGATTACAGATGTTATTGCAAAACACTAAATTTTTTTAAAATACTCAAGCTAACCTGTCTTAACTTATGTTGTGTTCTTCTTATGTCATATGACAAGCTAATTTAAACTGTACATGTTGAATTTAAGTTTAAAAGCCTCTTTGAGTCTTAATTGATTTTTTCGTAAATATTATCAGATTTTTTTTTGAAAAAAATTAATAATGAATCTACCAAAATGCTCCTGTTTATTCTTCATTTGCATCACTGATTATAAGTTTGAAGGGAAAAAGGACGACTCCACTTGCGACATTGATTATATTTTACAGCTCTTCATTCAATGTTTGTTTGTCACTTAAAATGATTACAAATGTTACTGGAAAACAGTGATTTTTTAAACATATATATTCAAAACAACATGTCTTATCGTGTTCTTCTTATGTCATATAACAAGTTAATTTATGTTGAATTTAAAATCAGATGCCGCTGAGTCTCATATTGATTTTTTCGAAAATACCATCAGAAATAATTTCGGAAAAAAAGTTTGAATCTACCAAAATGCTCCTGTTTATTCTTCATTTGCAATATTGATTATAAGTTTGAAAAATAAAGAATGACTCCAATTGCAGCATGGATTATAAATTACATTTCTCAACTTAATGTTTGTTTGCATTTAAAATGATTGCAAATGTTATTGGAAAACACCGCTTATTCTTTGTTCTTATCATTTAAAGATAAAAGGAGGCGGTGAAACACTCCCATTGGTTAAAATATTACATAGCTGGCATAACCATGTTTTCTAATCATTTTAATGAAGCGTGAACCATTGTAGAACGCCTCAATGTAATTTTGTGTATGCTTAAAGAAACCAGCTGTACTCATATTTCTAATTTTTACTTTTTAATATATGTACTCTAACTGGCCCACTTAACTTATGTTGTTTTCTCTTTATGTCATATATAATAAGGTATTTTAAACTTTACATGTTGAATTTAAACTCAAAAGCCTCTTTACTCTCATATTGATTTTTTCGAAAATATATCTGCATTTGAATTTGTATTATACCAATTTGAGGTTCAAAAATCAAAAGAAGTGAAGGTCCAAAGTATAAAATCTTTATTTAATGTCATAAAAGATAAATGAATTTTATATATTAATCCACAGATAAACTCAACTATTTCAGTTTACTTTGTATGTTATTTTTGTTCATTATGCACTATTAGTTTGTAGCATATAAGTGAATTTTGTATAAATCTATAGATATACTCAACTAATTTGTACATCTTTTTGAAACTAAAATATCATTTGAATGGATGGAAAAGCCATTAAATGAAAATGTATAATTTTACTCTAACCATTTATTGGAGGTTGGATATGTTTCATGTGTACTAAAGGATATATCACATATCATCAATAATCAATAGTAGGTTGAAAGCACAATGAGTAATTTGATAAACTAAGTTGGTTTTAATTTCACATTCTTTTTGCATTTTAACTATTCCTGGATTCGATTTATCCAAGTGTCTTATCTTTGATATCTTGATTTCCAATGCATTTAATATAAATGTCTTCATCGTTTTTGATTTCATCGGTTTTTTTATAATAGGCGTAGCCTAGGTATCAACTTAAAATTCCAAAAACTGTCTATCCCACATGTCCAGGTGGATTTTGCATGGATTAAAATGAACAAGATGAGAACACTAATTTTATTTTTTTGTACACAATTTTGAGTTTGGGAAGCTTGCTAAGTATCATACGAAGTCAAATGGATTTAGTGTGTATTAGCAAGCGATAATTGTGAGGACTGTTCTAAAAATGAGAGGATGTTGAAAATGAGAAGATATGTGTTAGCTCTAACTGAAAGTTACCCAATGTCCAACTGTGTTAGTATACGATCTATTTATCTTTGATCATTGTTCTTTACCTCTGTAGTTGGTACTTTTTCAACGCACTTATAATACAATCTACAGTTCAATTGGTTTCAAACTCCACTCAAAAATTGCCTTTTGCCTTGGCTATAACAAATATTATACCAACTAACTCTAGCTGATGGCTAGAGTGAGACGCATAAGATTTTTTTAGGATGACTATGAAAAGTAAGAGCCAAAAAGGAAAGTTGTATGATTACACGCATTACCCAAGTGACATTAGGAATGGTGATGGTACTACTTACGCAATCAAAAGAATAATAAATAATAGGTATATAATTAATACACAAGTTCAAATTTAATTTATTACGCTCTATTACTTGCAGGAAGCACATTTAACTACAACAGACCATGTTTGGGTTTATCTATGTTTATATAAGTAAGCAATGAATTTTGGGAAAGTTAATATATTTCCGTGGTTGAATTATCTCAACTACCTGTCTTTTTGAAAAATGCAACATAAGTTCCATAAACAATCACTTTTGAAACCCAATGCATTGCTAAATTTTGTGACGTTCAGTTTTCTCCCAATGTGCACCAAGCCACACATAGCGGTGATCCTGGTGATTTCCCTCTTTAGTATCATTGTTGTATCTCTTTCTTTCACTTCCATGCAATCTAACATTGGAATATGGTATAATTGAAATACTGGAATATATTTAGTATTTTAATCATGCATGGAACATCATGAAACACCTCTTGAAACATAACATTTATCATAAATATTACTACTGTGTACAGTTCAAAAGACAAAGCATGCAGGGCCAAAAATTCATTGACCAAAATATGCTCCCCAAATAAATATTTCATGCCTTTTTACAATGATGTTTTAAATGCAGGTTAAATACTATTTTATATTTTCCTACCTTTGGAGAAGATCCAATAGCAATAGTGGCACCACATCATCACACGTTCAAGATAAACATAATGGTTCTTTTTATATGTAAAGTTAAACATAATGGTTGTTCTTTTTATATGTATTGTTATACTTTAGGCATTAATTATGTTGGTTGGTTTAATATGTATGCAAGTTCAATTTGCTGAGATTTAGCTGCTATGATAACTATAAGTGTTTTGTTGATATTTTAAGAGATTTTGTGAAATGTATATTATTTCAGGTAAAAACTGTAATTAGAAGTAGTTATTCTGCATGTGGAAAACAGTAGGTAAAATAAAAACGTGTGCTTCTAATTATGACTTTTTTTCTTCCCTCTTTGTTAGTTAAAGTTAGAATTTATGTATTCTAGGTCAGTTTGTTAACGTTAAAATATGAACAATAACACCCGGTGTGTGTAATAAGATCGTGAAAGCACCACCCATGTGACGGGAATAGAAATTAAGCAGGAAAATAGCAGAAATGCAGTAAATGAACAACAGATTTATAGTGGTTCGGCCCGTAATTGAGCCTACGTCCACTTTATAGTCTCTTATTGCTGATTCGGTTACAATTTGATACAAATCTCTTCAAGAAACAGTACAATTCGTTCACAAGAAACAATCTAGACTACTAGCTCAATCTTCGACGGTGAAACTCGATGAATCCATCTCGGATGTAAGGAATTTCTCTCGAAGCTTGTTGTAGTGTCGTGAATGCTTGAAGGATCCTTGATTACTGAATGAATGAAGAGTTCGACGGAGTAACAGCGCTGTAGAAATGATTTGCCAAAAGTCCTTTTCACGTTGGAAGTGGTGGGGTATTTATAGGAGCTGATTTGGACTCTGGAAATTTTCCTAAGTCCTAAGTCGTCGCCGACTTAGTATAAGTCGCTGCCGACTTATGATAGGTCGCTGCCGACTTACGATAGGTCATAGCCGGTTTATCAGTTCCAACACTTCCCTAGTAGTTCACCTCCTCTTCTGGTTTTACGCTTAAGTCCTAAGTCGTTGAAGACTTAAGGTAAGTCGGTGACGAGGTAAAGGTGTATAAGGTATCTCAGTGTTGTTAGGTCGGAGCAGAGTTAACGTGCAATCTTAAATCGGTAGTTTGTTAACTCGGCAGGCCTTGCTAACTTGCACTTTGTTAAATCGGTTGGCTTCCTTAAGTCGGTAGTCATTTTAGATCGGCAGCTCCTCTTAGTAGTGGATTACCTTAAGTCGTCTTTTATTAGGTCGTACGCTTCCTTATGTTGTGACTTGTTGAGTCAGTATACTCTTTAACTCGGTAGGTCGCAAGTTCCCATAGGTCGGCAATCTGTTAAGTCGGAAGCTCTTGTTAACTCACAATTTGCTAGGTCGGTAGGCTTCTTTAAGTCGTTATGTCGTTAACTTCCTTAAGTCAGCCAGCATCCTAAGTCAGCATACTTCTTAAGTCGGCAAGCACCTTAACTCGGCTCCTGCTAGGTCGTGAGTCGAAAGGGGGTTAACATTTGCCCCTCGAAGTACGCGCCTAATTCGTAGGTCGTGTGCTTCGATTTCCTTAGCTCGCACCTTGGTAAGTGTGTTAGATCGCGACCGACTTAAGATGAGTCGTAGGTCGGACATGTCGATTCAAATTTCACTGTCCCAGATTATAAATAGCTTAAGTCGTCCCTTCTCTTCCTTCACCTGTTCTTCTTCTCGAATCAGCCATTGACGCAATTTAGAGCTTTCAGAGATAAACTCCAACCATCCAATCGCCGATCATCTTCCTGTTATACTTCGTAAGTCGATCTGGTCATCGTTCACTCATGCTTACTGTCGAATCGATAACTCCCCAATTTTTGACTTCCATTTGTGTTTAGATGCTGCGATTCATTATGCATAACTCTTTGATTGTTCTGCAATCGCCATCGACCATGTTGTAGTTGTGATAGGGCAGTAATACATCGGATTCGCAGCAAATTTGATTCGATTTGAATTGGCTCCTTGGGTGGTCCAATAGTGTGATGGAATGAGGATCGTTATTGACTGTGAGGCTATTGGGTTAACGGGTTAAGAGTTAGGGAGGAAAATTGGTTGAGGTATTGGCTCGGTCATGACTTAAGGATTTCACGCGATCCAGTGATTTTCATGATTTAAGTCGGAACCGACTTAGCAGTTTCATGTGACCTAGGTTTTGAGTCGCTTCCGAGTTAGGACTTAGAGAATTTCTGGTTGCCTCGAACTAGTTTTTTGCTTCTTTATCCGTCCTAAGACTCGGGGACTGCTGACTTTGACCCATAGGGAATCTTCCTTAGGTCGTCACCGAGTTAGTACTTAAGCTTTCGGCCACTCAATCAGATGATTCTTGAACTGTGCCTGGACTTCGAACTGTTGAACTATGAACCGTGTTGCATGCCTTTTTTTTACATATCGCTTCAATTTTGCAAACTAACAATCCTGCTTAATACAACATTCACAGAATACTGGGACGAATATACTATCACCGACTGCCCACATCGAATGACAGATTAGTTGGTAACGAGAAAGTTAAATTAAATGAATATGAACGAGATGCTGTACAATAACCAATTCAAGTGAAGTATTAAAACAAAATCATAATAGTCAAATGAAACTGACTTGTCTGTATTAACACTGCACTTGATCATTGACAAGTTCTGAAATTCTGTAATCGATTGATTGTCAACTAATTTAATTCCAGTTATGCTTGTATTTTATTTTCATTAGTTTTTTGCACAACACTTCACACTTTTAGGGAACGTGCACCTTCACATTTGAGCATTCAGCTGATTGTGTAGAATGTCTTCTCCACAAGAAGGAACAGAGCAAGCTGAAGATGTATTTCCAGTTGCTATCCCGCTAAACGATCCTCCAGAGAGGACTCCTACTACTTTGAGCCATAAAGCTTTTCGTCAACTATGCATCCAGTTTGGCGTTGCTGAAGCTGACGCTTTGCTTCCCGAAATAAATGATACTGCTGACAGGCCGCCCCGTGGCTTTGTCGCAGTTAACCGCCAAATGTGCTCGAGCGGAGCTATCCCCCCATTCAATGACTGCATTCGAGAACTTCTTCTCCAACTATCTATTTCCCCTTTTCAGTTACATCCCAATGGCTACGCCATCTTGCTGGGACTATGCGTGCTTTTTAGGAGAACGCTGGGCCGCTTTCCTACCTTCGGAGAAATTCGCTATCTTTGTACTTTTACCAAAAATAAAGATCATCCCTCCATCATAGTTGTAAGGAGTGCGAGAAATCGTAAGTTGATCACCGGTCTCCCTGAAAGTGTTCATAGTTTCCTGAGCCCGTTCTTCTATGTTCGTTGTCCCCCGGGATTTTACGCCATTTGGAGAGTGGGAAGTACGATTATCTATCTTTTCCCTGTGTTTTTCTAAAATTCTTCGAAGTTCAAATTGTCAAGTGCTAACTTCTTTCTCTACTGTTTCAGCACTTCCTTCCCCCTCTAGGGAATCTCGTCACAAGACTACCTTTGAGAGGCTTATGGCCGTACCGGTTGAGGAGAGGAGCGTTCAATTTCTATTGAGAGATGAGTTCCTCCACGAATTTGGACTCTTACATCCTTCCCGTTTCACTCAGCCACATGAAGTCCCTGATTCTCCTACTGAGGAGTCAGATGCACCTGTTCCTGCTAGAGAACTTTTACAGCAAAATCTTACCGCTGAGACTCCATTGGTAAAGTGTTCTACTTCTACCGCCATTGCTGGACCGTCCAGTAAGTTAGCACTTGCCCCGGTTGTTGAAGAGGAGGAAAATCTTCACACTTTTGAAAAGACGGCTGAGGTGGAAGTTGAAAAAGAGAATTCTCCCCTGCACCATGGCGATGATACTTTTGACAGTCTGAGCGACATCATGATAACCTCTCAGGAGCTCTTTAAAGATGATGTTTCTAAAGTGGTTCCTCCTGTTATCGAAGCAACTTCTTCCTTGCAACAAAACACAACGCCTTCCACACAACTTATTGCCATTTCTACACCCAAAAGTGGTTTGTAGTCTGACGCACGTAGTTTGCACATCACACACACTTAGTATTTTGGCATTTATATGCACTTAGCTTCTTCAACTTGAGGATTTCTAAAACTGGTCTTTTCCTTCAATTTCAGGTTCTCTGATGGGGCGAAGCGGCTCTTACTACAACAAATTCCAGCGTTACGGAAGCCGTGAGGCTTATGACTTTAGGATTTATATCGGTGCTGTGAAGGAAACTGATGAGGAGAGGGCTGCCAGAAAGGCTCACGAGAGGCGAGCTCATGAAGAGCGTCGCCGGAGAGAAGACGAGGAATACTATGGGAATAGGGATGAGCGACGTGACTCTTCCCGCAGAAGCGACGACCCTTATAAGAGGAAATCTTACGATGACAGGGGGAAGAGTCATACTTCCGATGAGTCCAGCAAATGGGTCAGACTTGACGAGAAAGATACATCTAATATCTTGGAAAAGACTACCGCTTCTATTCCTCCTAATACATCTTCCGGTTCCCCTGCCCTTAAGGAATCTGACATCCAGACAATCATTAATAGGCCACAGTACCAAGCTGGAGATGGTCCTCCCACACTCCAGAGCCGATTTCCGAATTGGTGTCTGAAAGGAGTGCGTTTTGATTTGGATTTGGTCCCCATTGATAAGCAGGCGATGCTGAAAAATGTCGATGCTGTGAAACTTGACATCAAAAGAATGTCTGGATGGCAGAAGCTGGTTGATGAACTTCAAAGGGTCAACCATTTGAACCTTGAGGCGATGATGACCATGGAAAATGATAAATCTGAGTGGGACAAATGGCGTAAGCAGCATGACGCGGAGATGAAAAGCATTAGCGATGGTTATGTGAAGCTCGAAGCTGAAGTTGAAAGACTTAAAAAAGAGCTTGCTACTTCTTCCACTTCTTATTCTCAGAAAGAAGAAATGCTTCAAAAACAAGTTCGAGACGCCCATGCTGCTCAGAGAGACATTGAGGTGAAACTTGAAGCAGAACAGCAGGTTACAAGAAAATACCGCGATGATGCCGTTCAACTTCGAGAGAAAGTCAGCTCTCAAGATTTAGAAATTATAAGACTGCAATCTCAGCTACTGAAGGCTGAAAGAGAACGTGATGAAGTTCTTTCTGGTAAAGCTGCAGCCGAAGAATCCCATAAGGCGACCATAGCCACCGTTGACGCGACTCTGTTTGACTTTTATATGCATTGTGTCCTGGGGCGTGGGAGCCTTTCATTTTTGGGACCAGAATATGAAGTCACCTTAGCGGAGGTATGGGAGGCAATCATTGACTTATTTGGTGGTGCCGGATATTCTGAAACAGATCTTCAAGCTACCTACTTAAGTGAGAGCGATCGCGATGCCCTTGCCAAAGGAAAAGAGCAGCTCATCCGAGTGCGGGCCGAGGCGATGGGAGAGAAGCTTCCTGAGAAAGAAACACCTCCTATTGCTCCTGCTTATACTTCGGCTTTAGCTCATGCGGATATTACTGGCTCTAGTTCTCATTCCACACCTCCCGCTAAGGTTGACAAAGAAACTGTATCCACCCCTACAGAGGAAGAGGCAATGAAGGACTTCCAAGCTCGGGAATTTGAGATTGATCTTGCTAAACCGGCTTCTCCAGGTAACTTTGACGATTCACGGTCTTCTTTTTTCTCGGAGAATACTGATTTTGATTTCTTTTATTATGCAGCAGTCGTGCCGGGAACTGCATCAATTCTTCCTTCTTCAGCTGCCGTTCCTCCTCCTTCTCAAGTTATATCTCTTCCAGCTTCTCAACCAGGTTCACAGGAAGAACCAATAGCAGCCCTTCAAGGTTTAGACGAACCACTTGCTTCCGAAGAACAGAAGGAAGAAGGTCTGGAAGATAGCGAGAAGACCCCGGAGCAGTCTTTTGATTATGACACAAAGCTTTCTACATTTCTTGCTCCGGGGAGTGAGTCTTCTTCCAAGAAGAAGGGGAAACGTGTGGTTTCGAAGAAAGGAAAGAAGAGTTCCTCTGCTGCTGGGGATGAGGCAGAGATTGATCCGGCTGAGTCTCTTTCTCCTTCTTCTCCGACACGGCCTGCGAAGCTAATTACCAGGCCGGGTAAAAGCTCCAAGGGTGGGAAGAAGGGGAAATGAGTTTGATTTTGCATTTTCTGCTTTTTGTATTGACCGGGGATTGTGCGGATACCGGTCTCCGCTTCTTTTTGTAACCTGTACAATGTAAACAATTTCTCATAGTGTTGAAATGAATAGATATTTTTCTTGTACAAATCCTTGTGTATGTAGGAATACATCTGTTTTTCATTTGAAGTGTAGAGTAAACGATTCTTTCTATTTGTACAAACTTTTTTGTCTGTGTTTCAAGAACGCATTTACTCCACATCTTTATTACGTGATATTGCAATGAACTTGTGGTATGTCGCTTGTATATCACTTTTATTATTGTAACTGAATTGTATAATGTTGCCCCCATACCACAAGTATATTGTAATATTTCTTGCTTTCACAAGACCGATACTCTTATTTTAGAGAATAACTTTCCACTTTTTCAGGGAAGAATTATTCTGCTTTTAATAGAGTATATCTTGTCTTTGGAGAAATCTTTATTTTCTTTTTCTTCCTGAAGAACACTTCGACTTCTGGGAATGATCACTTTTATTTGTTTGAAAGTGAATTTTCCTGCACAGTGAAATGAACTTCTGAAGAAGGTTTTTGATTTTCGTGCCCCAGTAAAGGGTTTATTTTTGGTACTTCAAGCAAGGTGAAGTACGCCTCTGAAGAGGTCTTTTGGTCTCCGAAGAGAAGCAGTTTTGGTCTCCGAAGAGAAGCAGTTTTGGTCTCCGAAGAGAAGCAGTTTTGGCATTTCATCTCTGGTGAAGTGGGTCTCCGAAGAGAAGCATTTTGCACTTCTACACGGGTGAAATGTGCCTCCGAAAAGGGCTTTTTAGCATTTCATCACTGGTGAAGTGGGTCTCCGAAGAGAAGCATTTTGCACTTCTACACGGGTGAAATGTGCCTCCGAAAAGGGCTTGTGCCTCCGAAGAGGGCTTGTGCCTCCAAAGAGGGCTTGTGCCTCCGAAGAGGGCTTGTGATTGCCTGGAAGTTACTTTCTCATGGTCGGAGGGGTCCACGGGACAGGCGTAAGTTGTTTGATTGGATGTTTGTTTGTACAAACGATCGCAATCAATTAACAAGGTGCCCCTTTGGTAGTCCCACCGATCTTTTTGATTGAGGAAAGCTCTCCATTTATTGGCGTGCCTCGTTAGAGGGCTTTGTTGACCCTTGGGAAGGAGCATCAGTTGGTTGGTGTGCCAGGAAGGTTGCGTCTTAGGGGCAAGTAGATCCATGGGATGGACACAAGCTGCCTGATTGGATGCATCACAATCAGCTAGCGAGGGTC
Organism: Allium fistulosum; assembly: GCA_030737815.1. Taxonomy (NCBI): domain Eukaryota; kingdom Viridiplantae; phylum Streptophyta; class Magnoliopsida; order Asparagales; family Amaryllidaceae; genus Allium; species Allium fistulosum. The sequence continues at coordinate 1,041,231,513 of CM060906.1, forward strand.
TTATTCCTTCTGCTTGGGAAGGTATCCCTTTAGTGGATCTACCTGCTTTCCTGTTGAGAGGCATACCTCCCTTTGGCTGCTTCCATGTTTGCCCGCTCATGTTGTATCATCATCCGCCAATCTGCGATCCTTTATCATCGTTTCCAAGCGCGTGTTCCTTTCTTTTGCAAGTAAATTGCTTTATCCGAAGAAGTAGACTCCACTGTTGAATGACTCCACAGAGTAAACGCAAGTTATTTGGTTGGACACCTTTTTATATCAACGATCGCAACCAGTTAACGAGGGCTTGACATAGTGGAGCCGACAACTTTTTATGTGAAGTTCCTCTTGTATGGGATTTGAGTTTGAAATTTTTTGTTGCTTGAAATTTGCTTTAACAAATGACTTGCAAGGCTCACTTAGCTTTGCGATGGGTGGGCTTTGCTTTAATGACCTGCAGTATTAGATCGATATTTTAGCAATACATTTAGAGTATTTACACATCGAAATATAACAGGCATTTTATAATAGAAAACACAATGCATAGTTTTTCATTATTGAGTCATGCTGATTTCTCAGCGGTTTACAATGCAGAAGTTACACATCCATCATTATCTTTACAAATTCAAGCAATGTAGTTAAGTAAAAATGAATGCTAGTTATTGTTGTTTCAGAATCTCCAAGCTGGATTTCCATTTGTGCTTGACTCATAGCTTTTGGATTTTTATGCTAGAGAAAGTGAGAGATGCCCCAACCGCAGTTTTGTGGATAATTAGTAGTCATCCCAACCTCTGCTTGCTGGGTATGGTCCCCCTGTGATAGCATTAATGACAAGCTTTTCTGAATCTTGCACTGCAGTGTTGTTGTGAGAATCGGATTGATGGGTAGGGTGTTGTTGATCCCGAGTGGATGAGGTTGGATCGACTCCGCTTCTTTTAACGTATTGTTGGAGTTTACCCTGCTCTAGCAATTCTTCAATCACCTTCTTTAATTGGCGACATTGGTCAGTGTCATGGCCAGGTTGATTGTGGAATTGGCAAAATTTTCCTTTACGCTTTGCCCCTCTCGTCATCTCAGGTGGCTTAGGATACCTGACAACGTCCTTTGTTGCAAAAAAGATATTTCTTGGTGTATCAGTTAAAGGAGTAAAGTCCGAAGGATTAAAGCGGCGAGGTTTCTTTTCATTTCCCTGGCTTTTTCCTCCTTCATTCTCCCTTTTCTGACTTTCAGATTCTCTTTTCTTAGGTGGGACATTGTCATTATCAGTCTGGGCAGTAACCACTTTCGATGTTGCAGAAAGGCTTTCAAGGCGAATGAACTCATCGGCCTTTTTATAAAATTTATCAAGTGAGTTCGGTTCCTTCATCTTTAGCCATATCCCAAATTTACTCGATTTATCAATGGCTCGCATCAAATAAGTCAGGATCATGCGTGGTTCCGCATTTTCTACCTCGGCTAAAGCTATATTGAAACGGCTCAAGAAAGATTTGATTGATTCTCCGGGCGCTTGTTCAAGGTTAGACAGTGACATTATATCCTTAGCTTTTGAAGCATACAATCTGAACTGTTCTTTAAACTTTTGCGTTAAGTCGGAGAATTTATCTACAGACCGAACTGGAAGCTTTGTGAACCAAAGTAAAGCCACACCTTCCAGGTATACTGGAAAGTACCGACACTTGATCTCGTCTGACGCTCTTGCACCGGTCATATGCCAATCGTACTTGTAGAGGAAATGATTAGGGTCACTGGTTCCCCTATAGGCTTGGATAGTAGGAGGTGCAAATTTACTTGGAAACTCCGCTCTTAGGATCCTTTCAGTAAACGGAGTTCTGCTTGGCGCAAATCCCCAGTCAGCCTCATCCTCTTCCCTTTGCATGCTCTCTTTCATGATGCGGCCAACCATTTCAGACAGGTACTCTTTATTGTTCAAAGACACCTCCGGGCAAGCATTAGTTCTTCCCTCGGAATTTTGCCCGGGCATATGCTCATGACAAGTTGGTTGCGGCATAGAACCATCAGCTTGGAAAGGCGGCATTTCAGGAAGAGTAGTTTGATGGTTTTCTGGTTGACGAATTGCCCCGAGCAGAGCAGTTAATCTGTCCATCATCAAAGCGTTTTGAGCTTCAATTTGTTGGTATAATCCAGAAACTGCGTCATCCAATTCAGCCCTGGTGACTCCAACGGTTGGGGTTGCTTGGTCTGTTATTGGGGAAGCGGAAGTTCCTTCGTGAGCATTTCCGGATCTGATAGGTCTACCTCTTCTTCCAGGAGCCATTATTTCGGATCTGGTTTTTTAAGAGAGGTTCTTTTTATGAATCTTTGCGAAGCAACGGTGGATGATCGCCTGAGTTGGGTTCTCAGTGAAAGCACCAAAATGTTAACGTTAAAATATGAACGATAACACCCGGTGTGTGTAATAAGATCGTGAAAGCACCACCCGTGTGACGGGAACAGAAATTAAGTAGGAAAATAGCAGAAATGCAGTAAATGAACAACAGATTTATAGTGGTTCGGCCCGTAATTGAGCCTACGTCCACTTTATAGTCTCTTATTGCTGATTCGGTTACAATTTGATACAAATCTCTTCAAGAAACAGTACAATTCGTTCACAAGAAACAATCTAGACTACTAGCTCAATCTTCAACGGTGAAACTCGATGAATCCATCTCGGATGTAAGGAATTTCTCTCGAAGCTTGTTGTAGTGTCGTGAATGCTTGAAGGATCCTTGATTACTGAATGAATGAAGAGTTCGACAGAGTAACAGCGCTGTAGAAATGATTTGCCAAAAGTCCTTTTCACGTTGGAAGTGGTGGGGTATTTATAGGAGCTGATTTGGACTCTGGAAATTTTCCTAAGTCCTAAGTCATCGCCGACTTAGTATAAGTCGCTGCCGACTTATGATAGGTCGCTGTCGACTTACGATAGGTCATAGCCGGTTTATCAGTTCCAACACTTCCCTAGTAGTTCACCTCCTCTTCTGGTTTTACGCTTAAGTCCTAAGTCGTTGAAGACTTAAGGTAAGTCGGTGACGAGGTAAAGGTGTATAAGGTATCTCAGTGTTGTTAAGTCGGAGCAGAGTTAACGTGCAATCTTAAATCGGTAGTTTGTTAACTCGGCAGGCCTTGCTAACTTGCACTTTGTTAAATCGGTTGGCTTCCTTAAATCGGTAGTCATTTTAGATCGGCAGCTCCTCTTAGTAGTGGATTACCTTAAGTCGTCTTTTATTAGGTCGTACGCTTCCTTATGTTGTGACTTGTTGAGTCAGTATACTCTTTAACTCGGTAGGTCGCAAGTTCCCATAGGTCGGCAATCTATTAAGTCGGAAGCTCTTGTTAACTCACAATTTGCTAGGTCGCTAGGCTTCTTTAAGTCGTTATGTCGTTAACTTTCTTAAGTCGGCAAGCTTCTTAAGTCGGCAAGCACCTTAAGTCAGCCAGCATCCTAAGTCAGCATACTTCTTAAGTCGGCAAGCACCTTAACTCGGCTCCTGCTAGGTCGTGAGTCGAAAGGGGGTTAACATTTTAAAGATAGAAGTTCTAACTTGCACTTAAACAATTCTTTTCATTTTAGCGTTTGACTTTGCTGCTTTATGTCAGCATTTTAGAGTGTGTATGATGCCTGTGGTTTTTACATCACGTCAAAGGTGGACTCATCATTTTAATGTTATGATGAACTGAACAATTTGATATGTTGGTAGTTTAACAAATCTCATTTCTAATCTCTTTTAAATGCCCATTTCGTTTCATAAAAGAATCGCATCCTTGAAAAGAATAAAAAATCGGTATGAGGAATCAGAAGAACCATTTTGGTGGAACTAACCGCACATTTTCAGATATATTCTCAAAACTGAAATCAGTTTTTTTCCTACAGCCGTGTGCATAGCACGGGTTCACACTAGTTACTAAAGAAAAGACAGTCTACTATCATCATGGCTACCATCATCAATTAGCACAAATCTTTTGCCATAACTGGTTGGGTGCAAAACTGCAAATGATATTTGGATAATAGTGGAACAATTTTTCAGTTCTCAATCAGCAGCAAAGGTTATGTATTACAAAAGACAGATGTATAATTTAAAGATAGAAAACATGTCAATAAGGGAATACTTAACCAAGATTAAGTCATTTTATGATTTCCTTGATGTAGTAGAACATAAGGTCTCAGAAACTGAACAAATTCTTACTATAATGAATGGATTAGATAAAGAGTATGAAGCAGTAGTTGCTATTATTTCCTTAAAAGAAACTATACCAAATATGCGAAATGTTAACACAATTCTACTTGCACATAAAGGTAGAATAAAGCAGAAAAAATCAACTAGTTTTGATTTTTCAGTTAATCATGCTACTGACTACAAGTTCCAGAAATCAAGAATGGGGAAACAACAACAGAAATGATCAAATCAACATATAAGAATACTTCAATCAAAGAGGAAGTTTATCAAATAAATCATAGGAAGGAGAAGATACAATAACAGTTGTAGATTTAGATGCCAGATTTTTGAAATATTTGGTCATACAGCCAGCAAGTTTTAGATTTGACACAAATTTCACCCCAACTAGTGAAGCATAAATCATGAGAGAAACTACAATTCAAATGTGAATATGGCTCAACTAAATCAAGATTCAAGGTATCAAACTGAAAGTTCAAGAACCTGTCATCTGACTTTTGATGAAATAGACAAACTTGATGACATTCAGAGTGAAACATGTTATCCAGACTCAGGACCTACAAACCATCTCACTAACAATCTTTAAATCAAAACATTGAAAGAAAAGAATACAAAGGTAGCCATTTAATCTATTTGGGTAATGGAGAATCAGTAAATATTACTCACATTGGAGATGCATATATTAAAGGGAAAAAGAAACTTCAACTTAATAATCTTCTAAGAGTTCCCAGTTAAAGAAAAATCTATTGAGTGTATCATAGTTTGCTAATGACAATCAATTATATTTTGAATTTCACCCTAATTTCTGCCTAATCAGAGATTTACTAAGTTGGTGTAATTTGTCCAAACCGGGTTTAACTAAGAAGAGTAAGAATGTTTTTGGTATATGGAATAGAAAATTGAGGAATTCTACTATAGATTTGTAAAGAAAGTTTTATGTAGCAATAATACCTCTTTTGAAAATATGACTTTACCATATCTATGTACTTATTGTCAAATAGGCAAGAGCCATAAATTAAGTTTCTCTAATTCAAGAAATAGTTATAACAAACCACTAAAACTTGTTTCCACTGATCTTTAGGGACCAACACCTATAAATACACATTATTAGTTTAAGTATTATATGATGCTGACACAAGATATACTTGGATTTATTTCCTCAAGTTAAAATCAGAGACATACAATGTAGTAATGCATTTTTAATTAAGTGGAAAAGCAATACAACCAACAATTAAAGGTAATTCAAACAGATGGGAGTTCGGAATTCAAACCTCTCAAAAAATATTTTTAGATGAAAGGCATAGTGCACAGAATTACCTGTCCACATACCTTTGAGCAAAATGATCTGGTTAAAAGAAAACATGGGCATATTGTTGAAACTGGATTAACCTAACTGGCATAAGCTTCATTACCTCTCAAATTTTGGCCCATTGCTTTTACGAACAGTATGTACCTGATCAATAGACTACCTACCAAAATACTACAATAAAAGAGCCCAATTGAGACACTACTCAACAAAAAGCCTAACTATCAAAACTTCAAGACATTTGGTTGTCGATGCTTTCCATGTTTGAGGCCTTACAATGCACACAAGCTGAATTTCAGATCATCACCCTACACTTTTCTAGGCTACACAACTAATCAGAAAGGATATAAATGCTTAGACAGCACATGGAAGATATTCATATCAAGACATGTTTTTTTAGTGAACTAGTATTCCTATTTATAGATATGAACATCAAGACTACTCAAAATGTGCACAACTCTAAAGCCTCAATTACCCCCAATACCTATATATTCTGAATGGAGCAGTGAAAAGGATGGTAGAACTGCTCAAGAAAGCTCAGGATCACAAGATACTATGTCTAACAACAAACCAGGTCATGATACAACTGAAACTCCTCATCATTCCAACCACATCACTCAACACAACCCTAGGAATGAAGGAGATTCATACCATAATGAAGTTCAATCATCCTATTCTCAATAACCTGGTGAAATTAGCACAGGTCAAGAACAAATTCCTACAAGAACTAAACATCATGTGATAACAAGAGCCAAAAGTGGAATTTTTAAACCTAAACTATACAGAACAGTGCTTACTCATGATGAACCAACTGCATATGAAGAAGCAATAAAGAATGAAAAACAAAAATGCTCCATGGATGAGGAAAACAAAGATCCAGTGAAAAATAATATATGGAGCATTGTACCCACATAAAATCACAAGAATATTATAAGGTGCAAGTGGACTTATAAACTAAAAAGGAACTCATATGGCATTGTATCAAAGTATAAAACAAGACTGGTTGCAATAGGCTATAAACAATAATAAGGTTTTGACTTTAATAAAACTTTCTCTCCTATAGTCAAATCAACAACAATCAGATTTGTACTCACAATAGCCCTTCACAACAACTGGAAAATCAAACAACTAGATGTTAATAATGCATTTGTGAATAGTGAATTACAAGAGGACGTCTATATGGAATGATCATAGGGATATGGACAGATCAGTAATAATGAAATGGTATGCATACTACGTAAAGCTATATTGGGTTTAAACAAGCACCAAGGTATGGTATGATAAATTAAAGGCAATTCTGATTAAGTTAGGCCATAAAATAACCAAGTCAGGTAATTTATTATACACAAAAGCAAACAGAAATGCAGCAACTTATATACTTGTGTATGTAGATAACTTCATAATCACTGGAAGTAGTGATAGTGAGATTAAAATGTTATTCAGTGTAGATAGAGAATTTTCAATCAAAGACCTTGGAAATTTAAGCTATTTCCTAGGAATAGAAGTCAACAAAAGATCATATACAGAGCTAATTCTATGCCAATGAAAATACATTTTAGAAACTCTAGTTAAAGCAAAAATGAATCAAGCCAAAGCACTGCCTACTCCTATGAATAGCAATCTATGTTTAACCAAAAATAAAGGAGAAACCATAATCAATGAAATGTAGTACAGAGTTATAGTTGGTGCTCTACAGTATGTCACTATAACGAGACCAGATATATCATTTAGTGTAAATAAGGTGTGCCAGTTCATGCAAAACTATTAAATGAACACTGGAAAGTAGTGAAACATATTTTAAGGTACTTAAAAGGTATTATAAATCAAGGCATTTGTCTAAATAAAAACATTATATATTCAAGGATACTGAGATGCCGTTGGGCAATAGATCGAGATGATCGTAGATCCACAGCTTGATACTGCATATATTTGGGTGAAAATCCAGTATCTTGTTCGTGAGAAAATAATCAAAGGGAAATCGAAAATAAATCACCTACCATCAGCATATCATAGAGTAGACATACTTACAAAACCCGTATCAGCTAACAAGTCTACAGGATTAAAGTCATATTTGAAGATTGAAGAAGTCAGCCGAAGAAAAGGGGGAGAAGAGAAACCCTAGATCTAATTGACGAAAGGTAATAGAAGTAAAGTACCAGAAGAGCAAAAATAGAGTTTATTATGTGTAAGAGGTGTATTCTTGTAATTACCTATATAAACAACTGTACATTCGCGTTTGCATTATTTTGTACATTATATATACAACATGTATATCAAGTAACTTTGTATTAATTCAGTATTGAGGAAATAAAGAAATTTTACATTTTTCTTTCAATATTTCTAATTTCCAAGTCATCTTGGCTGCATTATTTCACTTTAGATATGACCAACATCAAAGTCTATACATCAAGATTCACTAAAACACAACGAACGACGCAATAGGAGAATTCAAAAGCCAAATTCGAATTAAACTTGATATGAGGGTACCAAAGTTTTTACCTTGAAAGAGGAAATCCACTCCAGAAGTTGAGGGACTTCTGAGAAATTCTATATTGCTTCGGCTCAGAAACAAATAATTAGAAATCTAAGGCCTTATAAACAAAATTACTTTAAGAAAGTTTATAGGAAAATTAAGGGTCGCATAGTATTTTTTCTAAGAGTAATAATTAGTGAAACAACAGTAAAAATAATTTGCTAAAAACTCGGGGAGCAAACTAAGAAAAATAGCAATCTTCATCTTCAATTTGATTTCCTATCATCTTCCAAATTCTGATTAGCATCATCTTATCGCCAGACTTTCTATCCAACTAAAGCTTACTCCGATCCATGTATTCTTACTACTGCCTCCACTCAATATCACTATGATCGGTCTCTCGAATTCAGGTTCATTAAAGAAACAGTCTAATTGACATCCAGTATATTTCGCCTGAGTTGAAGGGTGATCTCCAGAAACTTGATCGCAACCACTAATGTCCCAAAATTCATTTTGGGCAAAATCAAAGAAATTTGCAAAAGGATAATTCTAAATAGTAACCATATGACTTCTAATTGTTGAATGATACCTTATTAAAATCTATAAATCTAGTCTAAATACTAAGTATTGATATTAACATTTAAAATTTCAAAAAAAATTAAAATTTTCGAATTTATGTATACTTTTACAATCTAAACTTTTGAAAATACCTAGATTTTTAAATTAAAACGTTTGAAAACTATTTCATATTGTAAAATATTCCAAAAATTCATTATTTCTATAATTTTAATCTTTCAAAATTAACCTTTTAAAGACATTTCCTAGCAGACTAATTCTATTTCACCCAAAAAATCACTTGGTGCCCCTAAAAAACCAATATAATTGTCGCACCCCTATTTTTGCTAGCAACTCTATAAATAATTAAAATAGTTCCAAATTTACCTCTCTCTATCATTCATGAAGAAAATATGAAAGAAACCAAAGACATGATTTTTTATTTAATCTAGTGGATTGCTAAGGGCACCCATTTTCTCTCTTCCTAATACTATAGAAAATATAAGAAAAATTTTGTGCTTCCTAATACCAAAGTCATTTCGAATGGCAATCAACCAATGCATAAAGTCATTTTGCATGGCTAAAAGCAGCCAACCAACACCATTTTCCATGGCCATCAACCATCAAACTACTATGGTTCGATGGTTGATCGTCGTGGAAAATGGTGTTGGTTGGCGGTTGTTCGCCGTACAAAAAAGAGTCGAAAATGATGCATTTGGTAGTCCCTTAAAAAGTCTAATATTATGAAGAGTATATCATAAAATTTTATGGTATTTTTAACAATGGTATTAGGAAGAGGAAAATGATATGCTCTTAGCAACACACTAAATCTAAAACCCTAATCTAATCTAACCATAACCGAATTGGCTCAAATGAAATCCGATGAAATTAATCTAATACCTTACGAGCTGTGAATTCTTTCCATTGGGTTAACTACAACGCAGAGAAACTGGATGATTAGGATTATTACACCGTAGTTGGACTACAAGATAAAAATATAATCACGTAGTTGTTGTGCGTGAATCAGAATTTTTACCCTAATTGGACTACGTGGTAAAAATATGTTTCATGCATTGTGACTTCTGTAATATAATAAAATTTTCAAAAGAACTAAAGTGTAAAAATAAAAATAAAAATGAGTTTATATCCTTTGATTGTTGAAGTATTTCAACACTTTCATCAAAATCCACTGATATAGAAAAGAAAATTGGATTTATTTGACTAAAATTAAAAACCATGGTATGTGAAAATAAGCAAGTTAGTGTAAAAGATGTTTCATGTACATACTATGAGGTAAAGTAAAAAAAGATAAAATGGGACATCTATTTTTTAAAAGTAAGCGAGGCTACAATGTAATTTTTAGTGCTTGAATATAATGAGCATTTCTAGTATTCAAATATCTCTTAATTCAAAAAAATTCATAGTTTAAACCATTTTAAATTTATTATTTAAAATATCAACTTCTCATTTTAATAATCATTATTAAACAAAACAACTAATGTAGAGGACATTATAGTCAAAAGAAACATAATTCTTAATTTGACTCGAAAGTTTTAGGATGCAAATAGGAAAGTGGTGATTATTCAGAATTTAAAGTTCAACAATCAATCTTCGGAATTTATAATTCAGCAATCAACATTTAGAATTCATCATTTTAAGCAAATACAGCCTATGTGTAAATCTTCATCCAATCTAAAATTTTGTTAAAAAATAACAAGGAAACAAACTTCCTTCTTTTTTAGTCAAGGACATGTTTATTTTCAGCCAAAAGGACAAACATTGTCCAAAATATACAGACATCCAAAAGATCTGTTTAAGGCCACATTAAATTAGGTTTTTCATCTTTTCACACGACTAACCCGAACGATGGAGGATTGAAGCTCATCAGTGACGCACCAGCTCTCGACAATGGTGGTAAAGTCGAGATTGACTATGAGAATGATTGAGAGAGGCATGACGAATTTGATGATGATGGAAAGAGGAGACGGTGATGAAGATCGACATGAATAAGACTGTTGCATTATATGTGTTGCAGCGGCGATGAAGGAGTGACATTTTATACGACTAGAGCAAAATATGGAGGAGAAGCAACAAGGAATTTGGGAAGAAGAAGATAACAATCGATAATAATACTACGTAATATCATTTTTTAGCATGATAGTTATTTATGTTTCTGCTTCCAATGCTATTTTGTAATAGCATTTGTAGATAAAAAGTGTATATTTTAGCTCAATGTTATTTTATAGCAGCATTTTATGAATTATGTAGTAGTTTTTTAATTATAATAGCAGCTGTTGTACAACTATAGCATTTTATAAACGAGCTGTGTTTTTTAGCTCACAATGATATTTTTTGGTAGCGTTTATGAACTATACAAGCAGTCTCTGGACTATTTTAGCATTTTTTATTTGTAGTAGTATTTTATGAATTATAGTATCATTTTGTAGGTGAAGTGCTCAATCTTAGATTACAATGTGATTCCATAGAAGCATTTTATGAGTTGAAGTAATATTTTAAATGAATTAAATGTATATATTAGCATATAAAGTTAAATACCGGTAGCATTTTTAAATAAAGTATTTTAAGATTCTACTTTCTACTAGCATTTTATTTTATTTCAAAATGTATTAATGCTACCATGTAGTGTTTTTTTAATAAATTAATTATGTATATTTTTATTCATAATGCTATTATATAGGAGCATTTTATGAATTGTATAGCAGTTTCTGAGCTGTAAAAGCATATTTTGAATTATAGTAGCAGTTTATAAATAATTGTAGCATCCTTTTAGATGGTGTATATATTGTATCTCACAACTTTATTTTATAGTAGCATTTATAAATTGTGGTATTAGTTTCGTAAGTATTTAGCATTTTTGGGTTTATAGTAAATTTTATGAATTATATTCTCATTTTTGAATTATGATTTGAAATTCAATTTCTAGTATCATTTATGAATTTTGTAAAGGTGATATCATTTTTATTTTATTTTTCTAAAAGTATGTAACACTACTTTTCATAAATTAATTTATAATGCTATTGCATAGCTTTGGAAATGTGGTATCATTTTTATTTAACTTTCTAAATATTTATCGTGTTATTTTTCATAAATTATCTTTTAATGATACTGTGTAGTATCGATTTTGTATTCGTCGAATTTCAAAAATAAAATAAAAATAAGCACTTATATTTCAGTTTTATCGTGTAATAGATTATTTTATCTCGTGTTAGCATTTTATAATTAAATGATATGATTTCTAATATTTTGTACTTTCCATATTTCTTTTTACATCGTTTTCTCATACAATATTACCGTACGGTATAATTTTTTTACCCTTTGATATTTCTACAATAATCGATGATTGGTGAGGAAGATGAGACGAGCAACTTTGATGTTATGTGCTGGAAGATGTAGCCGACACAGTAAGTAACGACATGCATTGTGTATAAACTAAGGTTTTATGGTGCGACATTAGTCGACGTTGAAAATACTAGGGTTTATAGTTAGTAAAGGAAACGACTAGATGGTTGAGGCAGGTAGTGGACGGAGCTTGGTGGCGGCGTAGACAACATCAACATTGGTAGTTGCGGTGCGGAGGCTGATGTGGCATGGTAAAGGAAAGCGACCAAAGACAGTGTGATGGTTATGGCTATGGGAGAGAGGAAAATACATATTACGTGTTTTTTCCTTTAACTAATTTCAAAAGGTGGTGCCTTAAACACAAAAAAGTTCATAAATTTGTGCTTAAACTAAGTACCCCAAAAATAATTCACTATTAACCACTCTAATTTTAAGATATTAAATAATTTTTCGAAAATTATAGCTGTTATTGTTAAAATGAGAAATTTAAAATATCTATAAAGAATTGCAATATTAATGCTACAAATTAGAGCTCATTTTATTGAATTTTAACTTAATTAGTTCTACAAATGTCTTAGTTCTTGTAAATGAGTATTAAGTTTGAAAGAAATAAGATAACAAAGATGAGATAAGGGTACTTTTATAAAAAAATAATGATGTATGTAAAGTAATTTGTGTGTATTAATATGTTATATTTTTTTAATATATGTTAAGTAATTGTGGTGTGTCAATAGAAATAGCCTTCATAAATAAAGTTATCGTTTGTTTAGAACATTTCAAATATCTTTTCCAAGAGCTTAACACTTAATAACATTTTATTTATTTACGTCCTTAATTACATTTATTAAATTATTTTAGGCTTAAATATATAAAAAATTCAAAATTTAAAAAAAATACTAATTGTAAAGTTCAATATTTACTGAAATTTTCAACAGTGCGGGATTCTCAAAATTTTAAACTAGTTCTTTAAAATTATATTTTAACTTAATTTTTTAGTTTATTTTATTTTTGTTTATTCAAATTATAATTCTTCAATATAGAAATTTAAATCATTCAAAACCAAAAAAATAGATTTTTAATTCATTAATTATGTTTTTTTTTTCAAAATTCAAATTTATTGAAATTTGAAAATTATAAAATTTAGGTTTTCTAACATAAATTTTTATCCTAATTTGATTAATTATTTTAAATATTATCACGCGAATCAAATTAAAATAGAGGGTAATATTGTCCAAACAACAGATACTTTAATTTCACTCAGAAGTTTTTAAAATATGACCAAACAACTAGTCATAATCCAATAAGTTTTCGGCATTCAGTTTGTAGAATTTTAAACAAACAAAGCCAATGATTGACAAACTTGGATATACATGTAAATAGAATGGCACAAAAAGGAAAAAAAGAAAAGCGTGGATAAATTATTATTTACATCTGTTTGCACCAAAAATTGGCACAAACAGCCAATTGAGAGTTTTGAAGAGGATTAAATGAAAAATAAAATAGAAACCATGGACAATAACAAAAAAACAACAATTAACTGAAAGAAAAACATGCACACAATGATTTATAGTGGTTTAGCGTTGTTTGCCTACATCCACTTTGAATTGATTGCTTTATTAATTCCTGTCTAATCTGAGTACAAGAGGGAAGCATCAAAATCTATAGTTACAAGAAAATATAAAGCAACTGGTAGCGTAAAAGTAACGAAAATGAACAACCAAACCAGTATTTATAGATGATGATGGCCAAATATCTCTCTGAAAACTCCGTAGAAAGACCTTCAAAATTATATAGGCCCATAAAAGGGGTCGATGGCCTAATTCCTCAAGAAGAGGGATCGGTATTGATCCCTTCTTTGGTTGAATTTTTGTGCTTAGCCTCTAATTTCATGCAAATTGGAATAGTGGAGCTCGAGTTATTGCTTGATCTTCACTTCAATATGGTGTACATGCTGCTGTCTACCGATCCCTTCCAAGGGACGTATACGGATCCCTCCAACTTTGTCCTATTGAGGTGCAATCACTAGGGTAGGCTCCCTAGGGTCCTCATATCATGCTCTCTAAATTTTATATGCACTGGACTTGTAGATCATGAGATATTAATTGTTTTCCGTAGGAATGCTCTCACACCTTAAAACATGTCGATCCCTATTGTTAGAGCTAATTTATGCCGATCCCTCCAAGGTGTTAAACCATATTTCATATTTCGAACACTCTGCCTTGCATATACATCAAGTCCATTCAACATTGACTTCATGCTACCATTTGTACTTGATTTCTAGGCCCATAATCACCACTCTTGAGTCATCGACCCTGATGGCAGTCGAATCTGGCTTGTGCAATCAGTTCAATATAGCCGGTTTAAAATGCCAGATAACACATGTCTCCCAAAGTACGTCTTGTGATTAACATGATGTATTTTAAATCTAGGCAAGTTAGAATTATCGAAAAGAAATCCATTCAATTTCCTGAATAGTTGCTATCCATCAGTCAAATTATTTTTCCAAGGTGTTGTATTTCTCATTGTTCATCATGACGCTTTGTAACGACCCGTATTTTTACGGATCGAATGTTTGTAACCGGTGTTATTAGGTCGTTAGTGTTGTTAAGTCGTTCAGAGTTTAAGTCATCCAGAGTTAGGTCGTGTAGTAGCTTAGGTCGTACAGTAGTTTGGGACGACTTAAGAGAGTGGAGCGACCTATAGGTTTTTGACCGACTTAAGGGGTAGACGACTTAAGGGGTAGACGACTTAAGTGTTTAGACAACCTAAAGAAATTTGCGACTTAAGGGTTTAGGCGACCTAAGGGGTTAGGTCGTGTTACAGTTTAGGTCGGTGGAGCGACTTAGGGAATGGAACGACTTAACAGGATAAGCGACTTAGGGACTGGACGAGTTAAGGCTTAAGTCGGTATAGTTAGGTCGTGAGACCTTGTGTTGAAGTTAGGTCGTTAGACGACTTAAAGGTGTTAACTCATGAGTAGTTAGGTCGTCCAGACAACTTAGGTGTTAAGTCGTATTCCAGTTAAGTCGCAAGGACGTTATGTCGTTAAGTGCTGAGTCGTTGAGTCTTAGGTCGTGCCTAAGTGTTAGGTCACGCGTATGTGTTAAGTCGCACAAGTGTTAGGTCGGGGAATCTGTTAAGTCGTAGGTCGAAGGGGATGGTTAAGTCGTAGGTCGGAAGGTTTGTTAAGTCGTAGGATTTGCTGAGTCGTAAGTCGTGGGGTTTTATGAGTCGTGGACGACTTAAGGAGGCGGACGACTTAAGGAATGTCCGGCCTATAAATACACGTCCTTGCCTCACTTTTTGGGATCCGGATTTTGAAGCGACGAAGTCCTGCCATTTTGAGAGGTCGAGTTCTACACTTCTTCACTTCTTTTCTCCACTCTAATCTTGTGATTCCTTCCATCCAAATCGAAGATCAAATTGAAGATCCAAGAGCTTAGATTGAAGATCTACAACCATCGAAGAGAGATTTCATCGTTTGAAGCGGAATTTTGGAGAATCGAGTTAGATCCTTCGCTGTCCAGATCTGAAGTGTGTTGCTTTTGAAGTGTTTAGGTGATTTGGTGAGTGGTGGTTATCTCTCACACGGATCCAAAGGAGTATATCGGATTGGTGGCTTGATTTTGTGTTAAAATAGAGATTTCCATGCATTTTCTTAAACTTAAGTATAGATCTGTTGTCCATGATGATTTGACATCCATTTTACTACATGTTAACCTATGCAAGTTCATTCATCAAGTTGTAGAGATATTGCTTATGATTCATGCTTGTTAGATTTAGACTCTTTATTTACAAGATTGCCATTATTGTTATAATTGTTTATTAGATCATGTTTGAATGTTTGATTACTTGGATTAATGATTGACTTGATTGATTGTTATAAATTAGTTGATTGATAATTTGATTTGGACAAGTTGGTCGAAGATGATTCAAAAGCTAAAAGGGAAGGCTCTTGAATAAGAGAAGCTGCTCGTGGCATATGGCGCGGATGATGAAGCTCATATGGATAGATTTGATGATGATGTTGAGATGAGGCTTTGCTATGATGAGATGAAGCAAGGCATGATGTGAGATAGCCTTGGTTTAATCCAGACGGGATCATTCCAAGCATGTTGATGACTCGGTGAAAGGGTTCGAGTTTGAGGATAATGGTTGGCTCGAGAGGCGCTTGAGCTAGTATGAGAATAGTCGTCGAGGAGGATGACTAGAAGGCTGAGGTTTCATCGTTATTGAAGGTTCTAGGAGACTCAAAGCAAGAGTACGCTGGGCAGATTCGATGTCCCTAAAGACTATGATTGTAGTCGAGTACTCTGGGCAGATTCGATAGTCCTAGGCACGGGCTGCGACGACGTGCGGAGTTCTATCTAGAACCGGGGTTGCCATTAACCCTTGACGGACGGCTGAAAGAATGTGCCGGTCATTCAATTAACGGTGGTATCGAAGCAATGATAACAGTGATAGCCAGAGTCATGGATGTTTTTGTTGTATCGTCATTCAGTCTCAAGAGCGATATTTTCTGGGTGCTTATCTGATCTTGGTTTAGGCCTTGGGGATTTGTACTTGGAAAACATCGACCTTGACTCGAGTGATAATTGCTTTACTTTAAATGTTTGCTTTGCTATGTTTACTTCTGCTTAGTGTGTCTGGGGGCTATCACTGTAGAAAGAGGTGGAGTGGGAGGGTTGGATTCCTATTCCTTTTTCCTTTATGCTCTTTTGGTATGTTGTTAGTTAATTTACCGCTCACTAAGACTGTTGTCTGACTCAAGGTTTTATGTTCAACTCTTATTACCTTGGGCTGTTCATCCATTTTGGGATGGGCAGACTAGGTAGCAGGTGACAGGCGCTGTTCTTAGTTTCCTACGATGCTGATGACGAAGACGAGCTGGAGGCTTGCATATTATTTTCTTACTATATGTACTGGATGTTCCGCTGCTTGTATAATTCTCTGAGTGATATGTAGTGAGGCTTGATGTATCGACTATTCAGATGATTGTATTCAACTATTATGAAGCTTAATTGATGAGATTCTATTTTGTGAAACTTCACTATATATATTCTCTAGTGTATTTTATCCATGCGCTGTGAGTAATACGATAGATTCTGCTGTTATAACTTACCTTGGTGATCGTCCATGGCTGCCTGACACACTTTTCAACGCACTATTTCCATGTTTAGTGCAGGGTTCATGGGCGGTCGTCACATTTGGTATCAGAGCTTTGGTTAATCGATTTTACCCAACGCTCGCTGACGTAACTATGTATGAGAGACGTAATTGTATTTTGATGGATGATTACTATATATAATATAGTAGCTTAGAAGGATTTGAATTCCATATGCAGTTGTTTCTCAAGGTGTACTAATCATTTCTTTTATAGATATTAAAGAATGAGTTGAAGAGGGAGACCAGCTGCTAGGGAAGGCCGTGCTGCTGAGGGAGCTGCTGATTATGCTGCTATGTTCGAGGCTATGATGACTTCGATCATGAGAAGGATGCTAGCTCCGGGGCCATCAGTAGACGTTGGAGTTCAAGTTCAAGCTCAAGCTCCAAGACCGGTGGATTTTGCTAAGTTGTGTAAAGATTATACTGCTCTTGGAGGAAAGGTTTTCATGGGAACAGAGTCAACTATTGAAGTCCAGAGATGGATAGATGCTTGTAGAAGGATCTTTGGTGATTTGGGAATCGAGGATGCAACTAAAAGGAAGCTAGCATCAAGACAGCTTCAAGGAAGAGCTTCTGATTGGTGGAATTCTATCACCATTGATACTCCGAAGGAAGAAATTACTTGGGAGCAATTCCAAGCCAGATTTAAAGCTAAGTTCATTTCTACAGCTCAGAAATCTGTTCTGTTTAGGAAGTTTGTGGAGCTCAAGCAAGGTGGAAGACCAGTTCTTGAGTATGTTTATGAGTTTGAAGCTTTGTCCAAGTATGCCCGATCGTATATTGAATCTTCGTACTAGAAGAATGAGAAGTTTGTGACCGGCTTGGACAATTATCTTGGGAGGCAGTTGGTGGATCATTTGGACGATCTATTTGAGAAGCTTGTGGAGAAAGCTCTCAAGCACGAGAATCTGTTTCCTAAAGAGGGATCTGTTGTTGCTGTAACCAAGGAAGAGTCTAAACCATAGCAGGGTGGAAACAAGAAGAGGAAGCAGCAGCAGCAAAAGGGTAAGGATGGCCAGAAGAAGCCGAAGGGCGAAGTGACCTGCTACAATTGTCAGCAGAAGGGCCATTTCTCCAGAGATTGTAAGAATCCGAAGGTGCCGGTGAAGTGCCACAACTGTGACAAGCCGGGGAATATTAAGATGAATTGTTCAGAACCGCGGAGAGACAAGCAGATTGTGCAAGCTTATGCTTTGGGGGCTGTTCCATCATCTTCGAAAGCTCCTACCGCTGAAGAGAAAGGAAAGAGTGTGGTGGTTCAAGGTACTCTTTCCATATGTGGTGTTCCAGTTAGAGTGTTATTCGATACTGGGGCGTCGCATTCTTTTATTTGTAATGAACTTGTAGGCCGGTTGGGTTTAAAACCGGATATTGTTGATAGGCCATTGGTTGTGACTAATCCAGTTGGGGATTCGTCTTGTCTGTGTATGCTATGCCGTGGTCTGATTGTATCGAGTCATGATTGCTCTTTTGTTTGTGATTTTTTTGTTTTGAACTTTGCGGGGTTTGGAATTATTTTGGGTATGGACTGGCTTAGGAAGTATGCGACAAAGGTTGATTGTGAAAGGTTGGAGGTGACAGTCGAGAATGTGGAAGGGCGAAAGGTTGTGATACGATGTAAGCATGAGGAAGGCGTCTTCATGAGCTTCATGTATTCGCTGGTTGTTCCACGGGATGGAATGTCATCGGTGCCAATCGCTAATGGATTTGAGGATGTCTTTGATGAGGTCAAAGGGTTACCGCCGCATAGAGAGATCGAGTTTCGTATCGATTTAGTTGAAGGAGCCAGACCTGTTGTGATGCCTCTTAGGCGGATGGCGCCTAGGGAACAGCAAGAGTTGAAGGTGCAAGTTGATGATCTTTTACATAAAGGATTCATTCGGCGTAGTGTGTCCGAATGGGGTGCACCAGTTGTGTTTGTTACCAAAGCAGATGGATCGTTGAGGTTGTGTGTGGATTATCGTGAGCTGAATAAAGTGACTAAGAAGAACAAGTTTCCATTGCCGAGAATAGATGACTTGTTTGATCAGCTTCACGAAGCTAAGGTGTTTTCTCAGATGGATTTAGCTACGGGATTTCACCAATTAAGAGTGGCAAAGGATAGTGTGCCGAAGACTGCTTTTAGGACACCATCCGGTTTCTTTGAGTGGCCGGTAATGCCGTTTGGATTGACCAATGCACCAGCATATTTTGTGGATCTTATGAATGGAGTGTTCAGAGATCAGTTGAACAAGTTCGTACTAGTGTTCGTGGATGATATTTTGATTTATTCCAGAACTAAAGAAGAGCACAAGACGCACTTGCGTATTATTTTGGAAATCTTATGGAAACATCAGCTGAAGGCTAAGTTTTCGAAGTGTCACTTCTAGAAGAGTGAAGTGAGGTTTTTAGGCCATACTATCTTTAGAAGCGGAATAGTGGTTGATCTCGCTAAGGTGGCAGCAATCCAGGATTGGGTTAGACCTAAGAATGCATCTGATGTGAGAAGTTTTCTTGGATTAGCAGGATACTATCGTCGATTTATCAAGGATTTTTCCAAGGTAGCTGCACCATTAACAGGATTGACGAAAAAGAACCAAGTATTCAGATGGGATGCTAAGTGTGAGCAAGCTTTCGGAATCCTAGAAGAGCGATTGACAAGTGCTCCTGTTTTGACTATTCCAAGTGGAAATGATGAGATGGTGGTTTACACCGATGCATGTGGTACTGGACTTGGAGCAGTGCTGATGCAAAAGGGTAGAGTTGTTGCGTATGCAAGTCGACAACTGAAGCCGCATGAAAGGAATTATCCGACTCATGATTTGGAGTTGGCGGCGATTGTTTTTGCTTTAAAGATATGGAGACATTATCTATTGGGAGTTCGATTCGAGTTGTTTACAAATCATAAGTCGTTGAAGTATCTTTTCTCTCAAAAGGATTTGAATCTTAGGCAGCAACAATGGCTAGAGTTTTTGGCATCATATGATTTTGGTATAGCCTATACTCCAGGAAAGGGTAACGCAGTGGCAGATGCGTTTAGTCGAAGACATGCAGAATTGGGAGCCATGTTTTCAGAATGGAAGAGTCTCGAGTATTTAGCTGGATTTGACTTCAGGCCCAGATGTGAATTGGAACCTGAGATGTTGGCAAACTTATCGATAAGACCTACTCTTGTGGAAAGAATTGGCAAGAGCCAAAAGCGAGACGATAAGCTTGTCAAGATTATCCGTGATTTGGAATCTGGATTAGACCAAGAAAAGGATAAAGGATTCGAGGTCGATCGAGGGGGTTGGCTTCGGAAGCAAGGACGACTAGTTGTTCCCGATATAGATGAATTGAGAAATGAAGTTCTGAAGGAAAGTCATCACTCGAAGCTGACAATTCATCCAGGTGGAAATAAGATGTATCGGGATATGAAGAGAACCTATTACTGGGAAGGTATGAAGAAGGATGCTGGAAATTTTATTTCCAAGTGCATGAACTGCCAGTTGGTAAAAGCCGAACAGAAGAAGCCAAGTGGATTGCTTCAGCCATTAGAAGTTCCTACATGGAAGTGGGAGCAAATATCGATGGATTTTATTGATGGGCTACCTAGAACAAGAACGGGAAATGAAGGGATTTGGGTCATCGTAGATCGTCTGACTAAGAGTGCAAGATTCATTCCCGTTCGATCAACTAGGACTGCATCGAAATTGGCTGAGCTATATGTTAAGTGGATAGTTCGATTTCATGGTATTCCGAAAAGTATAGTGAGCGATCGAGACCCATTGTTCACCAGTAGATTTTGGAAGAGCTTCCAGGAAGTTTTGGGAACCGAGTTGTGTTTGAGTACAGCTTATCACCCCCAAACAGATGGTCAGACCGAGAGAGTCAACCGAGTTTTGGAAGATCTCCTCAGGGCATGTGTTTTGGACATCGGAGGATCATGGGAAGATCATCTTCATTTGGTGGAATTTTCGTATAATAACAGTTACCGGTCAAGCATTGGTATGGCACCGTATGAAGCATTGTATGGAAGACCGTGTAACTCTCCGACATGTTGGTTAAAAACAGGAGAAAAGTTGATACTTGGGCCAGAAATGATTTGACAAACTTCGGATTGCATAGAGATCATTCGGCAACGAATGAAGGCAGCCCAAGACCGTCAGAAAAGTTGTGCCAATAAGCATCGTAAGGATTTGGAATTCGACATAGGTGATATGGTTTTTGTGAAGATTTCTCCATTGAAGAATGTTATTCGATTCGGGAAAAAAGGAAAATTGACTCCGAGATTTGCTGGACCATTCCCGATCATCGAGCGAATTGGAAAGCTCGCCTACAAATTGGAATTACCAGAAAAGATGTCGGGTGTGCACAATGTTTTTCATGTATCGTATCTACGGAAGTATGTGCATGACTCGAATACTGTGGTTTATGCAGATAGCTGTGAAGATTTCGAGGTTGATCCAGATGATAAGAGACCTCGTAAGCCGCTTCGTGTTGTGGAAACTGACACGAAACAACTTAGGAGGAAGGTAGTTAGGTTGCTCAAGATACAATGGAGTGATGATGTTAACGACTGTACATGGGAGGTGGAAGAGAGGATGAAGGCAGCTCATCCTGAACTCTTCAAGGTATGGCCATAAGGTGTCGTGTCATCTCACGACATTGTAACTTGTTCTAGTTTTAGAATTCTGCATGCTAGGCTAGAATTGGACGCATGGTTTGTTGATTGCTATGGATGGTAGGCATGCAGAATAGTTTTTGATTGCTCTTATTTATTTGGAATTTCGGGTGCGAAATTCCTAAGGGGGAGAGAATGTAACGACCCGTATTTTTACGGATCGAATTTTTGTAACCGGTGTTATTAGGTCGTTAGTGTTGTTAAGTCATTCAGAGTTTAAGTCGTCCAAAGTTAGGTCGTGTAGTAGCTTAGGTCGTACAGTAATTTGGGACGACTTAAGAGAGTGGAGCGACCTATAGGTTTTTGACCGACTTAAGGGGTAGATGACTTAAGGGGTAGACAACTTAAGGGGTAGACAACTTAAGTGTTTAGACAACCTAAAGAAATTTGCGACTTAAGGGTTTAGGCGACCTAAGGGGTTAGGTCATGTTACAGTTTAGGTCGGTGGAGCGACTTAGGGAATGGAACGACTTAACAGGATAAGCGACTTAGGGACTGGACGAGTTAAGGCTTAAGTCGGTATAGTTAGGTCGTGAAACCTTGTGTTGAAGTTAGGTCGTTAGACGACTTAAAGGTGTTAACTCATGAGTAGTTAGGTCGTCCAGACAACTTAGGTGTTAAGTCGTATTCCAGTTAAGTCGCAAGGACGTTATGTCGTTAAGTGCTGAGTCGTTGAGTCTTAGGTCGTGCCTAAGTGTTAGGTCACGCGTATGTGTTAAGTCGCACAAGTGTTAGGTCGGGGAATCTGTTAAGTCGTAGGTCGAAGGGGATGGTTAAGTCGTAGGTCGGAAGGTTTGTTAAGTCGTAGGATTTGCTGAGTCGTAAGTCGTGGGGTTTTATGAGTCGTGGACGACTTAAGGAGGCGGACGACTTAAGGAATGTCCGGCCTATAAATACACGTCCTTGCCTCACTTTTTGGGATCCGGATTTTGAAGCGACGAAGTCCTGCCATTTTGAGAGGTCGAGTTCTACACTTCTTCACTTCTTTTCTCCACTCTAATCTTGTGATTCCTTCCATCCAAATCGAAGATCAAATTGAAGATCCAAGAGCTTAGATTGAAGATCTACAACCATCGAAGAGAGATTTCATCGTTTGAAGCGGAATTTTGGAGAATCGAGTTAGATCCTTCGCTGTCCAGATCTGAAGTGTGTTGCTTTTGAAGTGTTTAGGTGATTTGGTGAGTGGTGGTTATCTCTCACACGGATCCAAAGGAGTATATCGGATTGGTGGCTTGATTTTGTGTTAAAATAGAGATTTCCATGCATTTTCTTAAACTTAAGTATAGATCTGTTGTCCATGATGATTTGACATCCATTTTACTACATGTTAACCTATGCAAGTTCATTCATCAAGTTGTAGAGATATTGCTTATGATTCATGCTTGTTAGATTTAGACTCTTTATTTACAAGATTGCCATTATTGTTATAATTGTTTATTAGATTATGTTTGAATGCTTGATTACTTGGATTAATGATTGACTTGATTGATTGTTATAAATTAGTTGAATGATAATTTGATTTGGACAATTTGGTCGAAGATGATTCAAAAGCTAAAAGGGAAGGCTCTTGAATAAGAGAAGCTGCTCGTGGCATATGACGCGGATGATGAAGCTCATATGGATAGATTTGATGATGATGTTGAGATGAGACTTTGCTATGATGAGATGAAACAAGGCATGATGTGAGATAGCCTTGGTTTAATCCAGACGGGATCATTCCAAGCATGTTGATGACTCGGTGAAAGGGTTCGAGTTTGAGGATAATGGTTGGCTCGAGAGGCGCTTGAGCTAGTATGAGAATAGTCGTCGAGGAGGATGACTAGAAGGCTGAGGTTTCATCGTTATTGAAGGTTCTAGCAGACTCAAAGCAAGAGTACGCTGGGCAGATTCGATAGTCCCTAAAGACTATGATTGTAGTCGAGTACTCTGGGCAGATTCGATAGTCCTAGGCACGGGCTGCGACGACGTGCGGAGTTCTGTCTAGAACCGGGGTTGCCATTAACCCTTGACGGACGGCTGAAAGAATGTGCCGGTCATTCAATTAATGGTAGTATCGAAGCAATGATAACAGTGATAGCCAGAGTCATGGATGTTTGGTTGTATCGTCATTCGGTCTCAAGAGCGATATTTTCTGGGTGCTTATCTGATCTTGGTTTAGGCCTTGGGGGTTTGTACTTGGAAAACATCGACCTTGACTCGAGTGATAATTGCTTTACTTTAAATGTTTGCTTTTCTATGTTTACTTCTGCTTAGTGTGTCTGGGGGCTATCACTGTAGAAAGAGGTGGAGTGGGAGGGTTGGATTCCTATTCCTTTTTCCTTTATGCTCTTTTGGTATGTTGTTAGTTAATTTACCGCTCACTAAGACTGTTGTCTGACTCAAGGTTTTATGTTCAACTCTTATTACCTTGGGCTGTTCATCCATTTTGGGATGGGCAGACTAGGTAGCAGGTGACAGGTTCTGTTCTTAGTTTCCTACGATGCTGATGACGAAGGCGAGCTGGAGGCTTGCATATTATTTTATTACTATATGTACTGGATGTTCCGCTGCTTGTATAATTCTCTGAGTGATATGTAGTGAGGCTTGATGTATTGACTATTCAGATGATTGTATTCAACTATTATGAAGCTTAATTGATGAGATTCTATTTTGTGAAACTTCACTATATATATTCTCTATTGTATTTTATCCATGCGCTGTGAGTAATACGATAGATTCTGCTGTTTTAACTTACCTTGGTGATCGTCCATGGCTGCCTGGCACACTTTTCAGCGCACTATTTCCATGTTTAGTGCAGGGGTCATGGGCGGTCGTCACACGCTTGGTCGGTTTCCAATAGTATAAATCCAGGGTCATACTTCATTAGTTGATATATATATATAAGTCCAGTTTCATAAGACTAACAAGCTTTGGTTATCCGGTCCAACCTCGAACTCGATGGCTTCCGGTTTGATTCCAATTTCCGTCGATATCAAAAATTGAACCTTTTGGGTCATGAACATGCACGTTCATATACATGTTCATTGTTGTTGGCTCCGGGGGATGTTCGTTTGTTCATGGGTTTTCACCAATTTTCATTGCATTTTGTATGCACATGATTTTAATAATTCATGCTCATGCTAGTTTGCATACATGCTCATAGCTGATCCCTCATTCATCATTCATATATATTTTTTCTTCTTTTTGTTAAAAGCATTTGTAAGGATCGGCACATGCTCAATCGATCCCTCTATTCCATTTCTTATGTTCATAGGGATCGGTATCTTCCATGCAGATCCCTTTTGTTTTTCTTTCTTATTCACTTGGTCATATGGATCGCTATCTTTTTAACCGACCCCTCCCTATTTTGCGTTGACCTTGTAGTCATGGGTTGACACTTTGCTCCCCTGTGTGTGTGTGTGTATAAACTAACATTCCTTCCCTTCACCTTTCACTCATTCACCTCCTTCCCATTTATCCTTCAATGACCGGGCCCTCCTTTGCCTTGAAAAGAGAAAAACCCGATCCCTTCCTTACCATTCGATCGTCACCATTGTCGATAAATCTGTCTTCCTACTTAGCTTTTGATTATCATTCCATCTTCTATTCAAGCCATAATCCAATCTTTTTAATCTCACAGCTTGTCTTCGATAAATTTAGGTAATCTTCCCCTTTTCTGCTTTAGATTTTGTGATAAGATGATGGATTCTACTCCATCGGCGATAGTTTAGTATGCAACGTGATGAATAATTGATGGCAGAAGTTGCTTGGAGAAGACGAGGATTGGGATGTGGTTGGGTTCGGCTAAAAAAGTTTGAAGGGTAGCATAAGGCAGTGGAAGGAGAGGGATCGATCGTTGTTGAATAGCATGGAAGTAGGGATCGGTACCCTTTGTTTGGAGAGAGGGATCGGTGGCCTTGGTTTGGAGAAAGGGACCAGTAGGATCAGCTAAGTTGGAGTTCGGTGGAGTTGGATAATATGAAGGGGTCGGCAAATGTTGCTTAAGGAGAGGGTTTGGCATTATTCGTCTAAAGAGAGGGATCAGTATCATTGCTTTGGGGTAGGGATCGACATATAGAGTTGTACTTAGAGGGATCGGTATATAGAGGTCAGCAAATACTTAGCCCATTCTTATATTTTGAATTTAACTTGAAAACTATGAGCAACCAATACCATTTCCATCTCAATGAACTTGAATGTTTGACAACTACGAACAACTGGACTTGCATATCCATTTTTGTACTTGAAATTGAACGACCAAATCCTGGGAACTTCGATTTTGAACTAAAACTTAGAATATGGACTTAAATAACAGATCTCACACTCTAATATGCCGACAGTCGCTCCCAAAGCTCACACAACCAATCAATCTCTTCGCCAGTTAAGATGGCCAGCGATGACGGTCGCTCTAGTCGTAATCCGAAGTCTTGTCTTTTCGCTTTTCTTTCTTACTTTAAGCAGCTTATTTCTACAACACATCACACCACACTGCACTATAGTAGCTTACACTTAGCATGGGGGACATGTAAACTTTTCTAATCTCGATTATCTACCTAGTATAGTTGACATGGACTTCAGACATTTAGAACGTCTCACTGCAATGTCTTCTGGACTAGCCTTGCAACATAGCAATCCCAAAGCTGAGTCGAATTCCGTGATCGCATCCGGCAGGCCTTCCCCTAGTCATTAAACTGAGCAAACAGAAGTTTTTGGCCCATCGGCAAACCTTTTTCTGATGTTCCCGTCCTCTCGGCGAAAGAAGTAAGTCCTATGCCCGACGCTGTAGAAGGCGTCATACTCTTAGATAACCCGACATATTCTCAAGCCTCCAGGATTAGTGAGGCCACCCTTCGTAGACTATATTCCAGACATGGAATTTCATTCAAAGATGTCCTAGCTCCTTCGATAAATAACAGGGCTCACTTGCCCCCAGATACAACATGCAACAAATTCATGTAGTGGGCCGGATGCGTGCGGCTGTTCAATTCTTTTATTCAAGAAATGTTAAGATATCTTGGGATAGGCCCCACTCAACTTCAGCCGAACATCTACGCCTTTCTCTATGGAACTTTTTTACTAATCATGAGAGTTCTGTTCTACCCGCCAACTCCTGAGGATATGAGGTTCATTCATAACTTTAAATGATGATCAGGAAGTCCCTCTTATGTTTTTCTCGAGCCTCCATCCAACTGCCAAATCTTAACCAGTGCTTGGAACATACTTACCCTTTTCAAACATGAATGGTTCTATGTTTGATGTGCGCCTGGCTTCGCAAGGTAATGGTTGGTTGGATGTAAGTGTCATCTTTGCTTTATTTCCAAATTCTCTAAACTAAGTCATATTCTTGATCAACTAACATTCTGAATATCCACAAGTGTCTGCCCGCGACCAGAGGGTAATAGTTTTTCAAGAGCGATCTCTGCAATTCGTGCTACCCTTATCAAAGACAGGGACAATAGACTTCTCGTAATTGACGAGTTGTTATTTCTATTTGGGCTACCGAAATAAGGCCACAGCATTAGGCTTCCTGGAAGTGCTACATTACCAGGGAACACTGTCGAGCAAGAAAGAGATATCAATTACCCTGTCATGCCCCTAGTCGAGGAGACTCAGGATGATGTTGAAGAAGGCGAAATTAGTGGTACCCAAATTAATGAGCTTAGTGACACTGATGTAGGCCCATGCAAGGCGCCCGTGGTCGAACCGTAACAGGGCATGCAACCCCATACACCTACTAAGAGAAGAAAGAAGCTTGCATATTAAGCTTTGCAGGAGAAAAACTGCTAAGGATCCGGAGTTCGTTATCACTTCTATTGATGAAGAGTCATCTTCCCAACATATAGAAAGCTCGATGAAGGGGTTCTCCAATCTTCAAATTCCTGATGACATTATGACTTATGATTTTCCCAATATCAGTATTAGGGGGCTTGACTCTCCTCTTAGAAGTGGTGATGGCGTTCTTCCTATCGGTCAAGGAGAGAAAACGCCTATAAGCAAGGCTACAGCTACCGGTCCATTGGAGGGAAACACTAGAACACTCACAATCACGTGCAATTCACCACACACTGTTCATCTTTCTTTTGTACAATTGTTACTTATACACTTTTGTTTGGTTTTTGCAGGTCCAATGTCTTAATCTTGAGCCTTTGATCGCTTAAGGAGCTCCTCAATGCAATATGGATGCAAACGTGATTCAAAATCGGGTAGGCATAGAGAGAGGAATAATGATCGAGAAAGAAGTCGTCGCTCTAGGGAATCTTCATCTTTAAAACATGAATCCTAATCTCGGTCGTCCCATTAGGAAATGCAACCAAATCTTCCTATGCAAAGTGGCGATCATTCCTCTTTTCATGGTGCTTCATCTCCCGTACCTCCAGAGCAATATTCTAGTTCCAAGCAATCTCGGGACCGCATGTCGAGCAAAAGAAGAATCGTTTATTATGGTCCATCTTTGCCTACCGCTGCTCCTGAAGCTTCTACAATAGAGAAATTGGCTGAACTTAAGGTCATTTTCCCAAAGATTTGTTTTGATAGGCTTAAGTTCCTCACCACCGTCCATACAATCCTAGGGACTGTTAAAGCAAGCTCTCTCGCATGCATCAACAATGTTTTCGTGTAGCATGAATCGTTTTAGCACTTAAAAAAATCTTTGAGGCGTCTATTGAGCGATAACATAAAATAGATCGTCTCAAGCTAGAGGCGATCCATGATAAAGATATAGTTAAGCACCAAGATAATGAGATCTCGGAGTTGACGACAAAACTAACTAAAGTAGAAAAAAGTGCCAAGGAAACATTTGAGGAAGTAAGTCGTCTAAAAGTTGCCCATGCTATCCTCAACCACTGCAGTGCACTCGCCTTGAAAAAATATTCCTTGCAAAAGGAGAAGAATATCTTGGCCGCCGCATTGAGGAGCTTGAAGAGCTTTTGAAGAAAGAGAGGGAAGAGAAGATCGAAGTTTAAGAAGAATCACAAAGATATTGCGAAGAAGCTATTGAAGCTCAGAGTTTGAAGATTAAACTCAATGAGCAACTTGCTGAGATTGAAATTCTCAACGAAGAAGTAAAGGAAGCGGGCCGCAACGAGATGAGAGAACAACTCAAAGCCCAGGTAGAAGATGCCAAGGAAGCCGGTCGGAATGAAATCAAGGACATATCCATCCTCTAATCGTCGAATACAATGCTAAAGTCCTTCTCCACCGTGATCTAAGCTTTTCTTAGTGAGGGTTATCTTGAGTCGCTCGCTGAGGCCTAGGAGTATATTGTTGAAACGAAAAGGAGAGACCTTGATAAAGCCGATTTAGATGAAGAGAAATTAGTGCAAGAGATCTTTCGTGGAAATGAACCCCTAGACCTTGTCGCCGCGAGACTTTGATACTTCGACATTCTAAAATCTTCTAGCAAAGGAAAAAATATCACTAAATCTTCATAGTCTGATCTCAAGGGCCCCTTCTCTTTTCAAGCAGCCAGAGCATCATTTTCTTTCAGTCCAGGATAGGATCTAAGCTATGATCCAAACAAACCCAGTTATCAATTTAAAGTATTGACCGCCTTTTGGAACGAGGGACTCCGGCGATGGCTGAAAGTCATCCAGATGCAGGTACTTCGCCCTATCTTTTACTTTTCGATCGGTTTCTATCTTCATCTCCAATAATCATAGGCTTATCTTCTTGTTTCTTAGAATCTATAGGTCTTCGAGGTCCCAGCCAAACTCCGAAAAGTGGTGCTGCCATGGAGTAACAATCAACATCAACTGAGATCCTGGCGGCCACCGATGTTCTAGGGCTCGATGCTCAAGTCATTGGAGCACTTGATGGCAATAAACCTGAAGATCTGTTGTTGCTGGACAAATCTGATGAGGTTGTGATCACCGGCGACACTAAGCACACCAATGAGCTCGGTCTAAAGGAGCATGTTGAGAGGGAGGAGTTATTGAAGAAACAAGCCAAGACCGAACCCGTCGATGTGGATATTGATGATCCAAATCGCATCCCATTATAGATCATCCTACCTGGAGGTTCGATTTTTGGAAAACGCCCTCCTGTTTTTGAAAGCTCCTTCGCCAAAGGCATTAAAAGATCGAAGAAGTGGACAGGAGGAAGCTCGGGCGTCACCACTCCTGAAAAATTCAAAAAGGAGAGAAGACAAAAGAAATAGCCATCGTTTCGACCCTGTTTGTACATAGTTTGTATAGTTGTTTTTCTCTTTGTTGGCCATGATTGTACGGGTACGGCCTCCATTTTCTGAATAAACTTGCATCGCAATATTGAAGCTTATTATGTGAATAAAGGGTTTTTACTTTCTGTTGAACCCATGTGTGAACTGTTATCCAAGTAGTTGGACTATTACTTTCCATTCAATGTATTTGTAAATCGTTGCTCATCGCTTTGGATGATAATCTGCTAATTCTATACCAAGGCCTCAACGCGGTCGTGGCCCTGAGTCGTATCAAACACGAAAATTTATGTCCTAATGATGCGCTGTCAGATTCAGAGGTTTGAGTGATTATGCTCCTACCCCCAATCTCTCGTTAGCGGAGTCAGGCGGTGGATGGCCATGCCCCATCCTTAACGAGTTTACACTCCTTTTGTCAATTTCAGGCTGGAGTTTGCGGAATAGTGAGCGATCGAACCGCACTCGTCTACTTGCTTATACTCATATCTGCACTCTGGGGATAAGAGCTAGTTAGCGGGCGGTCGACTCACGTCCAGGTCGGATTTATACTCCAATCCGCACACTGTAGACTTTGAGTTAGTTCGCGCGTATTCGATTCACACCTGATTTATATTTATACTCCAGTCCGCACTCTGGGGACTTTGAGTTAGTTCGAAGAATAGTCGCATCCTACTATTCATAATTGATTGATTTTCCCCAGGGTCCAGGGTTTAATTTAGTGAGCAATAGGTCATGTCACGATTGCTTTTGGGTCCCATCACTTGGCGGGACTTATTCGGACATTAGATGGTCGAGTCACATCCATCCCTCGTCATGTATTCCGTCCATCAGGTTATGAATGAGAGTTATTAAATGAACGGTCGGACCACGATCATCTTGTTTAATTCAATTGGGAACTAGCATAACTGGTTAGTCCCAAACTCAAGGAACCTGTTCGGATGTATCGACATCAATTAGTTTCATAATGTAACTAACATGTAATGCTATAGCAAGCACATATATGAAGGAAGTTCAAAATTTTATTTGCTAAACGTAAAGAAATGACATAGTTTGTCTTATTACATATCCGAAAATTAAATGCTAAAGAAAATTCTGAAAGTAATACAACTGAATGAAAAAGAGAAATAAACTAAGTGAAATAGCATCATAAATGCTTGCCATTCCATGCCCTTGGGAGTGTGATGCCATCAACAGTTGTTAGCTTGAAAGTCCCATCTCCAATCCTCTGCTCAATGACATACGGTCCTTCCCAAGTTGGATTCATATGTGATGGGACAGGAAAAATCCGTTTCAAGACGAGATCGCTGATTTCAAAGGTTTTAGGCCGGACTTTAGTGTTGTAGTATCGGGCGATTCGGTGTCGATGTGCAGCTACCCTCAAATCAGCTTCCTCATGATTCTCGTCTATTTGTTCTGGGATCGTAGCAAGTCAATCGATGAGAAGGAACTTTGAGCTCAACAGGAATAACAATCTCGGAACCGTAAGCGTAGGCGAATGGAGTATGGCCAGTCACGAACTTGTGGGTGGTCCTAGAAGCCCATACTGCTGTCGGGAGTTCATCCTCCCACTTGCCTCTAGCCTTTTCTAAACGCTTCTTCAAAATGGATTTTATGATTTTATTCACAGCTTCAACTTGCCCATTCACTTGAGGGTGAGCGAGTGCCGCAAATCTCTTTTCAATACAATGCCGAAGGTAGAACTTTGAATTCAGCAATGTCGAATTGAGTCCCATTGTCTTTTACAATAGTTCATAGAAGAACGAAATGACAGATGATATTCTGAACAATGAAGTTGATTACTTTCTTCATTGTGATCGTAGCTAATGGTTCTACTTCAGCCCATTTGGTGAAGTAATCAACTGCGACAATAAAGTGCTTCGCACCACCTTTAGAGATTTGTAAGGAATCGATAATTTCTATACCCCACATGGCAAACGACCATGGGCAGATCATTTGTGTTATTTCCGTCGATGGAGCTCTTGGGACTTTTGCATATACCTGTCACTTGTCGCATCACCTTACATAATCAGCAGCGTCTCGATTGATAGTTGGCAAATAATACCCATAACAGAGTATTTTTTTTGCTAAAGTTTGCCCCCTAGTATGATCGCCACATTCTCCTTCACGAACTTCTTTTAGGACTCATTTTATCTCATCATGAGCGATACACCGGAGCAGGGGAATAGAAAAACCCTTTCTGTACATAACTCCTTCCTATATGATATATCATGAAACTTTACGAAGAACTTGCCGGTTTTCATTCCTTTATACATGAAGGATTCCCTGTAGCAAATAGTCTTTATTCAGAGTCATCCACGATTCCCTCTCAAGCTCCATCTCTAGTACCCGGTCGATTTCCATCAGGTTTATACTCAGGGCATTTAATATTTCGACCAGAACTAAGCCCATCTGTTATGCGTCCTCGGTGCTAGCAAACTTTGCCAATGAATCAGCCTCTCTATTTTGATCCCGAGGAATATGCATAATGTCATAATACTCAAAGTCAGTCAACAACTCTAGGACTTGGCTAAGGTATGGAGCAAGCCACTGTCCTTTAGCTTGGTAATTTCCCCTAACTTGGTACTACCAATTGTGAGTCGTAAAAGATTTCAAGAGAGTTTATTCCCAGTTCTCTGGCGAGTTTAAGTTCAGCAATCAGAGTCCCATACTCGACTTTGTTGTTTGTCGCAGGGAAATTAAGCTTTAAAGCATAGCAGATATACCGATCTTCGGGAGTTACAAGCACAATTCCAGCTCTAGAACAGCGATCATTGGATGCTCTATCGGTATACAATTTCCATCGTATGGTAGGGATTTTGCTACTTTCCGAGAAATCATCCTATGTAGTAAATTCTGCTATAAAAATTGCCGGTGCCTGACCTTGGATAGCCCTCCAAGGGAGATAAGTGATATTGAATTTACTAAGCTCGATATTCCACTTGAGTAACCTTCCAGATGTCTCAGATCGTTGTAGGATCTGTCATAACGACTAGTCGGTGTAAACATTGATGGAGTGTGCCTGTAAGTATGGGCGAAGCTTTTGTGATGCAATCAGCAAGTAGTATGCCAATTTCTCTATCTTCGGATAGTTCCTTTCAGCTCCCATAAATCACTTCCTAACATATTAAACCGGTGTCTGGATCCGATTCTCTTCGCAAAGTAATGCGGCACTTATAACGTGTACTGACACGGCTAAGTAGATATATAAATCTTCATGGTCCATTAGCTTTGACAAGATGGGAGGTCTCTCAAAGTGGTTCATCAAAGCTTGAAATGCGTCTTTACAATCTTGTGTCCATTCGAAATTCCTTTTTCCTCTCCTAATCAAGTCAAAGAAAAGAATGCATTTATCGATAGCTCTGGAAATGAATCGAATTATGGATATTGTAGATAGCTCTGGAAAGTAATCATATATAAACTTTCCCATTCAGGCTTTGTATTTGTTTTATAGTCTTTGGTGCTTGGATATTGCAGATAGCTTGAATCTTCTCGGGATTAGCTTCGATTCCGCGGGCATTAACAATAAAACCCAAGAACTTCCCTGATGCTACACCAAAAAAAACTTCAAAAGATTAATCTTCATTTTATAATGTCGGAGGATGCCGAACATTTTTACCAAATCTCTAATGTGGTCGCTAGAATATTGTGACTTCACGAGCATATCATCCACATATGCCTCCATTGTTTTTATGATTTGATCTTTAAACATTCTATTAACTAGGCGCTGGTAGGTCGGTCCTACATTCTTTAGCCCAAATGGCATCACCATATAGCAATATAATCCAACATCGATAATGAAGCTAGTGTGCTCTTGATCGAGAATGTGCATCAGGATTTAGTTATATCCCAATTATGCATCCATGAATGATAGCAATTCGTGTCCCGTGGTTGAATCTACCAGCTGGTCGATCCTTGGTAGGGGAAAACTATCTTTCGGGAATGCCTTATTCAAGTCCGAGTAATCAACACACGTCCGCCACTTCTGATTCTCCTGTCTCACAAGTACATGACTAGATACCAACTTAGGGTAGAGGGTGTTGTGAATAAACCCATTGTCTTTGAGTCTATCCAACTCCTCTTTAAGAGCGGCAAATCTCTCTAGATCAATGCCACGTCTTTTTTGTTCCACCGGGACATGCCTTGTATCGATATTCAATGCATGGCTCATAATGGAAAGCGAGATCCCACATATGTCAGAGCGAGTCCAAGCGAACACATCGAGATTTTCTTGGAGAAATCTAGTAGTTCTTTCACCATCGGGGTTTGAGCTATGATCCGATCTTTGGTTACCATGATGGATCGTCGTGGCTGACTATGATGTCAATCGCCAGCTCAGCCGGTGCAGCCTTGGTCTCTTTGGCTCCTCCTCATCATCTCTCGGATCTATATCTCTGTAGAGCCGACTTGGCACCCAAGCCAAGGCTCAGGTGCTAGTTGTCAATCTTCAGTGGCTTGAATGGGGACTGACTTGTCCAAACCCTTACCTTTCTCCTTCCGTTGAGCATCCCTCAATTTAGCTACATAGCAGGCACGTCCAGTCGCCTGATCAACATGAACAACCCCAACACCATTATTTATTGGGTACTTCAAAGTCAAACAACATAGGGCAAGAGCTGCCCGAAACTCAGCTAGGGTCGGTTGGTCCAGAAAAGCGTTGTATGAACATTCAACATCCAAAACAACAAAAGGTAGAATCTGCACTCTCTTACGGTTACCTTCTCCCAACTCTACTAGTAATTCAACATATCCAGCAGCTTCAGTTGCAGCACCATTAAAGCCATGAATACGGGGTTTGGACGGTTTCAAGTCCTTGGCTTCCATCCTCATCTGATCATAAATTTTTTTGAAAATTATATTTACAGAACTTCCACGGTCAACTAGTATCCTTCTCACAAGAGTGGGGCCAATCATGGCCAAAATGACCATTGGGTCGATCGTTGGCGCCTCCACCTTGTCTGCATCCCTGTTTCTAAACATGGTATCATCTGCTATTGTATGTTGTTGCTTTGACGGAGCTCCATCTTTCATATTTTAATAGCATTCGAAATCCACGTGGTTAATCGTGCTCGCATAGCGCTCCATTTCATGCCAACTTTTATCAGCCGAATGCGGACCTCCGACTACTGTATTGATTACCAATCTTCCACCAGTCTGTGCAGGTTCCTCAGCCCTGTGCGGTGCTTGTCCTTGGTTGGGGTCAAATATCTTCTGCCTGCCATCCTAAGGTGTTTTCACAAATTGTTGTAACTTCCTTTCTCGAATCAGCTTTACGATAATATCCTGGAGATTCTAGCATTCATTTGTGTTATGTTCATAGCATTCATTAAACCGACAATATTTTCCGGTTTGTCTGCTTCTCTGTTGATTCTTTTAGAGGCGGCTACTTGTACTGCATGACATTGCAGTTGGATAAATAGATATTCTCCAAGGACGTATTCAGTGGCGTGTAAGTATTATACATCGGAATCCTAGGCTTCCCTCTTCCAGAATCCCTCTTTCATTCTCGGCTCCTATCTCTGCCTCTGTTTTGTTGATTCAGTCTATTTTGGACATTCACTTGAAATTTTCCCGAGCTTCCATCAGACTACTTTACAGCAATATTACTCTATACTCCCTCTTTATTCGGTCCTACAAAATTCTTCTTCTTGGAGGATCTGGCTTCCTCCTTCCTCAAATACCGAGCCGCCTTTGCATTAAAGCGTTCCAACATTGCGGTTGGTTTGCTACCTAAGCAATCGTTCAGATTCTGGATCAATTCCTATTGTCACGGCCGTCAATATTGCATGGTCATTCGGATTACTGATTTTTGTAACAATTGTATGGAATCTCTCCAAATAACCTTTCAACGATTCTCCTGGAGCATAGATTATGCTGTACGGGGACATTACATCTTTGGGGTGAGTTTCATGCATTCGGAATTGCTCCACAAACCTTGTTGCCAAATCATCAAATCTAGAGATCGACCATGGTGTTAGCCTGGTAAACCACATCGTTGCTATTCCAAAGAGAGTTACGGGAAAACATCTACACTTAGTTGCATCATTTGCTCATGCGGAAACCATCAGCCATTCATATCTCATGATATGCTGACTGGGGTCGATTTTTCCCTCGTAGGTAGGCATCGACGGCATGTTGAACCTCCTTGGATACTCTGCATGTAGGACATTATCAGTGAACGGGGTATGGCTTATCGAGATTCCCCAATCATCATTGGTCAAGCCTTGGCTCTCTCATACTAATTGTCTAACCATAGCCAACAAGTCCAGCGTCTGGATAGTTAGTGCCAAGAGGTGGTCATGTTCCACCTTATGTGAATGATCTGATCGATGTCAACGGGTCGTTCCGCGCCTTCTTGGTTCAACATCTTCCCGATGTGTATCTTGTAAATTCACTTCATTGTCGTTACGGGAAAGCACTTGGTCAACATTTAACTAAACTCTATCATCCAAATCTGCCGTAGCACCTCTAACTTGCGCACCAGTGCGCATAAATAAGTTGCCTCGTTCGTAGGAGGGATTGGTACTGATCCCTATGGAGGGATCGACACCGATCGATCCTGGCAGACCACGATGGTCTGCCTGTTGACATCCCGAAGTTTTTGCACGGTATTCGTCTATTCGACGGTGCCTATGCCTGTAATACTCATCTGATAGAACTCTCCGATGCCAAGTAAGGTGTAGGGTCCCTCCTAGCTTTTCCTCACTGCTGCTGATTGAGTTGGTTCATTAAGTTGATATTGGTCTGAATCTGCTGATTTAATTGTCTACGGCTATCCATTAGCTATCTCATCAGATTTTGGAATTCAGCTCTTGTAATAGAATCAGTTGGATTCTGGAATTCAACCAGTTTAGCATTCACATCCATTAGTTGACGGCTCATACCTACTTATTGGATACTAACGTTCTCGTTTCCCTCTATGTTCTGAGAAGTACATCTAGTGTTCCTCATTAATATTGATAGCTTTGCTTAGATTTTTGCAAATCTGTATAGTGTAAGCAAACTTCTTGAAGATAACTATGGATCTCCTTCGGGGGATTTATGCAATCCAGTACTAACAAAAGGATCCTAATCAACTGAGAATCAACTTTCTCAGTGAAAGCACAAAAATGTTTGCACTAAAAATTAGCACAAACACCCAATAAAGAGTTTTTGAAGAGAATTAAATGAAGAATAAAATGGAAACAGTGGATAATAACAAAGAAAAAACAATTAACTGAAAGAAAAATACGCACACAACGAGTGGTTCGACGTTGTTTGCCTATATCCACTTTGAATTGATTGCTTTATTAATTCCTTACTACTCTAAGTACAAAAGAGATAGGATCAAAATCCTTATTTACAAGAAAGTATAAAGCAACTAGCAGCGTAAAAAGTCGCGAAAATGAACAACCAAGCCGGTATTTATAAACGAAGAGGGCTAAATATCTCTCTAAAAAATCAGTAGAAAGACCTTCAAAACCATATGGTCCCACAAGAGGGGTCGCATGGCCCAATTTCCATAGAAGAGGGATCGGTACCGATCCCTCCTGTAACGACCCCAATGCTATGTCCAGTATAACAAAGAACATTACAAGTAATGTCGTCTGCTAATCCAAAGAATACGGCTGGTTAAGGACGATCGAATGCGAATATATCTTTATACTAACACTGACACGTCTTATTTACCTTTTTGAGGATCTGAACTGAAAATTTTACATATGCAGTAATGATACAAAGTAATAAACACACCAGTTAAAAATATTCAGAACAATATATAATATAAATAAATTAGAATCAAAGTCACAGATCACAGCGGAATAATATACATCATTATATACATAATAGAATGTGAGTCTACAAAATATGAGTATTAGACCCATATAAATATATATACATCATATCCAAATCTTGTATCAGATACAAAGTCACTACTATATAATATAGAGACATAAACTCCTAACTGTCAATATATACAAGTATGAAGTAAACTAAAACTATCAAACTAGAACACTTCAATGCTAGCCCAAAATCCAAAGGTTAATGGGTCCCTGTACCTATAAAGTCTCGGCCTGACCCGAGTATTAAAATAATAAACGGGGCAGACTATATCTAAATAAAAGGGTGAGATACTAATATCATAACTTTATGACTTAAAATAATAAGCCGTATTAAATATGTCGTACAAACAATCATAATAAGGCATATTAATTAAATTCATTACTTTATAATCCATTAATGACTTAACTCAAAAATAAGTCATCTCAAAATATGCCTAAAACCCAAACATTCAAAAAGACATATCAAACCAATAATTACAGATCTTAAAATTTTGACTTAATAATAATCAAATAAGTCATAAATAAAATATGCCTAAAAAAAATACTTAAATAAGGCATATCTAACTAATCACCATTTCATAAATACATATCAAGTCTCAATAGACTATCATCTCAAAATATGGTTATAACCAATTCAAAATTACTCAGAGCCATAAAGGATACAGAATATACATACTAAAAATCTCTGAAGAAATAATCATCAATAATGAAATAATAATGGTAGTCATCTATCAGTTTAATATAGTGACACGAAATCTACCTAAAGAGACCCGCTACATAGGAAGGAAGCCTTCCGAAAAAGACTGCAGATTATGGACACCACTCAAAGAAAAGAGCAGTTGTGTA
The DNA here is from genome assembly GCA_030737815.1 of Allium fistulosum. Lineage (NCBI taxonomy): Eukaryota > Viridiplantae > Streptophyta > Magnoliopsida > Asparagales > Amaryllidaceae > Allium > Allium fistulosum. The sequence continues at coordinate 1,041,269,981 of CM060906.1, forward strand.
CCTAATCTGTCCTATGCAAATTTACCTTCTGAAAGAGGTAAACTGTGATAACCCAGATTTTTGGACATCCGGTAATTGGATAATTAACTAATTTTATTTGGTTGAACAAATAAAACTTTGATAATTAGAAAATATCTGGATGTATATACATGGATTTGAACTATAATAAATGCTGAATTATAAATATCTGGAAATGATAAATCTTATAGTAAATTAACAAATATATAATTAGATATGTGCAAACTTTATAATGTTGAAAATTTAAGTGTGTTCATATAAGTATATAAGTATGTATATATAAATGTGTATATATATATATATTATGATTTGGAAGTTTGATTTGAATTTGATATAATAATTTTCAAAAGCTATTTCAAGTTAAAATTTAAATTTTAAAAACTCTAGAGATAAATATTTATTAATTAAAAGTATGATAGTTAAATAGGATTCAATAAAAAGAGTTTATTATGCTTTCTTTTACATGTACTAATTATGATTTGTATATAATGATATAAACATAGATTGATAAAAATAGATATAAAGACTTGAGAAATATTAAATAAAGGTTTAAAACATTTTAAGCTTTGTAATACATGCATTTAAACATTTGTAACTTGAGATGACATGCAAATTAACAAGTGGCAACGTGTTCCTTTAAGGTTGAATTATATGAATAAAAGGTTAGAGAAACCTGGCCAATTATTTTTTTTCAGTGGAAATTTTCGTTCTCTTCTCTAAATCCTTCATTCATCTTTAAACTAAAAAGAAAATAAGATCAAAACTGTTTTCAATCTGAGATCAACTCAAGCTTCAAACAAATACAACAACAACTACAATTGCTTAAATATTCAACCTGAAGCTAAGCAAAGACTCAACTCAAAATACAAGCAAGACTTAAGATCAGATTCAATTCAACTTCAAAGCTTCAGATAAATAAAAAAATCAAAAGCATTTTTCCAGATTTCAAAACACTGTCCAGTGTTCTTTTTCCAGGATATAAGGTGAGTAAACTCTTGAATCTGTATATATATCTGTGTTTGCCTGTGATAAATGCTTGATTGTGTGATAGTGAAATGTTTGTATGGATGAAAAATATGCTACATGAATATATATACTTAAGAATGATGTATGCATGTCTGGAAACAAAAACAATTTCCAGGCTTTCTCTGCTTTTATAGAACTGTGAGCAAACTCCCTTATATCTGTCTATATCCTTTAATATTGTGAGTATAATCTGGAATGTGCTTGAATGATTGTGTGAATTTGACTTGCATGTTAATAAAAATGGGTGATATAACTGTGCATGTCTGATATATCTGGTTCATCTCTGTTTATGATTACAGAGTTTACATTAGATCAAAATTCCTAAATCTCCTCATCAAATCTTTGTTAGACTTAGGTTTTCAAACAAGAAATGTTTGTTTAGACATAGATTAAGTTTTAAAAATAAATTTAAGTAAAATTAATTGGAATTTTATCTGGGAAATGGGAAGACAGTAAAATCTTTTAAAACATGTTAAAATCAAATATCATGATTTGTTGAATTCAAGTATATAACTCGAATCGACTTTGAAAATTATGATTTTTAAAAAGAAAATCGAGATTTTTAGAATTTAATCGAGTGAGTATTTCGGAGTTGATCAGAAAATGAATTTTGAGGCTTTTCTGGCAATTGGTGGATCGTGGGGCCTCGTGATCGCCACTGGAGATTGTTGGGGAGTTGTCGAGTCTAGGAAAAATGGATGGTGATTTTCTTAGCCACTGTGGCGACTGCATGGAGGCAATTTAGGGTTTAGTGTCTCGATTGGGTAAGGGTGGAAGACGAGTCGATCTCATCAACGGCAATGGATCGGAGGTGATCGCACCGGGGGGAGATGTTGTGTGGGCCATCAAGGCTTCTCTGGTCACGGCGACATGATGACAGACGATCAGGGGTGGTCACACAAGGTGTTTTGATTGATCAAGCAAGTTCCAGTATTCGTTGATTAGTTCGATTTCGTTTCTATGGTGATTTCGTCGAATCTGGGTAGTCGATCAGGTAGTGGTGGTCAGCGATGACTTGTTGATGGTGTTGTAGTTGATCGGAGGTGGCTAGTTTGGTCGTGCACGTGCACGCGTGATAATGGGTATCTGGTGTTGTTTGAAGATTTGAGGAAGACGAGTTTTTCATCTGGTCGAATTTGGGGAAAATGATGGTTTTGCTCGAAGCAAGAGAAGCATGTGGGTTAACTCGAAGTAGGGCTCGAGAAAATCTAGTAATGGCCCGGGTTTTGTTCGCTTGTCTCGGGCTAGTTGAGTTAAGCTACCAGATTTTTAAATTAGTACAATTTTCAAAATTTTAAGTAAATTGTTGACTAGTTTATAAACAAAAAGAGATGGCAAATATTTAAAATATGTTTCAAGAACAAAGATATTGATCATCTTTAAAACAAAATTTCAAAATATAGAGACAATAAATGCAAATTTGTTTTGAAATTAAATTATCTTGATTTGAATAATTAAATATTAGGTGATTATTTAATTTAATCTCAAATTGTTTTCAAAATAAATTATTCCAAATTTATTAAGTTAAAAGTGTTTTAATCTATATAACTTTTGTTTTAAAGTTTATAAACTTAATTTTTGTAATTAAGTGAATAATTGAGAAAATGAAATGTTTTATAATCCTTAATCTAACTTAAAGATTTTAAGTTAATTAATGTATTGATGATGATTTATTTCCAAAGGTTATAAATAAGGATTAAATAATAAAGATAAATGGTTTATCTTTTAATTGATTAAATCTTAAGTAATTAAAGATTGATTAAGGTTAATTAAATTCATAATTAAGGTTTGGTGATTTATGAAGTAATTAAGGAGTAATTAATTAATTAATTTAATTAATGATTAAGGATTAATAAATTAATAATTAAGGGTTAAAAGTTAATTAATTAGAGGTTAATTAATTTGTAATTAAGTATTAGTTAATTAAGTAATTAGAGATTAATCAATTGGTAATTAAGGATTGATTAACTTGTAATTAAGAATTAATTAATTTGAAATTAAGTTTTATTAATTAATAATTAAGGTTTATTAATTAATAGTTAAAGAATAATTAATCTGTAATTAAAGATTAATTAATGAGTTTATAAGGTAATTAAGGAGTGATTAATTAATTAAAGGATTGTAATTAATTAATGATTGATTAAGCAGGGAATTGGTGATTAATTCTTAAGTAATTAATTTAATTTGAATTAATTAAATAAATTTTAATATGGATTAATAATTCGTATTTGTGGATTATATTGAATGCCTTGAATTGATTGATATCTCTGATATGAAAAGTTTTGTGATATGATATGTTTGGGTTGAACAGTGAAAATGCGGTTATTTATTGATGATGAAATACTAGGTAAAAGTGACATCCTGCATTTAAAGTTTGAATTGTATTACATTTGAATAACTTGGGTTTAGATGACATGGGACTCGAAGAGACCGGGATCGGGTATCAATAAATACCCGAAACCACTTCGATTTGAAATCTTCTATAATTCTTTATAGATTGATATGTTAAATCAATAGGCTGGTTTGGGATAATATGGACCATTTAAACTAAGTTGGATACTTAGATATTGTTTTGTGAAAATAAGTGTTGATTATATAAATTGTTTACTTGTAGTAAAGTACGAGTTACACCGGGTTTAAATAAGTTCTATGGATTGAAATTTCATGTTAGATGGGTTTACTCACGCTGGTTTCCAGCCTGACCCGGGTGTTACTTTGTTGTAATTCTCGGGTCAGACCGAGTATTACAGAATTTTAGGTAAGGACGTCCTGGAGCTTAGGAGGCGAGCTGGATGGCAGGAACGTATGGAGTGTATTCCGCTGTGATATATAATTTTATCTGGGACAAGTTATTTTAACTGTCCAGTGTTTGTGTATATGTTGTAACTCCGATGTATTAAAGTGTAATTTAACTGATACAGTTTCTTTGTATAAATGATATTATATGATATTATATATTGATCCGCTGCGAATGTGAAATTCTGAGTTTTGTTTTCTATTCTTCTTCTACCTCTTTCTTCTTCTTTTCCCTAACTATCTGGAATTTTCGGGATCGAAAATTCCGGGTTGTTGCATTTGGTATCAGAGATGAAGGTTAAGCGAGAACCTTGGCTTTGGTGGGATTTACTCATTAAGGATAGGGTCAATAGTACCCTAAAATGAGTTGAGAATATTATATATGAGAGCGTACTTGTTATTTTCTTATATAAATATTTTAAAATGATTTTAAAATTAAATTATTTTAATATAAGTTTATCTTTTGATATATCTAGAAATAATTTTCTAATTATTAAATATATTAAAGAAATTGGTTGTTGAATCATTGGAATAAAATAAAATAATGAGAATTAAGTGGTAATAGTAATACAACCAAATTGAAATTGAATGAAGATAAGTTTGAAATGGATCCAAACTAAAATTAAATCTTGAATTTGTAGAAGTGTTATCAGAATAAAGATAATAATGAATTGGTTTCCAGATATGATAATCTTGGTTATTATCATAAATGGTTGTTGTGTTTAATAATGAAATGTTGTAAATGATTTAGCAAAATGAAATGTTTAGGGAAGTAAACTTTTAGGTGAGTATGATTTATAAATTGGAATTGAAGATAATTTAAAATTGTGAAATTTTAGATCTAAATCCAAAAAACTTTTTTTTTAGAGTAAAACGGATGTGTAGCGCGAGACTACACAGCCGGTTAGATATCATAGCTAAATCCAGAAAACTTGAAATTGCTTTAAAGAAGTTTGTTTTGAATTGAAACCAAAGGTGGTTTAAAAATTTAAGGTATAACTTGGTGTGTAAAGGAAATAAATATGTATAAATGAGGATATACATAATATCAAAGATGATTTGAAATAAACTCTAAGTGTTGAGTTTTAAATTTTTCCTTGGAATGTGATATGAAAACCCAAAGTAATAAGTTTTTGAACTTATAAGTGGGAAGATTATTAATATAAAGTTTAAAATTGAAATGGGAATTCAAATTGGGTCAAGTTGACTGGATTAAATTGAATTTAACTTAAGGAAAGTTAAATGAGTTTAGAATGAACAACTTGAATTAGAAATTTCAAGATGAAATTAAAATTTAACTTGGGAAGTTAAATGGTTGATTTTAAATGGGAGTTATGAATGATCTCAAAATGGGTTTGAGATCTAGAAATTGAAAATGGATAATAAATTAGAATCTGAAGATTAAATTGATTTTGAATTCTTATTTGAACTTTGTAATAAGTTAAGTAAAGATAATTTTAAAATGGAATTTTGGAATTTGGATTCAGAATTAAATGGTTTAAAGATTTAAGTTGTTAAATTAAAAATAAAGGTTGATTGATTTAAAAGTAAGGGTTAATTTGACTTAAGGGATTAAATCAACATTTTAAAAATAAATTGAATTTATATAATTCGAGATGGTTTTAAGTTGAGATTTGAATAAAATTTGTTCAAATTGGATTTGATTTGAATTAATTTGGAATTTGATTAAAGTTGAATAAGTTTAAAATTCAAATGGGAGATGATTTGAATGTGGGATAGAAATTGAGGTTAATTTAAATTGAATTAAAATTGAATCAATTTAAATGGAAGTGGAAATTGGAAATTGATTGGAAATAGGGATTGGAAAGTTGGACAGTTTGGCTCTAGACTATTTTCAAAATAATTTGGTTTAATATAAACCTATTTTTCCAAGCTACTTGCTATACAATCTTTCTTTTTAAAGCCAAACTATTTTATACTTATTTTACAATTATATTTGGAACAAATTACTATTTTTCAACTGTTTTATAAATAATTCTTATTTTACAACTATTTTACAATTACCTAAATATTCTATAACTATTTAACTATTTTACAACTATTTTACAATTACTTAACTATTTTACGGCTATTTTAAAAACTAAAAAAAAAATTCAACTACTTATATATTTTTATTTTTTCAAGCTATTTTCTAAATTTAAGCTGGATAGAGTTCAAACTGTCTTTAATTGAATACCAATTGAGATAACAATTGAAGTGTTAACCCAAATGGAAATTGGGAGAAATTGTGAATAAGTGAATGAAAATCAAGATGAATGTGAATAGAAAAGAGGGTTGATTTAACTAATAATCAATGAAGATAAATACGTAGGATGTACGTATATTATTCTATTTGCATAGTGATTTGATCCAGATTCGAGCACAGAATTTCGAGATAATATTATCGATCCGAGTTGGGATTTTTCGCTCAATTTTCGACGGCGAACCTGGATATGGATTTTTGATTGGTTCTGAATATTCTCTATCATAGTTGTGACTATGCAAGGAGAATGACGGTTTCTGATCAAGAAACCAGATCTGAGTCCGCACTAGGAAGTCGGGTGGACGATACTAGTTCGGAAAAGAAATTGTGTGATCGAAGAGCGATCAGATTTATATAGTGTACGGATGATATGTGTACATCGTACGTGTTTGAATGAAATTGATATTAAAAATTTGTGGATAAGAACTGTAAAATTGTTTTTGAAATGAAAAGTAATATGGTTAATAACTTTATAAAAGATTTATCAAATTTGAATATTTGATTTGAAATAAAATAAAGTTATATATCCTTGTTATATAAGATAAATCTTCCCTTGTTGAATCTAGCCAGAATAAAAAAGGGTTTTTGAAAGTATTTGAAGTATAAAAAGGGAATTTATACAAGTATGAAGTGATCCAAAGATTTTTAAAGTTTTATATATCTATATATATAAAGGATCTTGTGAGAATGATTTTGGAAAAGGTTTTGGGAACCTATGAATTTGGAAAAGGCTTTTGATTTTTGGGAAAATCAATTTTGGATTTTGGAAAGCCAAATTTGGAACTATCGATTTTGGATATCGATTTTGTAAAGGAGATTTTTGATATAAATCATAAAGGGTATGATTTAAAGATACTATAAGTGTATAGTATAAAGTGTTTTGAGAATGGCTTTGGGGAAAAAGACGCTCCTTTGAAATGAACTTCTCAGGAGTACCACAGGGTGGTACTGCCTTGAACCCTAAGGGGGGTTTCTAAAGTTGATCCTCTGAGGAGTCCGGACAAAACTAGTTCCTGAGGATTATTTGTGTAGCGAAAGTCGAGGGGCTGGTGCCCACAGAGGCATTTGGGTTATGCTGTGACGACAGTGTAACTCAATGTCACTGCGATCTACTACAGACCATAGCGAAAGCCGTGTGTGCCGCTGAGAGCCTACAGTCTGCGTTTGATTTTATATCGGTAGACTGCGACACTATGGTAACATAGCGAAAGTCATGTGTGCCGTTGAGAGCCAACAGTCTGCGTTTGATTTTATATCGGTAGACTGCGACCTATGTGGGAGTGGAGAAGTTTCATTATTTGGAAGCGAAATTCGAGGGCGCTGATGCCTACAGTTACATGGACTTTTGCTGTGATGGCAACGTAACCCAGGATGTAACTGCGATCTGTAGCGGGTTCCATGGCGTAATCGAGGGGCGTGGAGACCTACAGTTATATATGGATTTTGCCGGGACGGCAACGTAACCATCGGGTTAACTGCGACCATGGATGGGGGTGATGATTTCCAGAGCATTCTCACCAAAGATATTTCCTCAATTTCAAAATGTTTTCGATATTTTCACCAAAATATTTTTCCAAGTATTTTTACTGGGTGTTGAAAACGGGTTTACCAAGTACTAATAGATTTTCAGTCTTACGCCTGATCAACGTATGACCGAATTTCTGTGAGAACGAGGATGGACTTGTTGAAACATCGAGTTATAAAATGATATTTTTATAAAACTATTTTTGCAATATTATATAGATTTTAAAGTGTTTAATAAAAAAATTTATAAAAGGAGTTAAGAGTTAAAAAAAAAAATTTTCAAAGAGTAATTTATCTGATAATAAGTATTGAATAAATTCTGACTTCGTTCCTTTTCGGGGACGAAAAGTTTTAAAGGGGGGAGGAATGTGATAACCCGGATTTTTGTACATCCGGTAATTGGATAATTAACTAATTTTATTTGGTTGAACAAATAAAACTTTGATAATTAGAAAATATCTGGATGTATATAAATGGATTTGAACTATAATAAATGCTGAATTATAAATATCTGGAAATGATAAATCTTATAGTAAATTAACAAATATATAATTAGATATGTGCAAACTTTATAATGTTGAAAATTTAAGTGTGTTCATATAAGTATATAAGTATGTATATATATATATATGTGTGTGTGTGTGTGTATATATATATTGTGATTTGGAAGTTTGATTTGAATTTAATATAATAATTTTCAAAAGCTATTTCAAGTTAAATTTTAAATTTTAAAAACTCTAGAGATAAATATTTATTAATTAAAAGTATGATAGTTAAATAGGATTGAATAAAAAGAGTTTATTATGCTTTTTTTTACATGTACTAATTATGATTTGTATATAAAGATATAAACATAGATTGATAAAAATAGATATAAAGACATGAGAAATATTAAATAAAGGTTTAAAACATTTTAAGCTTTGTAATACATGCATTTAAACATTTGTAACTTGAGATGACATGCAAATTAACAAGTGGCAATGTGTTCCTTTAAGGTTGAATTATATGAATAAAAGGTTAGAGAAACCTGGCCACTTATTTTTTTTCAGTGGAAATTTTCATTCTCTTCTGTAAATCCTTCATTCATCTTTAAACTAAAAAGAAAATAAGATCAAAACTATTTTCAATCTAAGATCAACTCATGCTTCAAACAAATACAACAACAACTTCAATTGCCCAAATATTCAACCTGAAGCTAAGCAAAGACTCAACTCAAAATACAAGCAAGACTTAAGATCAGATTCAATTCAACTTCAAAGCTTCAGATAAATAAAAAATCAAAAGCATTTTTCCAGATTTCAAAACACTGTCTAGTGTTCTCTGTTCCAGGATATAAGGTGAGTAAACTCTTGAATCTGTATATATATCTTGGTTTGCCTGTGATAAATGCTTGATTGTGTGATAGTGAAATGTTTGTATGGATGAAAAATATGCTGCATGAATATATATACTTAAGAATGATGTATGCATGTCTGGAAACAAAAACAATTTCCAGGCTTTCTATGCTTTTATAGAACTGTGAGCAAACTCCCTTATATCTGTCTATATCCTTTGATATTGTGAGTATAATCTTGAATGTGCTTGAATGATTGTGTGAATTTGACTTGCATGTTAATAAAAATGGGAGATATAACTGTGCATGTCTGATATATCTGGTTCATCTCTGTTTATGATTACAGAGTTTACATTAGATCAAAATTCCTAAATCTCCTCATCAAATCTTTGTTAGGCTTAGGTTTTCAAACAAGAAATGTTTGTTTAGACATAGATTAAGTTTTAAAAATAAATTTAAGTAAAATTAATTGGAATTTTATCTGGGAAATGGGAAGACAGTAAAATCTTTTAAAACATGTTAAAATAAAATATCATGATTTGTTGAATTCAAGTATATAACTCGAATCAACTTTGAAAATTATGATTTTTAAATAGAAAATCAGGATTTTTAGAATTTAATCGAGTGAGCATTTCGAAGTTGATCAGAAAATGAATTTTGAGGCTTTTCTGGCAATTGGTGGATCGTGGGGCCTCGTGATCGCCACTGGAGATTGCTGGGCAGTTGTCGAGTCAAGGAAAAATGGATGGTGATTTTCTTAGCCACCGTGGCGATGGCATGGAGGCGATTTAGGGTTTAGTGTCTCGATTGGGTAAGGGTGGAAGACGAGTCGATCTCATCAACGGCAATGGATCGGTGGTGATCGCACCGGGGGGAGACGTTGTGTGGGCCATCAAGGCTTCTCTTGTCGCGGCGACATGATGACAGACGATCAGGGGCGGTCACGCAAGGTATTTTGATTGATCAAGCAAGTTCCAGTATTCGTTGATTAGTTCGATTTCGTTTCTATGGTGATTTCGTCGAATCTGGGTAGTCGATCGGGTAGTGGTGGTCTGCGATGACTTGTTGATGGTGTTGTAGTTGATCAGAGGTGGCTAGTTTGGTCATGCACTTGCACGCATGATAATGGGTATCTGGTGTTGTTTGAAGATTTGAGGAAGTCGAGTTTTTCATCGGGTCGAATTCGGGGAAAATGTGGTTTTTCTCGAAGCAAGAGAAGCATGCGGGTTAACTCGAAGTAGGGCTCGAGAAAATCTAGTAATGGCCCGGGTTTTGTTCGCTTGTCTCAGGCTAGTTGAGTTAAGCTACCAGATTTTTAAATTATTACAATTTTCAAAATTTTTAGTAAATTGTTGACTAGTTTATAAACAAAAAGAGATGGCAAATATTTAAAATAAGTTTCAAAAACAAAGATATTGATCATCTTTAAAACAAATTTTCAAAATATTGAGACTATAAATGCAAATTTGTTTTGAAATTAAATTATCTTGATTTGAATAATTAAATATTAGGTGATTATTTAATTTAATCTCAAATTGTTTTCAAAATAAATTATTCCAAATTTATTAAGTTATAAGTGTTTTAATCTATATAACTTTTGTTTTAAAGTTTATAAACTTAATTTTTGTAATTAAGTGAATAATTGAGAAAATGAAATGTTTTATAATCCTTAATCTAACTTAAAGATTTTAAGTTAATTAATGTATTGATGATGATTTATTTCCAAAGGTTATTAAATAAGGATTAAATAATAAAGATAAATGGTTTATCTTTTAATTGATTAAATCTTAAGTAATTAAAGATTGATTAAGGTTAATTAAATTCATAATTAAGGTTTGGTAATTTATGAAGTAATTAAGGAGTAATTAATTAATTAATTTTATTAATGATTAAGGATTAATAAATTAATAATTAAGGGTTAAAAGTTAATTAATTAGAGGTTAATTAATTTGTAATTAAGTATTAGTTAATTAAGTAATTAGAGATTAATCAATTGGTAATTAAGGATTGATTAACTTGTAATTAAGAATTCATTAATTTGAAATTAAGTTTTATTAATTAATAATTAAGGTTTATTAATTAATAGTTAAAGAATAATTAATCTGTAATTAAAGATTAATTAATGAGTTTATAAGGTAATTAAGGAGTGATTAATTAATTAAAGGATTGTAATTAATTAATGATTGATTAAGCAAGGAATTGGTGATTAATTCTCAAGTAATTAATTTAATTTGAATTAATTAAATAAATTTTAATATGGATTAATAATTCCTATTTGTGGATTATATTGAATGCCTTGAATTGATTGATATCTCTGATATGAAAAGTTTTGTGATATGATATGTTTGGGTTGAATAGTGAAAATGTGGTTATCTATTGATGATGAAATACTAGGTAAAAGTGACATCCTGCATTTAAAGTTTGAATTGTATTACATTTGAATAACTTGGGTTAAGATGACATGGGACTCGAAGAGACTGGGATCGGGTATTAATAAATACCCGAAACCACTTCGATTTGAAATCTTCTATAATTCTTTATAGATTGATATGTTAAATCAATAGGCTGGTTTGGGATAATATGGACCATTTAAACTAAGTTGGATACTTAGATATTGTTTTGTGAAAATAAGTGTTGATTATATAAATTGTTTACTTGTAGTAAAGTACGAGTTACACCGGGTTTAAATAAGTTCTATGGATTGAAATTTCATGTTAGATGGGTTTACTCATGCTGGTTTCCAGCCTGACCCGGGTGTTACTTTGTTGTAATTCTCGGGTCAGACCGAGTATTACAGATTTTCAGGTAAGGACGTTCTGGAGCTTAGGAGGCGAGCTGGATGGCAGGAACGTATGGAGTGTATTCCGCTGTGATATATAATTTTATCTGGGACAAGTTATTTTAACTGTCCAGTGTTTGTGTATATGTTGTAACTCCGATGTATTAAAGTGTAATTTAACTGATACAGTTTCTTTGTATAAATGATATTATATGATATTATATTTTGATCCGCTGCGAATGTGAAATTCTGAGTTTTGTTTTCTATTCTTCTTCTACCTCTTTCTTCTTCTTTTCCCTAATTATCTGGAATTTTCGGGATCGAAAATTTCGGGTCGTTACATAAACATAGTCTAACTGTATTAAAAAATAAACTGATAGGTTGTAGTATCTATAGACTACGATGCATGTAAAAATCTGCCTTCCGAAAGAGACAGCCGTATTTACACCATAACAGATCTTCCAAAAGAGATCTGCCTACCTAAATCTAAAAATGTATCAATTCTCAGATCGATGAAAAATGAGTTATCTTTTCTCCAGGATCTATCGGTCTGAAATCCTAACACCCTAAGATAATATAACTCTAAGTGTTAATTACTGTTACTCTAGTAATCACAAGAATTAAACTAACTGTCCCATACTAGAAAGTAAATTCAAGTGTTTACTAAAAGCTAGTAATTTCCACTCAAACTCTATTTAACAAATTATAGTAATAATCGGAAGCATTATTCAAAGTGTCCCATACCACCCGACAATTCAATCGTTTATTAAAATTCTTTGTTTCATAGAAAAGCACGAAATCTAATTAAAATGGAAATCATTCAATTCTCCTATTTAAAATCCAATTAAAATTATTAATCAAAATTTTACTTTAAAGAAGGATTTTATAAAAATTTATTTTGATTTAAAATTTTAAAATAATAAGAAAATCTCTTTCGAACCATATAAATATATGTATTTTTATTAATTTTATCAAAATCTTTGAATTTAGTATAGATCTATTTTTACTATTTATAAATAGATAGATAAAAATTCATAATTTGCTAACATGAAGAAAATCATTTCTTTTCAAATAGATTGCTGATATATATATATATATATTAAATCTTTGCTTTTCGAATATTTTTATCTCTAAAAGTATTTTCTAACAATAATACTTTAAATTTGGAAATATGAACATAAGTATAGTTTATATACTTTACAAAGCGATTTAAAACTATATATACAAAAAAAATTATTTTCTAGAACTATCCTTCAAAAATGTTTTAATTTAATATATATATTATATTATTATAAAACATTTCCAAATTAATAACATATCTTATCTTTCGCCTTTGAAGCATTTCCAAAATTATATACTTATAAATAATAATTTTTAACAGGTTTTATGAATAAATATTAATTATCTTAAAAAGCTTTGAATAAAAAATTTAAATTAAGAAATAAGTTAATTATATAATATAATTTAACTATTTTCTATTAACTAAATTCCAAAAAGGATCAAAATAGATAAAATATCATATGGAAAATATTTTAAAATCATTTAAACAATTCAAACAAGAAATCCATCAAAAATACAACTTCTAGAGCCAACATCACTTTATAAAATATAATTTCATAATGCAGAATTATTTAACGACCCGTGTTGCTTTCTGACAACTCCAGTTACACAACAATGAATGTACTATCATCCATCAATCAAAACATTATATGATCAAAGAATTTGTGATTGCTTACAACTTTCAACGATCGACAAATTAAAATCCAAATTTAAACACACAATTCAACAAATTCATCCATCAAACCAACTGAATCTATAGCAAGCAATTTTGCTTCAAGCATTTCAATAATTCACTACCAAATATTCTCAAGTTTCATAATCAAGAAAGTATGAAAAAGGGATATAATCATATTTAAATATAGATGTGTGAGTTAAATAGATTAACTCACTTTAACCATTTATTTGCGCGTTAGCACACTTGTCGCTGCTCTCGAGATTGCACCATCAACGTCGTTGTCTGCCTACTATCTATGCCAATGCAATCGTGGATACTCTCCATCTCCACATCATCCGCTTTCAACTCCGATCGCCAACCCCAGCCTAGCGTCGTCCATTCCTTCCCTTCCAACACCGTCGAGCACCATCGTCGAAGTCCACATCGCTTCGACCTTGCCCTCATCAACATCACATGAAACCTAACCAGATCATGACAACCACTAGTCCCTAACCTCATGCGTCCAAACTCCTCTGCCTCGTCGATACCTATTCCAGCCTCCCGCTGCATATGACCGTCATTACCAGAAATCCTTGCGTTCGATTTTTTTTCTTCTTTTTTATTTCTGAAAATCGATTTCTGATCTTTGGTAGGTTAGGGCAAACAGGATTTGGGAGGAAGGGAAGTGGGTTTAGAAAAATGGGTAGTTTTTGTTATAGGCTTTGGCCATTAGAATTTTGTTTTGCATGTAAATTTTATTTTCTCCTTTTTCATTTCTAGTTATTATCTTTTTCTTTGATTAATTCTTTTGCTCAGTCGTAATCTATTTCAAGTATCTGAAATTATTTGCACTTTAAAATATTTTATATGTATTAAAACATTTCATTTGAATTTTAATATATTATCTAAAAAGGAATTTATTAACTAATTCAATTCTATTATAACAAAATCCTTTATTAAATAGAAGAATTGAATAATAATTTGATTCCAAAAATTATAATTATCCAAGCCGAATTCGAATTCATGTAATAATTAATTGAATAATATTTTAATTAAATTCGTATAATAGTACGGCTTTGAAAACAGGGTTGTTACAGACCTCCCTCTTATAAAAATTGCGTCCTCGCAATTTTTCTTATAGGAAGACGTTAAAAACACATGCAAATATTAACTCTCTTCGAATTTTACTATTAAGTTGAAACTCGATCAAAACCTTAAGTAGTTAACAATAGAATCAAACTTATCGTATGTTATAAATTTAAATAGAATCATTTATTAATTTCTATTTCTTCGCATATTAAAATTTATTTAAAATTTCGGCCTAGTCTCCTTTATACGGAGAGCCGTTTTCAATTTCACAATTATATTATAAACAATATACATCGACCACACGGTCGAAAACATAATATATATCAATATTTCTATCATTGCTGTATTTAATCCGAAAGCGTACCTTTATTTAGTGTCTGAAAGCAATTTATTAAATTCTTATGCAAGAAAAAGCGAGCCAACATCACCGACTAGTAATCCAAATAAGCTTCTTGAGTACCTATCTCAACTTAACATTAACCATTGGTCACATATAAGAAGTACATTAAGTATACAAGGTTTTAATATATAAACAGATGCATTTTAGTTAGATCACTAATCGCCCAGGCTTTCAAGATCAAACATCACAAAATAAGATGATGGTTCCGAAGTAGAGTTGTTTCCATATTGTGCTGGCTTCTCAAAACATTTATTTAATTTAACACTTGTTCTTGTGAACCTTTTATGCATTACCAAAACTTTTACATAAAACTGCGAAAACCCAAAACTTACATTTTACTTCCATTTATTGAATTCATATTTATTTGCAATTACATATTGAAAACCATACATTAATGAAGTTCATACATTCAAAAACCTACAGGCTTATCATCCAAAAACTAGTATTTATGAAATTTCATTACATAAACACAAAGTTCCATTTAGGAAAAATCAAATGTATATGAATCCTTGAAACTATACATAACAAAGTATGATGTATCTGCAGTCCTTATGCATTCAAAATCACTTTTTTTTTCAAAAGACTCGTACATTTATTTTTGAAACTAACATCCGACATCAATTTACAAGAAACTATGATGCATAAAAAGTTTTAATATCTGTAATACTCAAAACATGCTCGAAACTTGTATTCATGAAACCAATATATTTAAAGTTGCATATTCATGAAACTTAGGGAAATCAAAAGGCTTATAATAGATACACTTTTAGAACCTCAAGTATACGAAAGTTCAATATTTCAAAAGCTTTCATTTTCAAAAGTTTGAAACTATATATATTCGAAACAAGTATATACGTGCCAAACTGATTCATATATAAAGATGTAAAAATTTCATTTGCAAAGCAATATTCGAAACTTCCTATCGTTGAAGCACATATGTTCAAAGCTCTATATATCTGAGAAACTCATATATATGAAACTGCACATTTTCAAAGTTTATATAACTACAAATTTTTTGAATCCAATGTATGAAATTGTATCATTCGAAATCATATACCTTCAAAAGCTAATATATATGATACTTTTATTTTCAAAGTTATACATATAAAACTTTATGTTCAAAACTATGTATCTTTGAAACTCATATCCATGTGTACTAAGATTTTTTTACGTTTGAAACTGATATGTACTAGAATTCATAAACTTTTGAAATCTATAACATAGGAACTGCGTATAAGAACTTGTATTCATTCAAAATAAATATATCTTTAAAACTCATTTTATTCACAACAATATTATATACTTTAGATTTATACAAGAAATTCATATATGTAAACTTGATACACTAAAAATTGTAATACGTATTCAAAGTTCTATGAGCAAAGTTTGATATTCTTGAAATCGCTATACTGAAAAGCTTTTACTCACACATAATGCTGTATGTAGTTTTAAAAAAGAGCATACTCAAGTCTTTTCAAGATCCAACACATATACTTGAACCTCTATACTGTTGAAATCCATATATTTGGGGATCCAATTATATATAAAACTTTATATACTTATTCATACATGCAAAAAACTCTATTATGATATGTAATTGAGATATGCACTGAAATTCATTGACTTTTGAGATTTCTATACTTTAAAACTAGGTATATATTAAACTCAAAGCTCAAGTATGTATGTGTTCGAAATTAATTATTCTGAAATCGTACATGTACATATATACTGGACTTGTATATTTAAAAGCTAGGCAGATATGAAGTTTGTATGTATAATTCTGACATATATCATAAAACCATGCTTCTTTGAAAATTGAATATATATTTAAAGACTCGTATACATGATAAATTGTTACATTTAGAAAATCAAATACCTTTGAAATTTGCGAAGCCATATGGACTTGAGATATAATGATATATACACTTAAATCTTTATGCACTCAAAATTAACATGTTTTTTAGAAAACCTGATATTTAAAACAGGTATTGTTCAAAACTTTTCACAATTGCGATTGCTTAACCTTGAGACTCATATTTATACTCAAAGCTGCATGTATAACAAACTGTATAGAAAATTAAATGTATCATGAAATCACACAGCTCGAACTTTCATAGTATATATACTTCCAAATCCATATGCGTATGAAATTATATATATATATATATTTAGACTCAGGCATCAATGAAACCTCACATATTTGAAAATTATAGGCATTAAAATCTGTATCAATCAAAATTTGAACTTTATATATTTAAAGCTTTGTTTATCCAAAACCAACTTTTAATAAGAAGTTGCATATATTAAAATATAAAATCATTTGACAACCAATATATTTGCTTCTTATGATATTTATTTATATGTGTGTGTGTATTCCTTTAATTACTTCCTTATTTTCTAATTTGAAAATAGTTTATACAGACATTTTACACTCTTATAGCATATAAACACCTTATACAAATATTAAATATTAAATATTTTGAACTGTTCAAGATATTCAGCTAATTAAATATTTTCTAATAAGGATGTAAATTTTTTTTTAAGATTTCTTTTGTGTAATTACTATTACTTCACTCTCTAATTCATTTCTCAAAGCATCATTTTCTATAAAAAGGAAAAGTCAAAATCCAATCATTATTTTGCTTTAAATTTATTTAAATTCTTATTTTTTTGAAATTTAATAACATAGAAAAGCTAACTTCTTGTAAGAAGTTGTATATACTTACTAATTATTATTTCCAAAAACATTTTATTGCCCAAAACACTATGCCTGAATGTCTCGTCCTAGTGTTTACGAATCTCTATCGATAACGTTGTTCAAGCGCATCGACCAGAATCTTTAAAGCACTCTATGGGAAATTAACACAAAATTATTTTCTAGATGATATACATATATCTTTTAATACTTTATGCCTTTACAAAAAAATTGCTTGTATATAATAACATAATCGAGTTCCATATATATGTATATCTAATTATTAAAAGATTTTAATTCAAATAGATGATTGCTTTTACTAAAATTCTTTCAATCAATCATAATGTAATCATATAAATATTAATTTATTAACAACAATTCCATAGCAGACACATTCATATATATACCTCAGGCACACATCAAATTTTTATTTCACCTTAACATTTAGCTAATCACTTATATGAATTAACAATTTATTTTATACAAATTTAAATTTTCAATGTTCTTGCGGTAACAACACCACTGAAGACACCGCAAGTTCTTATTGTTATTATTGAGCAAGTTTCAACTCTCAATAGTGATTTCTAATCAATATTAATTTTTTCACAATCACTTACAATTTTATTTTATATAAACAAAGTTTTCAATTTCCTTTGTGGTAACCACACAAATGAAGATACCATAATGTCTAATAATTAATATCGAGCAGGTTATAAATTTTCAGATGAAAATTCCTACTCAATACTAATTCAATAATTATTTAGAATTTCCAAAACAATCAAACGTACATTGATGCAAACAACATACATTTCAATCAAACAAACAAACAATCGCCTTTAGCAAAAAGCTATTTTCCAGCTTCTACTACGCACTCTGATCACTAACAAATCAGGATACAACAATTTAATTCTAAGTCATCTACTTATTTATAATATCCATTAAACCCCACTCTTTAAAGAAGTGGGTTCAAATATTTTCATAACAATAAGTTATATAGTATTATCAAAAGATTTTTCAAATACGTTCTAATGATTATTCCCAATAATCATTATATTCCTATTTTAAATAGTTAACTAAATTACTAACTACCACACACCCAAGGGACGTGACTCTAGGTCATCTAGGTTTAGATCTCAACTTTGTGCAAATTATATTTTATAATGTTCAGAATCCAGCTCTGATACCAAGCTATAACGACCCCACTACTATGTCCAGTTTAACAAAGAATATTACAAGTAATGTCGTCTGCTAATCCGGAGAATATGGTTGGTTAAGGGTGATCGAATGTGAATGTATCTTTATACTAACATTGACACGTCTTATTTACCTTTTTGAGGATATGAATTGAAAATTTTACATGTGCAGTATTAATACAAAGTAATAAAAACACCGATTAAAAATTCAAAACAGTACATAATATAAATAAATCAGAATCAGAGTCACAGATCACAACGGAATAATATAAATCATTATATACATAATAGAACATGAGTCTACAAAATATGAGTATTAGACCCATATAAATATATATACATCGTATCCAAAATCTTGTATCAGATACAAAGTCACTACTATATAATATAGACATAAACTCCTAACTATCAATATATACAAGTATGAAGTAAACTAAAACTATCAAAATAGTCTACTTCAATGCTAGCCCAAAATCAATGGTTAATGGGTCCCTGTACCTATAACGTCTCGGCCTGACCAGCGATCTTAAAATAATAAACATGTCAGACTATATCTAAATAAAAGGATGAGATAATAGTATCATAACTTTATGAGTTAAAATAATAAGCCGTATTAAATAGGCCGTACAAACAATCATAATAAGCATATTAATTAAATTCATTAATTTATAATCCATAAATGACTTAACTCAAAAATAAGTCACCTCAAAATATGCCTAAAACCAAAAAATTCAAAAAGACATATCAAACCAATAATTACAGATCTAAAAAATTTGACTTAACAATAATCAAATAAGCCATAAATAAAATATACTCAAAACAAATACTCAAATAAGGCATATCTAACAAATCACCATTTCATAAATACATATCAAGTCTCAATAGACTGTCATCTCAAAATATGGTGATAACCAATTCAAAATTACTCAGAGCCATAAAGGATACAGAATATCCATACTAAAATTCACTGAATAAATAATCATCAATAATGAAATAATAATGGTAGTCATCTATCAGTTTAATACAGTGACACAAAATCTACCGAATGAAACCCGCTACATAGGAAGGAAGCCTTCCGAAAGAGACTGTAGATTAGGGACACCGCTCAAAGAAAAGAGCAGCTGTGTACCTAATTTGTCCTATGCAAATTTACCTTCCAAAAGAGGTAAACATAGTCTAACTATATAAAACAAAATAAACATATAGGTTATAGTATCTATAGACTACGATGCATGTAAAAATCTGCCTTCCAAAAGAGACAGCCATATTTACACTAAAAATGTATCGATTCTCAGATCGATGAAAAATGAGTTATCTTTTCTCGGGGATCTATCGGTCTGAAATCCGAACACCCTAAGATAATACGACTCTAACTGTTAATTATTGTTACTCCAGTAATCATAAAAATTTAACAAACTATCCCATACCAGAAAGTAAATTCAAGTAGTTACTAAAAGCTAGTAATTTCCACTCAAACTCTATTTAACAAATTATAGTAATACTCGAAAGCATTGTTCAAAGTGTCCCATACCACCCAACAATTCAATCGTTTATTAAAATTCTTTGTTTCATAGAATAGCACGAAATCCAATTGAAATGGAAGCCATTCAATTCTCCTATTTAAAATCCAATTAAAATTATTAATCAAAATTTTATTTTAAAGAAGGATTTTATAAAAATTTATTTTGATTTAAATTTTAAATAAGAAGAAAATCTTCGAATCATATAAATATATGTATTATTAATAATTTTATCAAAACCTTTGAATTTATTATAAATCTATTTTTACTATTTATAAATAGATATATAAAAATTCATAATTTGCTAATATAAATAAAATCATTTCTTTTCAAATAGATTCCTGATATATATATATATATATATTATAAATCTTTGCTTTTCGAATATTTTTATCTCTAAAAGTATTTTTACTAACAATAATACTTTAAATTTGGAAATATGATCATAAGTATAATTTATATACTTTACAAAGCGATTTCAAACTATATATTAAAAAAATGATTTTCTAAAACTATCCTTCAAAAATGTCATAATTTAATATATATATATATATACATATATTATAAAAAAATTCCAAATTAATACCATATCTTATCTTTCACCTCTAAAGCATTTCCAAAATTAAATACTTATAAATAATAATTTTTAACAGTTTTATGAATAAATATTAATTATCTTAAAAAGCTTTGAATAAAAATTTTAAATTAAGAAATAAGTTGATAATATAATATAGGTTAACTATTTTCTATTAACTAAATTCCAACAAGGATCAAAACATATAAAATCTCATATGGAAAATCTTTTAAAAACATTTAAAAATTCAAACAAGAAATCCATCAAAAATACAACTTCTAGAGCCAACATCGCTCTATAAAATATAATTTCATAATGCGGAATTATTTAACGACCCTAGTTGGTTTCACACAACTCTGATCACACAATAATGAATATATTATCATCCATCAATCAAAACATTATATGATCAAAGTATTTGTGATTGCTTGCAACTTTCAACGATCGACAAATTAAATTCCATATTTAAACACACAATTCAACAAATTCATCCATCAAACCAACTGAATCTATAGCAAGCAATTTTACTTCAAGCATTTCAATAATTCACTACCAAATCATATTATCAAGATTCATAATCAAGTAATTATGAAAAAGGGATATAATTATATTTAAATATAGATGTGTGAGTTAAGTTGATTAACTCACCTTAACCATTTATTTGTGCATTAGTGCACTTGTCGCTGCTCTCGAGATTGCGTCATCAACGTCATTGCCAACCTATTTGTCTATGCCAACGTAATCACGGATACTCCCATCTCCACACCATCCACTTTCAACTCCGATCACCCACCCCAGCCTAGCGTCGTCCATTCCTTCCTTTCCAACACCGTCAAGCACCATCATCGAAGTCCATGTCGCAGCGACCTCGCCCTCGTCAACATCACACGAAACCTAACCAGGTCATGATAACCACTAGTCCCTGACCTCACGCATGCAAACTCCTCCCCTCGTCGATGCCTGTTCCGGCCTCCCGCCGCATATGACTGTCGTTACCAGAAATCCTTGCATTTGATTTTATTTTCTTCTTTTTTTTCGAAAATCATTTTTGATCTTTGGTAGTTTAGGGCAAACGGGATTTGGGAGAAAGGGAAACAGGTTTAGAAAAATTGGTGGTTTTTGTTATGGGCTTTACCTTTTTAATTTTTATTTTCCATGTAAATTTTATTTTCTCCTTTTTCATTTCTAGTTATTTTCTTTTTCTTTGAATAATTCTTTTGCTTAGTTGTAATCTATTTCAAATATCTGAAATTATTTATGCTTTAAACTATTTTATATTTATTAAAACATTTCATTTGAATTTTAGTATATTATCTAAAAAGGAATTTATTAACCAATTCAATTCTTTTATAACAAAATCCTTTATTAAATAGAAGAATTAAATAATAATTTGATTCCAAAAATAATAATTATCCAAACAGAATTCGAGTTCAAATAATAATTAATTGAATAATATTTAAATTAAATTCGTAGAACAGTACGGCTTTGAAAACTGGGTTGTTACACCTCCTTTGGTTGAATTTTGGTGTGTGATTCCTATGGCAGCTTCCTCATGTTAAAATATGCTTAGCCTCCAAATTTCATGCCAATTGGATTAGTGGAGCTCGAGTTATTTCTTAATCTTCACTTCAATATGGTATACATGCTGCTTTCTGCCTATCCTTCAAAAGGAAAGTATACCGATCCCTCCAACTTTGTCCTATTGAGGTGCGATCCCTAGGGTCCTCATATCTTGGTCTCCAAATTCATATACATTAGACTAGTAGATGTTGAGATATTGATTGGTTTCCATATGAATGCTCTCACACTTTAAAACATGCCGATCTCTTTTGTTAAAACTAATTTATGTTGATCCCTCCTAGGTGTTAAACCATATTTCATATTCAAACACTCTTCCTTGCATATACATCAAGTCCATTCAACATTGACTTAATATTACCATCTGTACTTGACTTCTAGGCCTCACAATCACCACTCCGGAGTCATCGACCTTGATGGTAGTCGAATCTGACTTGTGCAATCAGTTCAATATAGTCGGATTAAAATGTCGGATAAAAATATCTATTTGTAATTTTAAGTATTTTTAAATAAATGTTATTTATAGATATAGATTTATTAATTATTTATACAAAGAAAAAAAATTGTCCACTATGGGAAAAAAGGGTACATTTCACTAAAGTATGATATATTTGAAAGTAACTATTAGCCTTTATTTTGGTCTAATACTCCAAATAATAAAATAATAAAAATTAAAGCGAAAACGGTAGGAATCAAAGAGAAAGAAGAATAGAGGCAAAATACTTTTATAGTGGTTCGATGAATCGCTAGCCTATATCTACTATATCGATTTTATTGCTTTAATTATCACTAGATCAGTGGATTTTACAATGAGATCTTGAAGTTCTATCTCGAGGTACAAAAATGACAGAGTTTCCCTAATTTTTGATAAGCGAAAAGGAGATTCCTTTTTTGTTAGAGATGATGACCTATTTATAGCTCAGTTAGGTTGTTTCAGGCCTTTAGTTTTATAATAACCCCCATCTCCAAACACACATATTCAAAGCCCAAAAGTAGAGTTCTAAATCGCATCGTGCCAAGAAGTACGGACCGTTTGGTTTTTAGTGGTTTATATGGTACATAGATAAATATAATATGTAAAGATTCTATACTTTTAGATGACACAGCGAAAGGAATAAAATGTAAATACTAAAGTAAACCAAATCATCTTTGTTTAAAAGCAATAGTGATTCATACCGAAACATCTAAATAAAGTTCCCAAATATATCCAACTGGAAATATATAATAGATGTCTAGCTGATAAGTACAGTAAGGTACATAGGGAATGCCAACAAATAAATGTAACTCCAATGCGCACGGTTACTCCTCCATGAATCTTATCCTCATCATACAACCATATTATCCTATCATCATGTAATAGGTATAAAGAGGGAAAAATAGAGAGGATAAGACAAAGTCTGATGAGTAGGAAATACCACTAGCAGTATTGTGTTGCTAGAAAATTAAATTATCATTTATAATCTACACTACCCAAGGATGTGTACTTCTATGTGATCACCACATCTAACGAATTAGCCATCGATATAATATGGGGCATCAACCTAAAATATGCCTAAAATCAGATAATAGTCCATAAGGTCTCCACCCGAAGGTTGTACATCGAGAAACTGGGTAAACCTACCAATGCATCAAGAATACAGTTTCGATTGTAAACTACATAACTATACATCGAGTAAACAATCTCAATGGTAAATTGCTTAACTATAAATTAAGTAAACAATCTCAACGGAAATTTGCTTAAGTTGCACACACTGAGTATACAATTATAACGCCAAGGCATACATTGAGTATACAATCTCAATGTTAAACTGCCTACCAAAGCATCGACTATACAACCTCAATGGTAAACTTGTCCTATGCTCCACAACATTCTACTGATAGCATAGAAGGGTTGATAAACAATTCGACTTCTCCCGTAGGTGCACCTGCCTAAACGATGTAAACCCTTCTTGGAATACCCCTAGTTTTGGTTATATATTATTCGGGATATTTAATTATAAAATAATTAAATAAATAATGTGGAAGAATATAAATATATAGATAGTTCTGGTAATTGTTGTATAAATATATAATATGAATTTAGAACTTTAAATAGAGAAATGGTTTATAAGGAATGGAATTAAAGGCTTTAATTACATACGAGAGAAATATAAGGAAATAAAGATAACTCGTATAATTTATTTCCCCTAACACACTTCCCCTCCCTTTCGTACTTTTTTTGGCTTATAACATAAGCAAAGAAAAGAAAAGAAAACCTCACAAAACTCCATTAAAGTTCATTCAACAAAGAGAAAGAGAAAGATGAAATCTTAAAAGAAGAAACCAAGGCAGTTATCTTTACATAAGATCAAACTAGGGTGAATAATATTTTCGTCACTTTATTGTATGTTGTTTAATTTTATATTTGTAAAGAAACTCAAAACGATTTGTTGATGTTTATAATGCATATGGTTTATACTATCATTTGGATGTGTTATGGTCATCATTAAATATTTTTATGTAATTTCCCTAAGGGATTTTGGTATAAAAACTATGTATTTGATCAGCATACTTTGAATTTTGATATGATGTTTAGAATGATATTTTGAAGATGGATTTTTAATTTTTACTTTTTTGCGAATTATTATGAATTTTCAAAGCTGAGAAAATAGATAGTTTTTGATTTAATTATTTAAAATATGAGAAATAAAATTTTCACTCTGAAAATTTTGTGTGTTGAAAAAGATGTAAATTTAGATTTTTGGGATTTTTTCCAAGTATTTAAAATTTAATATGAATTATTTTATGAAGAAGGTTTTAATTACAAAATGATAATTAATGGCATAACTAATAGAAAATTTATATTTTTGGGAAGAAGAGAAAATTCTTCCTTTGTTCTACTGCAAATTTGTGAAAAGATTTTGATTTGGCCAATGAAAATTTGATAGAGAAATAGATTGGGTAAAAAAAATTTACTTTAAAAAAAAAATAAGTTTTGTGGATATTTAAAAATCGCCATTATCAACATGCGATAGTTATCATTTTTATTAACATGTGATAGCATGTATTTTCCAAATTGCGATAGCTATTATGTTTTATCAACTTGCAATAATTATCATGTTTTTTCAGATTACGATTCAATGTTTTATCAACTTGCAATAATCATCATGTTTTATCAAATTGCTATAGTTATGTTTTATCTACTTGCAATAATTATCATGTTTTGTTAAATTGCAATGGCTATGTTTTATCAAATTGCTATAATTATCATGTTTTATCAAATTTTGATGGCTATGTTTTATCGACTTACGCTAGCTATCATGTTTGTCATATTGTGATAGCTATGTTTTATCAATGTTTGCGTCAAATATTGGACAAACACCCGATGAGATTGTAAGTAGAGAATAAGCCAAGAAATCAAATGAAAACAAAGTAAATTACACACAAGATTTTACAATGGTTCGGCAATACTCTAGCCTACGTCACTTTAATTTTGTTAATGATTTTTGAGAGTTTTATAGATTGTGATCTTACAACTTTGTGCTTACAAGTTAGTGAGAATCCAATAGAGTAACAACGTAAAATCAAATAATTCAAAAAGCAAAAGGGAGATCTTGATTTTATGCTTCTCTTCTCCTATTTATAGACGTAGACCGGCAAAATAAAATCTAGTATTTGCTACCCATGATTTCCATATTCAAGAGGAGGATCATGAGGGAGATCGTGGCCATGTTATCACTTTTATAGTCAACACGACACCGATTTGTGCTTCATAGCTCGGTGGCGAGTCATAATTTCTCCTATTTTCCAGTTTTCTAACATTTATTCTTCATTTCTCTGAACATGGTTGTCTTGGCCGCTTCTCTTATTGCACTACTTCGCTTTGTGTTTGGTTTAGTTTCCAACCTTCCTAAAGCAGCTTTGATAGTTCGATTTGATGACTTAGTACCGAGTTAAGGTGTTCAACTCAGTACCAAGTTCACTTAAATTAATATTTTAGCAATTCTGGATTTAACCACTCGGTTCATCTAGAGGCTAGTAAGGTGTCTTCAAGTGGAAGGTATGGTTCTGCAACAACTCTTTGGACTTCAATTGGATTCCGGTCTATTAAGTTAGGGTTCAAGGTTTTTGGTTCGTCTTCTGACCATTCAGTGGTTCTAATTCATCCAGATGTGACCTGGTTGAAAGGCAGGATAATACTTACCCCCTAAAGTATACATTGGTGATAACAACGTATGCTTTGGATTGGGACAAGTCATCGATTTTAAACTTTGATTTGAGCAAATATCATCATTCTTTGAACTATTTTCACAAAGTAGACTGTCATTTTTGGATCTTCACATCACTTTGAACAATCATGGATTCGTCTCCTTTGGGTGATATAGAAGCTGAAGTGTTTAGTTCATGTTTGTCGCTTGGGTTTTGGAAAGTCATTAGTAGTCCTTTCTTTTAATTGGTCGGGTAAGATGACTTCACCTTGATCACCTTCACATTCATTGTTGATAATCATCAATTTCACCTTTCTTTCTTCTTCTTCTCTTTTTTCTTTTCTTTTCTTTTTTCTTCTTCATAGTTCAGTACCAAGTTATAAAGTTTGACCCGGTACTTATTTTCAATGTGAGTATTAGGGATGAACCAATACTTAAGCAAATTCTGCTTCTGTAGCAACCCATAATTTTCAACCCTCGAAAATCGACATCAATACGTTCACTATATTACATGCCGAATATTCAAATGCCGAAAATACTGATTGCTAGGGGTAGAGAAGAAAGAGATAGAAGAAGAAACTGAAAACAACAGTACAGAAACTCACAATCGCAGCGGAACAAAATATAATATATAATAAGAGATTTTTTATACAAAAGAATCTGTAATTGTTTATACTTACAATCATCAGAGTATATCAATCAATATCAATCTAGACAGTTATAATAACTTGTCCTCATACAGCGGAAATATAAAATAAGTACAGAGATACGTCTTTGTCATCCAGCTCGTCTCCTGAGCTCCATAGCATCCTATCCTAAATCTGTATACTCGGTCTGACCCGAGCATTATAATAAAATAACACCCGAATCAGTTTGGAAAACCAACATGAGAAAACACACTCAATTTGAATTATTAACTTTTATCAAAATCCTTTGAAAACAAAGGTATCTCGTAAGACCACGTCAAACATAAACACGATGGGTTTTTCCCTTACGACAAACAAAACATTTTTATCAAAAACGTCTGATATTATAATAGTTTCTAAACAAAGTAAATAGAAAATAGCTGAAATGTTTGCATCTCATGGCTAGGCGATGGAATCCCTTCATTCATCAAGAGGGCCCTGGCACTTTATGAATGAAAGAACATTCTATTCTAAAGGGTCAAAGTTTCAGCATAGTTGGGCACAATCAAAACCGTACGGCGCTTATTGGTGAAAGGATTCCATATAATGACTGGGCTACTGGGGTACCGTCCATCACGGTACACCACTGGAAAAATGTACCGAGGACCTCAGCAGGATCCCCTACAACACAAGACCGGCCATATCCCTAACTTGGATAGAACCGAATATGTTATCACCTCGGGTGTTCCCACCCTTAAAATCGAGCGCTCCCTTTTCCATGCATAACCATATTTCATTTATTTCCAATTTCTCAAATCCTTTACAATACACCTGTAAATTCCTTATCTCACTTTTAACAAATTTTATAAGTTCCGGAATCCATTAATTAATTTCTTTAAAATCGGTTGCACAAGTCTATATTTCCCACCATCCATTTCTAACTTCCTTTATGAATTCTAATTCATTTTTTGAAGTTATCTTATTTCAATGATTAGGAAATTTTCCTTAAATCTTTCCAGAATTCCACTATAAGATTTTTCTTTTAAAAATCATTACCATTTAACACTCTTCATTTATGAATCTCGAGAGCATTTATAAATCAATTCCAATCACTTCCCAAACCTCAATATATAAAAGATAAATATTTTTAAAGAATAGTAATTTATTTCAAAACATGTTTAAGTAATTTATTTAAAAATCAAAACATTTCAAATAAAA
Organism: Allium fistulosum; assembly: GCA_030737815.1. Taxonomy (NCBI): domain Eukaryota; kingdom Viridiplantae; phylum Streptophyta; class Magnoliopsida; order Asparagales; family Amaryllidaceae; genus Allium; species Allium fistulosum. The sequence continues at coordinate 1,041,298,514 of CM060906.1, forward strand.
CACCGAAACTCATTTCCAACTCATTTTAATATAAACTAATCGGCTTAAAAAACTGATTATAAAATTTTGAATTTTATTTCAATTATTATTCGGTATTTGAAAAATGCACTTCTGAAATATTCCAATAATAACTAGCTTTTAATTGTATAGTTTAATAATTAAAATTTCCTTTTAAAACAAAATTTAGTTTCATAAATAAAAATATATTTTTTCTCTAAAAATCCCAATAACCATTTTAACCTATAAATCCCTCTCGATTTACAACACATCGATCCCATTCCGATTTCTAACCATTTCCACTTTCAAAATAGAGTCCACTATTTTTTTCCAAACCCTATTTTCATATCTCGACATAAATTCACACCATGGAATATTATTCCAATTTATCAATTGGTATTCTTTTCCTTATTTATAAACATCATTTATAAATTTATAAACTCCTTTGAGTTTTCACTTACTTATAAAACTAATCTCATTTTATAAATCCATTTCTTAATAGATTCCATTTATTTCGCAAATCCATTTAAAATATCGATTTCAACTTCTTTTCCTATTTTCTAGAAATATCGTTTAAAAATCCATCATTTGAAAATCCTATATAAATTACTTTAAAGTCTCTATTTTAATCATTTTTACAAATAGATAAGTACAACCCCAATATCAAATCATTTATTTATCCAAATCAACTTTCTTTAAAATAACCCAAATTTCGATATAAATATTTTTATATTCAAAATCTCCTTTTAAATTCCTTTAAATTCCAAAACAATATTTTGTGGATTAAAATACCAAAATTCAAGCCAGTGCTACTATAGCATCTAATAATTTACATCACAACAATAATCTATATCAGATTATTCTAACACATCATATATTACTATATATATGGAAAACAATCAATATAAATTTGAGGAATCCAGTTGGATCCCTCCAACTTATTTCCCTACATCCATAGATGTTAATACAACATAAAAATACCAATCTCACTTCGAGGGGGATATCGTGGTATATAGGGTCATCCTCTATTATGCGGGGCGCATAGGGTCTCATCTACTCCGACGGCGGGAAATATATCCAACTACTAATATATATACTACTATATATATATAACATCCAAACAGATAATAATTTATAAATTCAAACAAGCATCCAGTAATTAATTTTAATTATTATAAATCAAGCCAGCCAACCAAATTGAGTGAGATTTACTCACCTTGATTTTTATTTGCAATCCATTCCAATTTTAAATTAAATTAAACAGGCTTCAAATTTAATTTAAAATTTCAGCTGACTTCCAAAAGTCTTCACAACAATTTTATTTTGTAGATTTCCTAGTTGCGAACCAAACTCGACTTGTTTCATCATTTTGGACCTCGTATGAATTTATTACGAAATTTATAAGATTTCAATTCAATGGATAATTAATTAATTCTCTAAGCAACATTAATTAAATAATTGCTTAATTAAAACTCATTGGTGTGATCCTCCCTTGCTTGAGACCATGCCAGCGCCTCCGCTTCTCGCGTGTGTGCCCTGCCTCGTGATTGAACCATCCTCCGCCTCCACTTTAAAACGCGATAACGACAGCCACCATCTCCAAATCGACCACAAGCAAGGCACGAGAAGAATGATGTCCGATTAAGGTCCAACCGCAATTTTCCCCTTCGTTCAATATTTTTTTATACGAATTGATTTCTCTTTTTTATGTGAATTTGAATTGAAACGAAGAGGATGGCTCGATTTGATTTCGAACTGAGAGGAGAAAGACGTGATTTAAGGTTGAGGGAAGCGGCGTGTTGTAGAAGGCAGGGTCTTGTCTTTAACATATTATAATATTATTTAATATTAATATCTCACTTAATGTAACTTAAAATTTCGATATCCTATCGAGGCATGCCTCCTGGCATTTATAATGTTATACCCCTATTCCGAATGCAATGGAACAAGTTTCGAGTCCTAATTCGATCGTATGGAGAAGACAGCTTTTTGGACCTAATTATTATATTAAATTTCAATATAAATTTTAACGCGTTTTCAGATCGCACGACCAAACGGTAAATCCAAACGCTATGAAATTTGAAATTCGATAATAATACACTATTACGGATCCAATGGAACTGGTTTCGTCGAATTCTAAGACTGTACCCCGGATCGCTTTTTTAACGCGTCGATTAAATCAACGATTTCAAAAATTGTCGAAATCACTTGAAATCTTAGTTTAAAATCTTACTAACTAAATTATAATTCAAAATCCAATATTTAAACCATTTAAATATTCAAAATCAACAATGAAAAATCTAGGTCGTTATAGCTTGCTCTTATTTTCCACTTCACATTGCTTTTCTTTTAGAACTTGAAGCCTTCAGCCATTGCCAAACTTAGAGGTCAACTTCAACTGCCTCTACCTTCGATTTAGAGACTCCACCACTGCCGTTCAAGGCTTCATCTTAGATTATCTAGCATCACGATTGAAGTTGCCCCAATTAAGTTTACATATATCCTTTTTAGATCTGGTTGAACCTTAGTTTGACTTTTCCTTTACTTCATCGACAACTTTCTATTACTATGAACTTATGTAGGTAGTGGCGCTATTTTAGAAAGTCGTCGATGTTAGTTTAGGGCTAGTTATCATGTTTGACCATATTAGATAGTTCATCTTCCTCCCTTAAACATGCCATGGAATGTATAAAACATGAACCAATTTTTGGCCTTATTGACTCAAAGTTAGCCCGAAGTTCTCTTCCACCTTTCCTAGGCACGAATAAGGTCCGTACCTTCTTTCACTTGCTTCGGGTTAACTTGGATCTTCACCCTATTATGGCATAGGTTTCCATGTGAGCTTGAATGTTCAAACATTAGAAACATATTCTAAGTACAGAGGGTGGAAGATGAAATGTTTGAGCCATTTTTGGTCGAGTGTGGATCGATGGTCGAATTTTAGAAGGACGGTTTTAGATAATGGTCACGTTGAAATCACTTCACTATTCAGATGGACCTTTTCATCACTGCTGTAAACTTAACACTTCACTCTTGTGTCCCTGCAAAGAAAAATCTCATGTCGCTTCGGATAATGGTTATGTTACCGTAAATCGTATGATAATGGGTAAAACAAACACCACGGTTGCATTGTGCGATGGTGCTTGTTTGCTAGCAAGAGCGAGCTATCTACATAGAATGTTCATGTTCATCGTGCTCTGGACACTGGACACACACACCGCATAGATTAAACTCTATATCATTACCTCCGTCAATGTATAAGGTCCAATCGATCAATACACATTGAAATCTTTTGGGTTTTATACATCAACTACATAGGGTTTTATTTCGGCATGGGAATAAATTTTAAATGCCACCTGACCTTGCTCATATGTGAAGTTTCCAATAGTTATGGATTACAGATGCTCTTCGCATATTTCAGCGATGGGTAAAGGTACACCAAAATCAAAGTTAGTTTTGCTTGCGACTGAGTCAAATTCTTATTCCACTTTGACATCTTCTAAGTCGTCTACTTCATCATCCTTCTGGCCTCAATCACCTTGTCGTCCGACAGGGTAGTCTCTAAAGGTCGTTCACTAGATGATAGTGAATGAGGCATTCATAGGGATTGCCCCTGATGTCGATCTAAGGGATGCTATACTTTTGGATAACCCTCGGGACTCTCCTGTGTCCAAGCTAGATGAAGCAGGTGTAAAAAAAATCTGTAAAGGCATAGCATCCTTTTTGAAGACGTTCTTATTCCAAAGCCTTTTCAATGGGCCGATAATCCGCCTGATGGCTATACGGCGTGTAATTGGTATAGGTGTCTATCTGAATGTGTCTCTCCTTTTAATCATTTCATCCGGCATGTGCTCTAGTTTATGAGGCTTGCCTTTGCCCAGCTTCATCCAAATAATTATGCTTCACTATACAACATGTATATGGTCTTTCTCCAATATTTAGGCAGGGTGCCAACTCAAGAGGATATTCATTATTTATATCCCTTCAAGAGGGGGAAAGAAAGTCTTTCTCTAACTTATCTAGAGCTATCTAAGGGCTATCATATCATCGTTGATCTTTGGAACAAGCTCAGCTATGTTAGAGATGAGTATTTCTTTATGCATTGCGCTACCAGCTTCACTCAGAAATGGCTATCTAGTATAATTTCAATGGCTTTAATCCATCTGGATATCTAATCTTCTTATTTCACGAATTCTCAAATATCCCAAAAAGGCCTAGAAATGTAGCCCTGGGAAGTACTTTATGAAATTTTCATGTTATTCTAGTAAAAGAATGAGAGGTTAGATATATGTTAGCGGTGAAAGAATATGGCACTTCAATCTCATGGACCATAATAGTAGTTTGGGCCTAGTTTTGAATGTTCATGAAGGTGCTCAGCCCGCTCATGAGGCTGAGGGGAATCTAGATATTCCCCCATTCAAGATCCTCAAGTTGATCCAGAAAAGAATGCGGGGGAGTTGGGAATGAGGACATCGACATAGGAGGAGATGATGGTGGTGGTGATGATAATGATGAAGATAGTGATAATTAGGATAGCGGTGATGTTGATGAGGTAAACCTCAATCTTGAGTCTATTAGCGAGACGTTTGGTGACAATCAAGTGCCACCCATTCCACATCGGCTGAATTTAAAATTACCTTATGTTGTCCAGTTCCATACCCACATTAGGCTCCAGTTGAAGAAGGGATGTTGATTCCTCCACCTGGAGATATATTTAGCTTGTTCGGGATCATACCAAAGAGGATGCCTTCTTACAGTCTCGACAACATTAGCCTTGGTGATATTGGCTCTCCTGTTTGTCCACTCGTTGATGTGCCTGCTACTACTATAGAAGATAAAACCCCTATTAGCAAACTTTAAGAGCATGGTCCATGGGTGGAATTAGGATACATTAACGCTTCAAAACACTTTGAGCCACTACACATTTACACTATAGGTGCTATCCTTTGATTTCCAGGTTTTAACTAGACTACATTTTCTTTTTAGGTTCTATAGACAGCTAACATCTTTTAGATGACCTCCAAAGCAATGATACTGATTATCAGAGGCTCAAAACATCGCATCGACATGGCGAGTCATCTCATAAGTCTGATTGCGGTAGAGGTCGTAGGAGAGAGTAGAAGGGCCATGAAAGAAGTCACAAGCATCGCGACGATCGTCATGGAGGTTCGGGTAGAACTTCTCCTACTCAACATTGGGCCCTTTCTCCCTTGCCTATAAGCATTGATTGGTACTCGACGAGACCTGCCCCTATTCCTTCGATTCAAATTCCTACTGTTCTCACTTCAATGTCATCTGTCATGTAGTCAATGATATCCACTCATAAGTTCAAGCCACCTATTCAGCAATCTAGGTTTGCATCTTCTAACCCTTCTAAATGAAAGAATGGCAAAGACCAAACTCATGTTGCTTTTTCTATAGCAGTGGTAGAGTCTACTTCAAATCCACAACTCGTTGCGATTCAAATGGCATTTCCCAGAATCTATTTTGATAGAGTTAAGTTTGCTTACAATTTAAAAGATATTCCCTGCAATGTAGGTTCAAAGGTCATGGCTTGCATAAGCGACGTGTGCGATCAGTATTAGATGCAGAGAAGGCGTGTAGAAGCTCTTTTTGATGCTAATAGGAGCAAAATGGTGGCTCTCCAAAGGAAGGAGCTAAAAGAGAAAGACAACAAGCACATTATTGAAAATTTGGATGATAAGGTGGAGAATCTTTGGACATCTTTGATAGGTGCATAGAAGAAATTGGAGGAAGAGAAAATTTCTTTTGAAGAGAAGTCTGAGAGGCAGTAGAACCTAGTTGTAGCTGCACACCATAAGAGCCACACTTTTACTTTGGAAAATGTAAAGCTTCAAAAACCTATTGATGAGTAGGCTCTAGAAATCAAAAGTTTGTAGGTTTCATTAGTATTTGAAAAGAAAGAAAAAGATGATGCCCTTACCCAGGCTCAAGAGTATGTAAAGCAACTACTGGATGCCCAACAAGCACAAAAAAGCTGAGCTCCACATGAAGACCGCTGATGGTCGAATCAAGTCCCAAATAAAGTCTACCCAAGTTTGCTTTATGCAAATGTCATCAAGTCTGAGAATTTGAGGTGGCCTGACAAGGGGTACCAAAGGCCTTAGCTATGGCCTGGGAGGAAATAATTAAGTAGGAATGGGAACACTCTTAAGGTGCTTACATTAAAGCATGACTTCCTAAAGGATAAAGACTTGGAAGAGCTTAAGATTGGTAAGGTTTTGTCAGAATCGGAGGTTTTTGCTCGAGCTGGTGTGCCAGTTGAGGTCCTTCCTGAATTTAACTATAAAGGTTTGGGTGAAAGTTCTACTTCCATTTCTAAGGGACCCTTAGCAAAGACTTCAATATTAATGATAGCTACTTCTAGGTGCAGTCACCTCTTCCGCATCAGGACCTCTCCTTATTGAACTTGTTATTCCTTCCCCTAATATTACTATGATTTTAACCACTGTAGTGACTCAAGGAATTTTAATGGCTATGTCATCCTCGGTCGACGTACACTACAATCTCTAGGAGCCTGGTTATATAGAGTTAGAATCTTTTCCAAAACTGCTCATCTTATCTCCTCTCATGTTGGGAAATTCTACGGGGACTACTTCACACATAACCTCCACTTCTCTTGGAGGTATATCATTAACTCACACTATGTTCGATAAGGCTCACATGACAACAGTTGATGTCTCTAATCTATATTTTTCATTTTTTTCAAGTTTCAGGTCCATGCGCTCTGCCCCTTTGCCAGAAGGGAACTTATCTTCGGGCACTCAAGCTTTAGTAATGGAATTGGTTATTGTGTTTTCCCCGCCTCATATTCCAACCTCTTCAGTAGGTCCCATTGTCGATCATGACACTGAAATGATACATGCTTTAATGAAGAGGCTATCGAAGTGGCAAATGTAACACAGGAAGACAAAGATATAGTTATTTCAGGTGTTATTGAGCATACGTCTAGGCCATCGATGTAAGAGGTGAAGAGCTCACAAGTTCAGAAGGTCGTAGAGATCAACAAGGAAAAGATCGACAATGTCCCTCCTCCTCTTTCAATTTCATCACCAAGACCACCCATTATCACCCCCGCTTCTACTCCTATACGGGTAGCGTTAAAGCTGTTTTCCTAAGTCTTTAGGGAGCGAGTATGACCGGAACGTCACTGACCCTAAGGGCTACCTACCCGGGGGAAGGAGTGGTAGATCTAGTAAAAGGTACATTACAATTTCTCATGAGGAGAAGAAGGATAAGAAGAAGGAGAGGAACACCTAGTTGTTGTTTTTTCTTATTACCATTTGTTTGTTTTAGTTCTTTGTTTGTGTATATAGCTGATATTTTGCAGGTATGACCCCCACTTTTGTTTGTAAAATTTGTTAGTTGTTAATAAAATAGTTTTTCTTTTAGATTTCCATCTTCCTCTCACCTACATACGTAGTTTAGTTATATTTACTATGATTATATCTAAATAAGAGCAATGTTATATTCATCATAATTTTGTATGTATGGATAACTTCTCACCATTGCTTAGTTGTATATCACTATTTAATCTAGTTCATTGTTGCCAAAACATCTCTCCGTTGGTGAACAGAATTGTAATTACTCAACTAACTCTATAGCACTTCTTGGCTTTTCTTTAGTCAAGTTCCATTTGACCAAAGATATAGTTAGATTTTTGGCATCACTTCCACCTTCGGGAAGTGATATTTTGGGCATCTATCTCTAGAGACCCATACTCGATTTGCCCATCTCTAGGCACTTGTCGTAGGTATTCATCAACAGTGATGCCTTGGACGTCTATCATTAGACATCGGTACTCGATCACGCCTATCTATGGGATTTGACATTCTTGGAAAAGGAGGTATAACATCCTTCTAGGTCCTATCTCTAGGATCTAATGTTTGAAGTGCTTGTCTTTGGGGATTGAACCTAAGCCTTGCTTATCTCTGAGCAATAGTCTAAGCTTAGAGGTATAGGGTAAATCATCATGTTCGACCCTAGTGTGATTATACTCCACAATCTGATCGTGGATTGCAGAAGTTCATCGATATCTATCTCTACGTACCTAAAATGATTGTTGTTTCGACAAAAAATGTGTTAATGCCTCCAATCGATTAGTTGAAGAGCTGTGAATATGGGATGTATTACATAGTTGTTATATTTATAATATGACTGATTTTTAGAGAGAAGATCACATATATGATACTCAGAAAGTAATTTGCAGTAAAGTAAAGTACATAAAGATTTATAGTGGTTTAGCCAGAATGTGCCTATGTCCATTGTCCATTTTCGTTATTATCCTTATATATCTTTGATATAATATCTAAGAAATAAGATACAATGGTCAAAAGCTCATTAAAAAGTAAGGTATAGCTCTAGAAAGTTTGTTCGGCTATTCCTATTTGGCTATTCTTGGCTGCCTATTCATGTTTGGTTGTCTCTGTTCGGCAGTCCCAATTAGGCAGTTCCTGCTAGGTTGCTCTTGCTAAGCTGTCCGCTATTTTGTACTACTAGGCTGCCTCTGCTAGCTGATCCTGCTAGGCTGTTCCTGCTAGATTGTTCCTGCTGTCCTGCCGTTAGACTGCTCCTACTAAACTGTTCCTAGCTAGGTAAATCTTGCTAGGCTGCTCATGTAAGACTATTCCTAGCTTGGTTGCCATCTAGACTACTCCTGCTAGCTGATCCCGCTGGACTGTTCCTAACTGCGTAGATCCTGCTAGGCTGATTCTATTAGACTATTCCTAGCCAGGTAGATCTTGCTAGGTTGATCCTGCTGGGCTGATCCTAGCTTTCCCTGACTTGTCTATCATATTTTTATTAGGTTGGCTCTCCCAAATTGTCCTCCATTGTTGTTGGATGCTTTGGTATTTATAATAGTGAAGAGGTGATGTCAATAATTAGGATGTTTCTTGTATATCTTCCCTAGAGGGAATGTTCCCAGGAATCTGGAATATGCTTAACTATTTGCCAATATGCGCAAATTACCTTCCATAAACACGCTGCTTGGTTTGGCTAACAAATCAGTTCGGAAGTTGTTGGTTAGGCTAGGATGGATGTTGGCAAATTTTTGGCCAATTTCACATGCTTCTCTATTTGGCTCAGCATGCTTGGTTCGGTGAGTATCTTCCTCCTTGGTTAGGTATGTGGCTTCTTCCTTAGACCGACGTGTCCGGCATGTGGCTTAGATATATGGTTCAGTGGGTGCCCAACCACCAAAAAGAAGATTTTGTTTGGTGGCTTAACGATGCCGAATAGAAACTTATGTTTTGTACTTCTACCACCGAACAGAAAATATTGTTCGGTGGCTTGGGGTACTCCTCCATTCCTCCAAGCTCTTTGCCCAGCCTTTCCTAGTCTCGCTTCCTTCCTTACGTTGGAAATGGTTAGGTATTCAGCGGTTAGATTCCCTACTGGACCATTCCTCATGTTCCAATATAAATAATGTGCCTGCTAGGAGTCGAACCCGAATGGGTTGGCTGAAAGGCACAAGTCTTTACCAATGTGCTACACATGCTTTTATGCTATAACTCCTTCATTTCAAGTCAGAATTGAATGAAACTTAGATCAGTATCTTCGTATCATTAGGTAGAGTATTCCAATGCCTCTTATTGCTCTGTTTGCCCGAATTAGGCAATAACTCTAAAGGTGAGCCCTAAGTTGGTTAGGTAGTGGATAAATTTTAAGATGATTATATCTTGCAATCCATAGCTTAGATTGAGATGCAGTTTCGACCTAGGTGCATGTCTTGACCTTAGGCACATTTTACAGGTGCTTTGATTATATTTTCTAACTGTGCCAAATTTTCCCCTAGCGCTTCGCCTTCCTTGTAGTTACATGATGGGGCCTTTATCATACACCTTCTGGCCATTTCTATGCTCCTTAAAATCTTTCCATATTCAACATGCTATAGGTGAAAATTCCTATAGCACTTCCCCCAAAGCATAATTTCGTAGAATACAAAGTGTGCTTTGTTTCATCCAAAATCGCCTTTCTTTCTCAATTGATGGTTATCTTAAACCTCAAATATCTATATCCTCATTTCCATCCTTTCGATAAGTTGCTAACATGTTGCAGAGCCTTGTTCACTTGGAGAAAAGCTTGTTAATCGTTTTAAGATATCCTTATTTATTAGTGCGACGTTCACAGTTCATTCTTTCTTGATAGTGTATTCATCTAGCATGATCTCCTACTGATTTTCATATTTGTTTGGTAGGCTTTTGCTTGTTTCTGGTTCAACCTCCCTTCCCCCTCTCCTGAGGGTCACGTGTCATCTTATGAGTGTTCCAAGAATGTCGAGGCACCAGTGGTTCCATGGCGCATAGACTCGACGATGTGTATTTTGTTGCATTGATTGTAATTTTTCAAATTAAGACTGGTGGTTGCAATGTTTTTTCCCTACATGATTGCCACCATGCATACTTGTATAGATTAATCACTAAACGTTTGGCTGGGAAAGTAGTTTCTACTGAAATGTTGAACGTGGGTTGACCATGTGCTTGTGATGTAAAGTGAATTCGCTTCTGATGTTTATATGTTGTTGTGTCTGATATTTATTCACGTCCATAACTCCTTTTTCATGACTAGTTGCCATGATATTTTTATTCCATATGATTGGTAGGTTTGCTTGTTTCATTAGCAATCTTTCTCATCGTTATCATGCATACTCATATGGGATCAATCACTAACAAGTTTCATAAGGTAAGCAGTTTCTATGACCGATGCTTCCCTAGGCCCATACTTTATATTTCCTGTATGAACACTTGAGTAGCACATATGTATTTATAGAAATTATAAATGAAATTATCATACCTGATGAAAATCAGCTATTGCATTATGTTTGTATAGTATCTTTGCTTAGCCATTAGATTGTTAGTAATCTTTTATTGCTTCCTCACGTACTCATACAGGGCCTATCATTGAAAAGTTCGACAAGGTGAGCATACTAGCATATCGGTGGAGTAATTATGTATTATTTTTCTAGTTCTTCTGGCAACTCATCCTTTGCCCCTGGCATATTTGTATAAGATCAATCACTAATAAGTTTAGCAAGGTGAACATACACTGGTAGAGTGTCTTCGTAATCCAGTCACATATGTCCTTGTTTGTTTTCATGCACTTCCAACATTCTAGTTTTCTTATTATTACATATATATTCCTATGCAGTTAGTGCCCCGCTATAACCATGCTATATCTCATAGCGGATTTCTACCACTACGATTTTTCCATATAGCCCCAAATATATCCTTTCCGCTTTAAGCCCCGCTATATCCCGTTATTCCCACCATATTCTGCTATTTCCGCTATATCTTCTTTAAAAGAAATGAATAGAAAATTGATGTTTATAAATTATAAAAATTATGAAATTAATTTATTTGATTGAATTTTTAATATATTTTCAGAAATGAAAATACTCTAATATTCTACTAAATTCAATTATCTTTTATAACAGTTTTATGTTTATTTATAGTATATTCGCACATGTTTTTATTTAAAATTATTTATGTATTAATTATAATTCAAGTGAATGTTAATTTTTCATTTAATTACCATTTATATATTTGTAAAAACATTAAGTACGAGTTTTATATGCTATTTTAGAGTCATCCGCTATATCCCGCTATATCGTCGCTGTATCCCCGCTATGACTTTTTGCACCTCCACTGCATTGAATATGCCAAGCGCTTTAACTGCACAGATATATTCCACGCACACTTTAAACAAGTTTGCTTTAGTGTTGGTTTGTTGATAATCTTCATAGGCAATTCCAGTATTGAATACTTGCATTGAGCCACACAACCAGTAGTCACGTTTTACTACAAGCAAGCCTGGTTATTTATTGCTGAGTAAAATCTAGAGCCGAATGTCAAGCATGAACCAGCTAGGCGACTGTCATGTCCTGATCACTAGTAAGTCGAGGTTCTCCATAGGCATCCTAAAAGCTTGTGGCCAATCTTTAATGGTTGACATCCGGTTAGGGTCACTATGATCTTCCGTTATGGTAAGAAGTTTGAGCTGATCATCAGCTATGGATACTCTAACCGGGATGTCTCTGGTCTACCACAACCGCATGAGTAGCTTATTTCAATTGTCAATAGAGAGCACCCATTTGGCGATCATGTCCTGACCATGGGATGATCTGGCTCACTATTGCCGGCTAGAGGTCTGGGCCGATCATCAAAGCGAGCACCCACTTGGCGGTTATGTTCAGACCATGGGCTGATCGAACTTGCCATTGCCAACAAAGAATTTTGGAACGATGAACAACGGCGAGCACCAACTTGGCGGTTATGTCCTATCTATGAGCTGATCGAGCTTACCATTGCCAATAAAGAAGTTTGTGCCAATTGATAACGACGAGCACCCACTTAGTGGTCATGTCCGAACTACAGGCTGATCGGGGTCGCTATTACCGACTAAAGGTATGGGGCCGATCGTCAAAAGCGAACACCCATTTGGCGGTCATATCCTGACCATGGGCTCATCTGGCTCGCTATTACCGACCGAAGGTTTTGGGTTTATTGTTAATAGCGAACACCCATTTGGCGGCCATGTCTTGACCATGGGCTGATTTGGTTCTCTATTGCCGGCCAAAGGTTTAGAGTCGATTGTCAATAGAAAACACCCATTTGGTGGTCAGGTCTTGACCATGGCTGATCTGGCTCGTCAATGAGTTGTCCAAGCTTTCTATGACATGCCAAAGCTCTCTGTCCAAGCTTCCTATGACGCTCCAAAGCTATCATTCCAAGCTTTCCATGATGCCCCAAAGTTTGGTGCCCTTAGTATGCGGCGGCCTCGCCCATACAGTCCTAGAAATCGAGACTTTATTTGGCATGGGATGGTTTTTCTTGTGGTGGTTTGAAGTGTTGATATCTACCATAGTTTCGGACACCCCATCCATGGATTTCGGTAATACCGCGATGATTGACTAATCCACATATCCATAATCCATGTAGTTGTAATAGTTAGAACATGAAACAAAGGTTCTTAGCATTCAATGTTTTCTCAGATACTGCTCTATCCTTGATGATGAGAATGTAGTCTCCATTCCCTAGATTCCTACTAATAAAATATAATCCTTCCCAAATAAGGTTAATTACTCATGGGTAAGGAAAATTTGCTCCAGAACTAAATTTCCTTCCTTGAGTGGGTGATGCTCTCTCTTAGAGTTGTATCGTTTTACCGCTTTCGGTTAGAGTGCCACGGTTTTCAAAACAACCTCATTCCGCTTCTCCTCGATCAGATCTAGGAACTTGTTTAGCAATTCCTCATTCTCCAATGAGTTATGATGGATTCTCCAATGAGATGAGACCATAGTTTCGATGGGAATCATAACTAATAAATCATCGGCTAAAGCAAAAGTAGTGTATCGTATTGTAGTTTCGTGGAAAGTGCGATACATAAAGTCCAATGGCAGCTTATCCACTTGAGATCTCTTATAATTTTCCAACTGCTTCTTTATGTGAGTTTTGAGACCTTGTTGGCCTCTTCAACATATCAATCGGATTACATGTGAGGCACTGTAGGAAAGCTTATCCTGATTCCATATTGTCGATAGAATTTGGTGGATTCATGACTATCAAACTGCCATCATCATCTGAGACCATCTATGGCTGAGCTCCATACTCAATTAAGTAATATGCGACCAATATTGCATACTCAGCTCCACCCACAGCTATTAGAAGTTCTCTATTTCAGATCAATGCACATGAGATTTCCTTTTTTAGGGTTTTCTCTTTGTGTGTTCTCTTATTCTTCCTTGATGTCCATTATCCAATATTTCCTTAACTTCTCTTGCACCATGCAACTCAGCAACATGTTAGTTAGAAATCTTTTGTATAGGATGTCATCCTACATGGTGCACCAAGTCGCCTTGTACATCACCTTCCTTGCTTTATTCCAATTTAAGGGTGAATTGCTTCATAGGATCATTCCAAAAAGTGATTCATTTTCTAAGCTGACCAATTTTCCCAAACCTTCAGCATCCCAATTTTCCTCCCGTAGGATATGCTTAACCACATTGCATTCTTGCACAATAAGCAAAGCTTCCATCCTTTTTCTTTTTAAATAGGATGCTAACCATTTTCGTTTAACTTGGAACTCCTAAAGCGCTTGATTTGTGGCCATTTGTAAGTCCCTATGGAAACATAGTATACCCTAATCTTTCGTTCGGTCTTGTAAGGTAAGAGGCCTAGCCGACCCATAGGGGTCAAGAACATTTGTTCTTGCCCGACCATTAATATTTCTCCCACTTCCGTGAGTGTAGCATAGTCATGTGGCATGGTGTCATTATACCTTAAGTATTTTTATTAAATATCATTTGAAATTTATTCGTTAAAGTAAGTCATACCTTTGCATTGTTGTCTCCACACTCTATGGGCGTGTTCAGTCTCTGTAGTATCATGCTTCATATTCATATAAAGTCGACTCGGTCTCTGGAGCTTTTTCAAAATGATTATGCTCCACCTTCTCTAGAGATGTCAGGTCTCGCTAATGGAATGGGTCAGAATTACACTCACTATTTCTGAAGGAGATGAACCTAGTCTTCCATTGTCTTTGATGGAGTTGTACCCTATCTCAGGGACTAGGATGTTTATGCTCCACTGTCCGATTGCTCTGTCCCTCATAATCATAATGCACATCTACCTTCATATATCTAGTAAGAGGACATGCTCTAATGTTCATGGACGGATCCAACACTGTGCCCCTAGCATGCTTTACACTCTTTTCTCATTTCCATCGAGCGACTACAGTCTAGAGTTCATAGCATTCTCGATGGAGTTACCCTAGTGTTTCAACCTAGAGGATACCTGTGAGATCTATCTATGTTCATTGGTCTCATGACCATAAATCTCATTCATCACGATGTACTTGTTTGTTTTTGAATCTAACGCATTTGATTCTCTATCCTCAATTCACTATAATCAACTGTTTTCATATGCTGAATGTTGCATAGTGTCTTAAAAATTTGGGGGTTAATTACATATCCAATGTTTGGAGTGAAGTGACCATGGTTCATCTTGCCAAGCTCTGGTCTCCTGCTCTACTTGCCTAACAATGTCGCATTTTCCCAACAGCTTGTACTATTGGGATGCTTCCTTAGGTTGCATGTTCCCTTTGGGCAATGGATTAACCACCTGTCTACAAGTCAGTATGAATTTAGAAGGTCCCTTTTTGGTATCTAAGTGTGTGATCCCAACAACAACATTGACTTTTGGCGAGACATCCTCCCTTGGTCAAGAATAGGCGATACCATTGGTCTAGTGCTTATTAGTTCTATATTGGTCCGAGTTGGTTTGAGCACCAGCCGATTTGGTTTGTAAAGTCCTAAATTTTCATGGCTCCTTCCTACCTTGCTTGCTTCCTCACATCCATTCTTAATGGGTTGCAGACAGAACTCCAGACTTGGTTTCTTGTGAGCTGCATTTGTTCTGCTTTTTCCATGAATTTTAGAATTGCTCCATTATCTCCAAATACTTAGTTAACAGAGAAGATGCTACATTTTCCATCATTATTTGCAGGCATTACCAAACTCTCTTCTAGTAGCTATACCGAGTTGCCTTCCTTATGAAGTTCATTCCAACCTCATGTACTCTGCCGGCTCATAGACGAATCCCATAATATGGTTTCTCCATTGTCGACCTCTGAGCAAACTTCATTCCAGGGTGCACTCCACTGTACAAGTCATAAAAGATGAAACTTTCATCCGTGTTCTGAATTCCAATGATTGCAGCATTAAATTGAGATAGGTAGTAGTCATAGCGACTCATCTTCCCTTTGCTTCACATCAAATGATGAGTATCCATCTTTTGGTTGTTTAATATGCACTCGAAATTGACTAATGGATAGGGAAAAGCACTTTCATAAGGGTTTCTATGTAGTTTCTCTTACCAGTATATGTGGGGTATACCGTTGTAAATGTACTACAGGGTCAGTAAGTCCTTGATATGGTTCCATAGTAGGCATCTTATAATCTTTGGGATCCCTTGTAGTCCTATCTCCATGTAGGAGGTATTGCTAGGCTATGCTACAATTCCTCACTTCACTTGGTCATGTTTGAACGAATTGTCTAATGATTTGAGCCATTCTATCCTCCAGTTTGAGATGACTGTCAATGATAGCTTGACCTTTTCATCCAAGGGGAATGATTTTATTCATCTTCCATATGATGACTTGATCTTCAATTACGACCATAGTTATGGCTCTTAGATCTGTCCCAATGATCATTTTATTTTCAATTAATCACGATCTCAATGAGGGAATATGAAGTGTTTGTTGCAGCGTTGCCCGGTTCCTGTTTGGTTCAGCGCCAAATCGCTATTAGGGTCTAGCATCGGGCTTGCCTGTTTCCTCCCTTTAGCATTCTTACTACCAGCTCTTGGACCTTCTTGATCGAATTCTATGTCAAAATGTGACCCCTTCATTTTCTAGATCGCCTAGACTAGGATCGCCCTTATGTTGAAGTGTTGCAACCAATAGTTTGCGCCTGCCTTAAGTGTGTCATAAGTCAGTCCACCATTGCTTGATGTTGGGCAGTGAAACATTCATTTAGCTTGGCCACAACCCTATCTACGTGGCATTTGGTAATTACGTAAACTAGTACCGGAGTGCTCGTCGAATGATCATCTCAAATGGTGGTTGTTTGGTTGGGTGCATGGGCATTCCCTACATTCCCACTAGTAGCACCAACCTTGTTATTTAATCTCAAAGTCTTGTTGGGAATCACATTCTCAGCGAAAGCACCAAAAAATGTTTGCACAAAAAATGGACAAACACCTCCAATTGATTAGTTGAAGGGCTGTGAATACGGGTGTATAACACAGGTGTTATATTTATATTATGATTGACTTTCAAAGAGCAGACCATATATAGGTTATGTAGAATGTAATTTGCAGTTAAGTAAAGAATACAAAGATATATAATGGTTCAGCCAGAATGTGCCTACATCCATTGTCCATTTTCATTATTCTTCTTATAGATCTTTGATATAATGTCTGAGAAACAAGATGCAATAGTCTAAAGCTTAATAGAAAGTAAGATATAGCTCAAGAAAGTCTGTTTGGTTATTCCAATTTGGCTATTCTTGGCTACCTATTCATGTTCGGTTGTCTTTGTTAGACAGTCCCGATTAGGTCGTTCTAGCTTGGATATTCCTGCCAAGCTATTCCGGCTAGCTATTCCTGCTAAGCCGACTGCTAGCTATTACTGCTGGGCTACTCCTGTTATCTATCCTGCTAGGATGCTCGCTAGAATGCTCCTGCTAGACTGTTCCTAGCTGGGTAGATCCTACTAGTTTGCTCCTGCTAGACTATTCCTAATTAGGGTACCCTCTAGAATGCTCTTACTAGTTGATCATGTTATAATATTCCCAACTAGGTGGATTCTGCTAGGTTGCTCCTATTAGACTGTTCCTAGCTTGGTAGATCCTGCTAGGTTGATCCTGTTGGGCTAATCCCAATTTTTCCTGACTTGTCTATCATTATTGTTGTTAGCTTGGCTCTTCCAAATTGTCCAGAGGAAATATTCTTGGGAATCTTGAATATGCTTGATTATTTCCCAATATGTGTAGATTTCCTTCCATATATACGCTGCTTGGTTCGGTGGGTGTTGGTTCGGCTAGGATGGATGTGGACAACTTAGTGGCCAAGTTTCTATGCTTCTCTATTTGGCTCGGTATGCTTGGTTCGGTGAGTATCTTTCTCCTTGGTCCGGTATGTGGCTTCTTCCTTGGTCTGGCTCGTGGCTTCTTTCTTAGTCCGGCGTGTGGCTTAGATGTCTGGTTTGGTGGGTGCTCAACCACCGAACATAACACCCTGTTCGGTAACTTGGTGGTACAGAACAGAAACTTCTATTCGGTACTTCTACCACCGAATAGAAGGTCTTGTTTGGTGGCTTGGGGTACCGAACAGAAAGTTCAGTTTGGCACATCAACCACTGAATAGAAAGGGGGTATGCTTTCCCCCATTCCTCCAAGCTCTTTGCCCTGCCTTGCCTAGTTTCTCTTCCTTCCTTACATTGGAAATGATTAGGCCTTTAGCAGTTAGATTCTCTATCGGGACATTCCTCGTGTTCCAATAAAAATAATGTGCTAGCCAGGACTCGAACTCGAGTGGGTTAACCGAAAGGCGCAAGTCTTTACCACTATGCCACATATGCTTTTATGCCATAACTCCTTCATTTCAAGTCAAAATTGAATGAAACTTTGATCAATAGCTTTATATCATTGAGTAGAGTATTCTAATGCCTCTGAATGTTCCATTTGTCTGAATTAGGTAGTAGCTCTCTAAGGTGGGACCCAAGTTGGTTAGGTAATGGACAAATTTTAAGATGATCATATCTTGCAATCCATAGCTCGGATTGAGATGTGGTTTCAACACAGGTGCATGTCCTGACCTTAGGAACATTTTACAAGTGCTTTGACTATATTTTCTCACTATGCCAAATTTGCTCCTAGTTCTTCGCCTTTCCTTTTGATTACATGATGGCGCCTTCATCATACACCTTTTGGCCATTTCTATGCACTTTAACATCTTTTCATATTCACCATGTTGTAGGCGAAAATGCCTGCAACAATTATACTCTCATAATCCAATCATGTATCGAAGGAGTTTGTTGGTACCTATCTCTAGGTACATAGATATCTGCATTGTAAAAACATAGAATATTCAATTTTGATGTTGTCCATGACACAAAGTTAGGCTTCTGAGATTACAATTCCATCGATCTCCAAAGACAATTCATTTTATATACACAAGAATGACATACCTTGCTTTATTGCATCAAAGCCTAGTTCGATATTTACACATATACATTTAAGCAAAATAGCGTCTTAGGTGTTTAGTATTCCACGTTCTTGGAATTGGTATTTCATCAACAGTTGGCTGTTTGAATGTTCCATCTCCAAGGTTATGTTCAATGGAATAAGGCCCTTCCAAATTTGGGTCTAGATTCGTTGCACCAGGAAAGACTCGTTTCAGAACGAGATCGTCGATCTCGAAGGTCTAATTCCTAACTTTTGCATTGAATTGCCATGCTACTCTTTTCTGGTGAGTAGTGATCCTTAAGTCATCTTTTTCACACTTCTCATTGATCATATCAAGGGACTTGACCAAAAGTTCCTCGTTCGTCTTGGGACCATAGTGAATCTTCCGATGAAAAGGTACTTCCAATTCGATTAAAATCACAGCCTTTGATCTGTAGGCCAAAGAAAATGGAGTATGGCCGGTTGCGAACTTATGAGTCATTCGGTAAGCCCATAATGCTAGGTTAATCATCAACCCACTTGCCCGTAGCCTTTGTCAGCTGTTTCTTTAAGATGGACTTGATGATCTTATTCACCACCTCTATATGTCCATTCACTTGTGAGTGTGCTATTGTTGCAAATCTCGTTCCAATCCAGTATTTGTTGCATAAATTCTTGAATTCAGCACCGTCGAAATGGGTTTCGTAGTCAAAGATGATTATTTATGGAATCCCAAATCGATAGATAATGTTCTTCACTACAAAGTTGATCACCTTCTTCTTAGTAATCATGGCAAGCGGTTCCACTTTGGCTCACTTCGTAAAGTAATCCACTGCAAGAATTTCATACTTCTCTCTACCTTTTTACACCGGTAGCACACCAATGGTGTTAGTTCTAGAAACCACAAATGGCCATGGATTGACCATTTGGGTGATTACTGTGGATGGGGAGACTTATTCTCAAGCGTAGAGGCCTGCTAACCACTTTGTGAATCTCTAACACTATCACAGCTCCAAGTGAAATCTGGCATGTCCCAGTTAATTATTGGCTAAAAATATCCATAGCGAAGAATCTTCCTTCCAATGTCCATCCCTCGGTATGATCGCCACATGCTCCTTTGCGTTCATCCACAAGGATTGTTTTAGCTTCCTCGTTGGTAACACATCGTAGGAAGGGAGCAAAAATTCCTCTACTGTATAACACTCCTTCTTGAAAAATAAATAATGGTACTTTGGATAGGAGTTTCTTTCATTCATTTCTTTCGTTCAAGAGAGTTCCCTTCAACAGGCACTACTTGATCGAAGTCATCCATGATTCCTCTTACGCCTTGGCCTCTAAGATCTAGTCGACACACATCTGGTCGATTCTCGAAGCTGACAATATATTGGAACTAATCCCATTAGTTGCACATCCCTAGAGCAGCCAGTTTCGCAATTGAATCAACATTCGTGTTCTCCTCTTTGGGAATATGAGTTATCATGTAATACTTAATGTCATTTAGCAACTCTAGAACCTTCGCTAAGTAAGAGGATAGTGTCGCTCCCTTAGCTTGAAAAACATTCTTCAGTTGACAGACCACTAATTGAGAGTCGCTATATATATGCAATGTTGCGACCCAAATTCCTTCGCTATCTTAAGTCCCTCGATTAGTGCTTTGTACTCAGCTTCATTGTTCATTGTGGGGAATACGAGCTTTAAGGCATAACGGATTGTTTGTTCCTCAAGGGTTACTAAGCCTACACCCACCTTAGAGCAATGTTAATTGGATGCCCCATCTATATATAATTTCCATTGAGAAAGTCGTCCTACATCTTCCTCCGTCTCTCCATCCCTAGTGGTTAATTTGACGATGAAGTCAGGCAATGCATATCCATGTATCTCCTTCTTAGGATGGTAGATTATACTGCACTAGCTCAATTCGATGATCCACTTTAGCAGCCTTCCCGAAGTCTTGGGTCGGTGTAATACCTATCTCAAAGCTTGATGAGTTAGTACTTTAATTGGATGAGCTTGAAAGTAGGGTCGTAACTTCCTCGACCGATGAACAAGTAATAAGCTAGCTTCTCCAACTTTGGATAGTTTCTCTCTTCCCTATTGAACCTCTAGTTGATCTAATACAGAAGCCTTTGGATATCAGGTTCTTCACATACTAGAAAGCACTCAATGCATGAACATGCACTACCAAATAAACAAATAAGTCCTCTCCTTCTAGAGGCTTTGGTAAGACTGGTGGTCTTTCCATGTGGGTAAGGCTAGAAAAGCTTTGTGACATTCCTCCATCTGAACAAACATTCGTTTCTCCTTTTTCAGGGCATCAAAGAATGTCGTACAATTATGTATCGCTTTTGAATAAACCGACTCAACGTAGCAACCTTTCCGTTCGACCTTTGCATTTCCCTCTTTATTCTTGGTTCTTTAACATCTTTCAATGCCTTAATCTTTTTCAAATTAGCTTTTATGCCCCTCGTGTTCACAATGAAACCCAAAAATTTACCTGATGCAATTCCAAAGGAACATTTCAACATATTGAGCTTTATCCCGTATCTCCAAGGTACATTAAATATCTAAAGAGGTTGCTCATATAGTTCAACGATAGTAGTAAATTCACATTATATCATCCACATAGACCTCCATTATATGTCCGATCTGATGTCTGAACATTGAATTTACCAATCTCTTGTAGGTAGCTCCTGCATTTTCCATATATAATGGCATGACACGATAAAAATTCAGTCCCAGATCAATAGTAAAACTGGTGTGCTCTTGATCTGGAACGTGCATTGGTATTCGATTGTATTCGGAATAAGCATCCATAAAAGATAGCAACTCATATCCGATGGTTGAGTGCACTAGCTGGTCAATCTTTGGTAGCTCGGAGTTGTCTTTTAGGCATGCCTTATTCAAGTCTGAATAATCGATCATTTCCGCTATTTTCCTTTAGCTTCTTGACCATCACTAGATTTGATTACCATTCAAGGTGTAAAGCATCACACATGAAGCCATTTCTTTTTAGCTTATCCACTTCCTCTTTCAATGTAGCAGATTGCTCTGGACCCAAGCTACACCTTTTTTGCTTCATGGGAAGGCATCTAGGGTTCACATTCAATGTATGGCACGCTATCTCCAGCAAAATCCCCCACATATCAGAATGCATCCAACAAATCCAGGTTTTTTCGAAGGAACCCTGCCAACTCCTTCTCTATTTTCACACTAAGCCGATATCCGATCTTTAGGATCCAAGTAGGGTCATCCTAATCGATCGAGATGTTAATCGTCAGATCAGCTAGGGCCACCCTTGCATCCTCTGGCTCTTCCTCTGATCCATAGATTTGTAACATTTACTATATTGTCTAAGCCAGGGCTTAGGCTGTTGTTGCTATGCATCAATTGATTTGATGCAGGGAGCTTCTTCACATCCTTTCCCTTCTCGTGTTGCTTCACTTCTTTTAGCTCATCGATGTAACATTCACACCACTTACTCTGATCTCCTTGAATGGCACCTACCTCGTTCTCAGTTGGAAATTTCATCATCAAGAACCAAAGGGCTTGGACTAATCTAAAACTAGCAAGGACCGGTCGACCAAAAAAGCATTATATTCATAGTATGTTTCTATCACAATAGAGGTCTGAACCTGCGCTCTCTTGCGGTCACCTTCACTAAACACCATTGGTAAATCAACATAATCCACAGGCTCTATAGCCTTATCAGTAAATTTCTAAATGTGGGATTTACACAGCTTCAGATCTTGGCCATCCATCTTCATCTTGTCGTAAGTCCTTTTAAACAAAATATTAACCGAGCTCCTATAATCAATGATAACTTGTTTCACAATCGTCGGCCCAATCGTGGATGTAATCACCAAAGGGTCAAGCGTTGGTGCTTCTACCCCATTTGCATTTCGGTTTCTAAACATTATATCAGTTGTCGTTAATCTCATCTACTTTGCCAAAGCTCCATCTTCTATAGCAAAGTTTCTCCCTCGCACAACATGTTTCAGTGAACTTCGGTATCGTTCCATCTCATTCCAGCTTTTCACACCTGGATGAAGTTCTTCAGTTATGGTTTTCATCGCAAGTCTTCATTGAGGCTACCTAGGCTCCTTCCCTATCTCTTTCGGCCATCTACCTCTAAGGTCCATTATTCACTTTCCCGCCATTCTATAGGTCTTTCATATACTAATTAAGCCTTTTCTTTCTAATTAGATCCTCAATCACAACCCGTAAGTGTCGACACTCATTAGTATTGTGCTCATGGGTTTCGTAGAAGCGACAATACTTCCCAAACATCTTCACTCTTTCGGTCGATTCCCTTTGGGCTGGCTTTTTATAATTCTCTGTACCTTACATGGCAAGATAAATGTTTTCCATGGTGTTATTGAGTGGGGATATAATCCTTGTGCTTTGTGTACCTCGGATGCTTCTTAAAGTTCGGCTTCCTACCCCTAGCACCTTGATTTCCTCTCTTCTTATTGTTGTTTTTATTATCAACATTGATAGGTCTGTTTCACAGCAACATTATTCTGCACTACCTCAGTGGATGGCCTTCCACTAGCCTTTCTATCCACCACTTCCAAGCGTAGATATTGGGTCGTCTTTCTATAAAACTCCACTATAATTAGTGGTGGTTCCATCTTCATCCACTTACCAAAATCCATAACCGGATGAAATCCTCCGATTAATGCATCAACACAATGTCCTCTTTGGCATCGCTTACTTCAGTCACAGCGATATTAAATCTACTCAAGAAACATTTCAGAGACTCTCCGGGACTTTGAAAAATATTGGATAAGGAATCACATCCTTCGGGCGAGCAACATGCAACATAAACTGGTCCACAAACTTTCTACTGAACTGGTTAAATGTAGATACAAACCTCGGTAGAAGCCGAGTGAACCACATCATAGCCACTCCTTCAAGAAATATCGACAAACATCTGCACCTCATAGCATCTGTTGCCCTAACACCATCCATGTGCTACTTATACTTTAAAAGATGCTATCTTGGATCGGATGTTCCATTATAAGACAACATCATGGGCATTATGAATCTCCTAGGATATTCCTCCCATAAAATATCCTCAGTAAACGTCCCTACTAGGAAAAGAACCCCAGTCATTGTTATGTCTATGCTGGTTTTTATTCACTAGCTTCCTCACCGTATCAAGCAAATTTTTTTATTCAATGGAATTGACCAATGGGAATCATACATGCCTGCCCCAAGTATTTAGCTTTGTAAATGGTCTTGATTAGTTCCATGATATCTGAGTTCTCCTATCTTTGGGTGAACCATTCATCCAATCATTCGACATCTACGTTCTTTGTATGATGGCTCAACACTAGTTGTTTAAACGCCACTACTCTGGCTATCAACAACAAGAGAAGGATCAACATCAACATCATCCTATAGTTCAAGATCTACATCCCTAATTATAACTCATGACCTTGGGTTGGTGCCGACTTGTAAAGCTAGGTTGGTACTAAGTTGACCTTATCGATTGAACTCTTCCACTTTCAACTTTTGAAGTCCCAGCTTCCTTCCTTTTTAATTTCTACCTTCCATCTCTGTGGTTTTTATTTGATGAGGAGGGACTTTCTTCTTTTGAATCAAAATATGACAACTCCTTTCTACTCCCCCTACATCTTTGGGATAGCTGGGTTAATAGGTCCATATTCTTTTCATCTACTTCATCATAGCGTTCCAACTATTTATCAGTTTTTTGTTTATTTCCATCATCATCTGATCTAAATCAAATTTAGTGACCATTTATGATGCACTCTAAATTTCGTAGCACCAGGTTGATTGGTCACTTCTCTATGTCGAGAGCCGTCATTCTCTGCATCATTCATAGGTCTGGAAGTAGTAGACTTCTCTTTGGCGTTTCTGGGTGCCATAGCTTTCCTGGATCTAATGATAGACTTTAAGGAAATATAAGTAATTAGGGATCCTCAAACAATAATTTTTAGATCTACTTCATGGATTATAACAATCCGAAGGCTAAAGATAGATCTGGTGAGAATGTCGAGTTTTCTCAATGAAAGCATCGAAGTATTTGCCCTAAAATTGGAGATCATATTGTAAGCAGAGAATAAGTGAAGAATTTAAATGAAAACAACGTAAATAACACATAATAATTTATAGAACATTTGGTAGTACTATGACTTACATCCACTTAAACTTTATTAATGATTTGTTAAGAGTTTTTATAGACTAGGATCCTATAACTTGGCACTTACAAGTCAATTAGAATCCAATAGAGTAACAACATAAAATCAAATAATTTAGGATGCAAAAAGAAGATCTCAAATTTATGCTTCTCTCCTCCTAATTATTGGCATAGATCCGTGAAATAAGCTCGAGTATTTGCTACCCATGTTCTCTATGTTTAAGAGGAGATTAGGAGGGAGATCATGGCCTTGTTATCATTTTGATAATCAACTCGGTACTGAGTTGTGCTTCACAGCTAGATGTTGGGTCATGAGTTCTCTTATTTTCTAGTTTTTTAACTTTGCTTCTTTATTTCCCCAATGGTAGTTGTCTTAGCCCATTTCCCATGTTTTAGTGCTTCACTTTATGTTTGGTTTAGTTTCCAACCTTTCTGAAGTAGCTTTATTAGTTTGATTCGATGACTCAGTACTAAGTTGAGGTGCTCAACTTGGTACCGGGTTGACACTTAGATTTATATTTTGGTGATTCTGGCTTCTACCTCTTAGTTCATCTGGAGGTTGGCAAGGTGTCTTCAAGTGGCAAGAATAGTTTGGCATTAAATCTTTGGAATTCGATTGGATTCTGGTCTCTTAAGTTAGGGTTCAAGGTTTTTGGTTTTTTTCCCGACCATTTAGTAGTTCTAACTCGTCCAGATATGGCTTGGTTCAAAGGAAGGATCACAATCAACTTACGATAGCCATATTTTATCAATTTTGATAGCTATGTTTTGCCAACTTCCAATAATAATATGTTTTCAACTTAAGATAGCTATATGTTTTCAACTTGCGATAGCTTGGGTTTTCAACATTCGATGGTTTGCATTTAATTACATGTGATAGCTATATTTGTTAATATACGATAGCCTATGGTTTTAACATACGATAATATGTATTTTTTAAAAGTGAGATAACAAAATTTTTATAGCATACTATGACCTAAGTTTTGAAATTCTATACTTACATCCTTGAAATGTGATAGCATGTAGTTCTGAAAGTCCGATAGCATATTTTATGCTACATAATTTTTTACTCAACGTTTGTTCTATATTTCACTTGCATAAAAATGTAGCTTTTGTTGAGAATTTTGACAAGGTTTTCAAAAGAAGAAAAGATGTTTATACCATTTTAAAAGAGTTCTCTAAAGGAGAGTATTACTTTATTACAAGTAATTTAGTGTCTAAAATGACAATCATATGAACATATTTAGGACAGATGATGGTGCAATCTATTCAATTTGTATCTTGATCAATTATTATTGCATATGCTAAATTATTGACATGCTCACTTATATGTAGTATGTTACCACCCAACATTTATGACCTTTGGGATTTGGAATTGATGACCAATTAATGTTGTTCCAATAGTGGGTATGGTCAGATATAAACACCTAAGTGAGCAGAACTACATCCAGGAGATCAAGAAGATCAAATTGTGATAGGATGTCTTAAAGTGATCAAAAGACATGAGTCATTGATATTTTAAAACCATATTTTTGGATGGAGACTAGAGTAGGGTTGCGATCGATCCTCCAATTGTAAGTCCATGATTGGTCAAGTTCGTGATTCCAATATGTAGGGCTTTACCAATATTGAGGCTAAATTTTTGGAGTTCGCATAGAAAGGAACTCATAGTAGAGATGCTCACCATTATTTTGCTTCTATTAGATAGAAGGCAAGGTTATTTCTTCAAGGTTATTTCCTCTTGTCAGACAAGATGTTTTAGATTATCTGTTTACATTTTTTGCCCTCGCCAGAATGATAGGTTTTTAGTTAGCCTGAGAAAACTAATATAGGTTCATAGAGACTTTAGGAGAACTATATCATGGACTATTTTATGGGATTGGGCAGTTGTGGGAATGTGTAACCCTTGTAACCTTAATGAATGACGGTCTATTAATTTTAACTCATTCGTGTATGATAATAATATAAATGTTATGATTATGTTCTAATCATTATGATTGTAGATATATGTTATGATGGATATATTGATTGTAAGGGTATTTGTGAGGGAAAACCTATTTCGCTTAGCGGCGTGGTCTCACTAAGTATCCATATTTTGGTTTGAGATGGGTTAATATTATTCACACCTGACCTTGTTCTAAACCAAAGTTTTTTGATTTCCCCCTAAACTCTCGGGTACTCAATTGAAATTGGGTAAGCTGAGACTAGAGCTTTCGGGTTAGACGAATAAGCTTTCGGTGACGTGCAAGAGGCAAGCTACTATTTAGGAGTATTATTTCTACTGTGTAGTGTTAACTACTTTTGTTATTTGTTAAATATATATGATGATGGGCACTAACCGTCTAAGTAGTTAAGTCTTTGACTATCCAAGGTGGCTTTTTCATATTTTGCTCTTAAAAATATATTTATAATTATTATATTTTATCCGAATGATGTAATCGTGGGGTTATAGGATGTAAGTGGAATGTAATGAATTTGAAAATTAATGAAAGAAAATGTTTTTTAAATTTTTTATTTAAAATTTGCAAATTATTGTGCTATTGATCTTAGTAACACAATAACTAATCTCATTTTGTCATTGGAAATAATCTTAGGGATGATTGTAGCATTAATAATGTCTACTTTTGAGCCCCGCAATGGGGGAGGTTACAACTTAGTATCAGAGCATAGGTTTACATAAAACTTAAAAGGATTTTAATAAACACAACCTCAATGAATAAGAAAGAATAAAGGTTGGGGAACGGGATAGCGTTATACTAGTGTACTTGTTCTTTGTTATATATATAATGAAAGTCTATATGGATCGATAATATAGTTAAACTACGACTAGCAAGTGCGGAATTATAAATAATAGTAAATGGCAATAATAAAAATGACACCAGAGATTTTTATACTGGTTCGAACTTCTCGTTCTACGTCCAGTCCCAGACTGCTTCTGGAATTTCTCGAATAACCCTCACTTAACCCGGAGGAACAGGTATTACACCGCTTGAGCAACCGAACAGGACTTTCCGCCTAAGCAACCGAATAGGACTTTTCCGCCTAAGCAACCGAATAGGACTTCAAATACAATTTGTTAAATTGTTTCTTGACTTGTGTGTTCTTTGAATAACACGAATATAGTCAATGTAGTACACCCTTCCTATAATCTTCTTGATATGATGATTTGAATGTGCAAAGATAGGAAGTAGAGAATTGAAAAATCACTTGTGATTATGAAGCAAGTATAGATAGAAAGAATTCGTTGTTGAAATAGTGAATTTTCATCTCTATTTATAGTGTTGAATAGTTTTAATTCAATAGTTGCAACTATTAGAAGGAGTGCAACTGTTGGTGAAGAAGACAACACTTCAAAATTTGAATTTTCATGAAGAGATGCTTCAGTTCGTCAAGTTCAGATGTCTGAGAGAAAAGTGACAGATGTCTGAATAAAGTTTAAAAAGTCAAAAATAGAAGAAACAAAAATCAGCCATTTAGACGTCTGTTTATTTAATTTAGACGTCTGTTTTTATGACAGACGTCTGTATTAAAGTGACAGACGTCTGTTTTTATGACAGATGGCTAAATAAAAGTGACAGATGTCTGAATTTGTACTGATTTGTTCCTCTTCTTTATTTTAGTGATTCTGAACTTGAGAAACTTTTGAAAATACTTTTATGTCTATAAAAAGATATTTTATATTTGTAGAACATGTTTTCCAAAAACTATTTGTGTGTGTGTGTTATCATCATATCAGAGATTGTACAAAAATATCTAACCGGAAATAATAATCAATATCTTTGAGCTTTGTTTGTTGACGATATGATAATAGCTTTTCTTTGTGGATTCCTGCAAGAATATTTGTTATCATAGTATATAGTTTGAAATATATAGTTGTCACATTAAAATCGAAGAAGGCAGGTTCCAACATTCTCCCCCTTTTTGATGATGACAACTATATAATTCAACGGTTAGTATAAACCATACCTTTTGCTCCCCCTGTCAACATGACCATATTATATAGCAGAATGATTAATATTTCTCCCCCTTTGTCATTAACAAAAAGGAATTTGTAAGGGGTTTCGTTAGAAATGTGATGATAAAACACATTGTTGAATAGCAATATGAACTTTGTTCAGAACATACCAATGATAAAATTTTGTTGTGGAAGAGTCAGAATATTTGGAGTATAAAAACAGATTTGAACATATGTTTGAACAGGTTCCATATCTTAATATACTAATCAAAGAGAAACAGTGATATAGGACAGAAATACATATTTATAAAAAGATACAGAACATAAGAATAAATTACTTATAGAACAAGTCACATAACAGACGTCTGATGTTCTGTAGAAAATAAAAAAGATTGAAAAAAAAATTAATAGATTTAGACGTCTAAAAATTATATTAGACGGCTAAGTATGATGACAGACGTCTAAAAGATTTTGTTCAGACGTCTCAGAGGTCTTAATTTTAAACAGAGAGTAAAAAACATTTTGTACTAAATTCAGACGTCTAAATTTTTGTTGCAGACGTCTATATTTGATGACAGACGTCTGTGACAAAATGTTCAGACGGCTCAAACAAAAAAATAGGTATACAGACGTCTGTTAATAACTATCAGACGTCTGTTTGTCTGATTTTTAGTTTTTGAATAAATTTAAAGGTCCCCCTATGTATAACATCTCCCCCTAAGTATAATATCTTGTAAATAACGAGATAAACTCATTATTAATTATGAAGGAAAAATAAAATAGATTTTACCATATTTGTTGAAGTCCATATTTCATTGTAAGCACGTAATTCTATTAATCGTATGGAACATTCTTTAAAATTCCAAAATCTATCCTTTTCCTTTTGTTTCTTTGAGTACCTGCAAAAAATAATAATCATTTTTGGTACCCACTTATTATGTTAGGGTCCGGGGGGTTAGGTCTTAGGAAACCATACCCATTTGGGTGTGGTTGATCCTTTATAAATATAATTTTCATTATTGACTACCATATCAAAATAATCATCAATGTATTTTTCTCTATTTTTCCAATTAATAGGAACCCAAATATTTAGATAATTTTTATTCATATTTCTGGTCAATGATTTTGTACTTCTAGGGAAATTATAAACATTATTGGTCATAGCAGTATTCGAATTTCTATAAAAATTGGATTTAGACTTTACTCGAAATTTAGTACTAGCACTAACATTTTTAATATTCATGAAAGCATATCTAGTGCTATTTCTACGATCAATTTTATTATAACTTAAACCACTTTTATCATTGTGAGCTTTTGAATTTGTAACTAAGGAAGATAATATATCTTTACCTTTGTTAAAATTTATGATTTTTGTATTTAATCTTTCAAAATTAGCTTTAGAATCACAAACTTTTTTTTGAAAAATATTATTATTAACTTTTAAAATCTTACATTCTTTAGATAATTCTAAATTCTTTTTAATTAAAGCTTCATTCTCTTTTTCAAGAGACAAAATTAAAGAACTAGAATTATTTAAAGAATTTTCCAAAAAAATATTTTTATTTTGCAAAACATTGATTTCCTCCAAAAGATCATTGTTTTTATCTTCTAACTGCTCATTTTCTTTTTGTAGGAAATCTTTTTGTAAAACAAGTTCTTCGACGGTATTTTCAAAACATTTAGTTTGTTTTACCAAAAATTTATTTTCCTCTTTTAAATTTGAAATTTCTTGCTCACAATCTTTTAACTTAGCTAAAGCAATTGTATTAACTTTATTCAAAGTTTTACAATCTTTTAACAATTCGTCATGTGCTAACAGAAGATCTTTATATAAAGAATCTGAACATACCGATTGTGATCTGAGTTTAGCTATGAAGCATTTGTTTGTTTGCTCCTTTGATTCTTCTTTATTGCTTTTCCTCTTCTTATTGCCTTGACTAGATCTCTTTGTAGCCATTTATTCTAGGATGTTGTTACGATCTCTAGAATCCCAGGCTCTGATACCAAATGAAAGTCTATATGGATCGATAATATAGTTAAACTACGACTAGCAAGTGCGGAATTATAAATAATAGTAAATGGCAATAATAAAAATGACACCAGAGATTTTTATACTGGTTCGAACTTCTCGTTCTACGTCCAGTCCCAGACTGCTTCTGGAATTTCTCGAATAACCCTCACTTAACCCGGAGGAACAGGTATTACACCGCCTGAGCAACCGAACAGGACTTTCCGCCTAAGCAACCGAATAGGACTTTTCCGCCTAAGCAACCGAATAGGACTTCAAATACAATTTGTTAAATTGTTTCTTGACTTGTGTGTTCTTTGAATAACACGAATATAGTCAATGTAGTACACCCTTCCTATAATCTTCTTGATATGATGATTTGAATGTGCAAAGATAGGAAGTAGAGAATTGAAAAATCACTTGTGATTATGAAGCAAGTATAGATAGAAAGAATTCGTTGTTGAAATAGTGAATTTTCATCTCTATTTATAGTGTTGAATAGTTTTAATTCAATAGTTGCAACTATTAGAAGGAGTGCAACTGTTGGTGAAGAAGACAACACTTCAAAATTTGAATTTTCATGAAGAGATGCTTCAGTTCGTCAAGTTCAGATGTCTGAGAGAAAAGTGACAGATGTCTGAATAAAGTTTAAAAAGTCAAAAATAGAAGAAACAAAAATCAGCCATTTAGACGTCTGTTTATTTAATTTAGACGTCTGTTTTTATGACAGACGTCTGTATTAAAGTGACAGACGTCTGTTTTTATGACAGATGGCTAAATAAAAGTGACAGATGTCTGAATTTGTACTGATTTGTTCCTCTTCTTTATTTTAGTGATTCTGAACTTGAGAAACTTTTGAAAATACTTTTATGTCTATAAAAAGATATTTTATATTTGTAGAACATGTTTTCCAAAAACTATTTGTGTGTGTGTGTTATCATCATATCAGAGATTGTACAAAAATATCTAACCGGAAATAATAATCAATATCTTTGAGCTTTGTTTGTTGACGATATGATAATAGCTTTTCTTTGTGGATTCCTGCAAGAATATTTGTTATCATAGTATATAGTTTGAAATATATAGTTGTCACATTAAAATCGAAGAAGGCAGGTTCCAACATATAAGTGTGTGTATCTACGATAACCCGCCCTTCATGATACCCTAGATCAAGGCAGAATAACAATGTTTGACTCTTGAATACCACCAAAGGCGACTCGTTGGGGTAAAAGAAATAACACAAAAAATCAAGGCACGGTGATAGAATATCACAGTGGAATGGTAATATATAATATACTAAATATACAAGAACTTGATAGGATAAAAAATATATAAGAGACCATGCTTGTGACGCCCAACCCCGAGACCCACATTAACAAAGAGTGTTACTGAGTAATAGTGTCTGCTAATGTGGAGAACATGGCTAGTAAGGAGCGACCATTCATAGCTTTGTCTTAAACATCTATTGAATACGTCGATTGGCTGCTCTAATTTTTTTTCTTTTTCAAGTGGATCGACATATTCAATAAATGCTTAATACAAAATTAAAGTGACTAACGGATCTATCAGTACAAAATACAACAACAATAAATACAACATATCATAGAACAGCAATCACATAGATATATATATACATATACACAAATACATCCCAGTACAATACAAAATGATACAACAGAAGTGGTACAAGGACCACAATATATACATTGAGTCAAAATAATAGATACATATCAGAGTTTTACAAAGCTCAAAATACGCCAAAAGGTGGCAATCACATATATCTCCTAAAAAGGAGATTATAAATCTCAAAATATACGCCAAAGATGGCAATCAAAAATCACAATGTATAGAACTCAATATGAGTTCAAAATCCAGAAATGTAATCGCCACATAATAATGTCTCAAACGGCTCAAAAGGCCAAATAATCTCGAAAGGCGATACATTTGGAAAATCACAAATAAATCATGAAATCATCACAAAAGATATCACGTGCTTATAAAATGGCCGAAGCCCGCCAAGTACTGTCTCTCAAAATAATAAGGCGCTACGTCTCAATGGACAAACATCCCGAAGTACAACATCCTGAAGGACAAAACATCCCGAAGGACAAACGTCCCAAAGGACAAAACAACCCGAAGGACAAAACATCCCCAAGGACAACATCCCGATGGACAAATGACCCAAAGGTCCAGTATTGGCAATAACTCGTGAATGTGTCACAAACTCTCAGATAGGAACCCGAAAAGTGTTAACTGTGCGTCCCATACCACACGTTCTCACTTATCAGTTTACTAACTTCTAACCAATGTCACACTAGAAAACAAAATCATTTAAATCACAATAATCGCCTCATATCATCGGCATATACAACCCAAAAGTCAATGAATGTGTAGCTTCGAACGAACAAGTGCGGAATTAACCGAAAAAGTAAACGCATGTGTCCCATACCACATGTTTTACTAAATCATTTAATTCTCTTTCTCATATGCTCGAAGAGTGCAAAAATGTGTATTTTATATAGAAAATACTTTGCTTTGAGATAACTAGTTTTTAAAACAATTTTTGAAAACTGTTTGCAAAACATTCCTTTGAAATTCTCTTTATTATAGAGAATGTATAATTTTAATAGCTCTAAAATAATTATAAATATTGTAAAACATTTATTTCAAAAGCTATTTTGTTATAAAAAATCTTTCGAAAACGGTTTAGAAAACACATGCACAGAAACAACAAAATCAACAAAAATTTAATGAAATTATTCATAAAACCGTCATACGAAAATCACCTAAAAGCTCACCAATCTGAAATATGGATAAGTGGTAATATTGGCTCTTCCATCTTAGGATCAAGCCGATCAAAAACAACATCGAAATTTGCTTCAGAAATCCATTTAAAACAATTCAGAAATTTTCAACTAGAGCAAAACATGCTTCGATTCAAAATTCTAAGCAAATTTTCAACTAGTTACAGAGGTCTAAAAGCCTTAAAATTTTATAGGCATAGATTTCAACAACTCTACTTTGAATAAAAAGAAGAATGGATATAATCGGAAAAGAAATGAGAGAGATATAATGTCACAAAGTTGGACTCACAGCCAGATTTTACCGTAAACGGCTGGAGCAAAACATGCATCGATTCGAAGTTCCAGGCATGTTTTTA
Organism: Allium fistulosum; assembly: GCA_030737815.1. Lineage (NCBI taxonomy): Eukaryota > Viridiplantae > Streptophyta > Magnoliopsida > Asparagales > Amaryllidaceae > Allium > Allium fistulosum. The sequence goes on from CM060906.1 coordinate 1,041,332,542, forward strand.
ACTAGTTACAGGGGTCTAAAAGCCTTGAAATTTTATAGGCATAGAGATCAAAAACTCTACTTTCAATAAAAAAATGAATGGATACAATCGGACAAGAATCGGGAGAGATATAATGTCACAAAGTTGAACTCACTGCCAGATTTTATGTAAACAACTGGAGCAAAACATGCTCCGAATCAAAGTTCGACAGCAGATTTCTATAAGCTACAGAGGTTGAACTGACCTGAAATTTGATATGCATAAATTTAAAAAATAATACTATCAATCAAAAAAAACCAGACGAAAATCGGATAAGAAATGTGAGAGATATAAGCTCTCAAAATTGGACTCACGGCATGTTTTCACTGTAAATGGCTGGAGCAAAACATGCTCTGCCTCAATGTTCGAAAGCAAATTATATACACTTCAAAGGTCGGAATGACCTAAAATCTCGCAATAATATATTTCAAAAACAATACTATCAACAACAATAAAGTTTGATACAAATTGGATAACAAATCAGAGAGATATAAGCTCTCAAAGTTGGACTCACAGCCTGTTTTCGCTGTAAACTTCTTAAACAACAGATATTTGTTACAGTAAGCGATTTGAGCAGTTTTTGGCTAGCAAACTTTTGTTTTCAGCTAGATTTTTGTGAGTTTAGAACTCACCTTAGCAAAATGAAGATTAAACTTGAACAAACTTGAGCAACGTTGAGGAATATGAGAGCTTTTCTCTTGAATATGTTTCAGAAGCCTGAAAAACAACAGTATACAGGCATGCAAACAAAGAGATTCAAATTACAAACAACCTCAAACATCAAAATCAGAAATTAATGATTTGATCTTTGGTTTTTAGAGTGGTTACCTGAGTTTATAGCTTCAATTTGATTAATTACAGCAAAGAAATGGGTTAATTTGAAGATTTGGTCTTAGGTTTTCAAAGAGGAATAGTTTTCTCAGTTTTTTTTCCCTCTCTGGTTGCTTTGTTTGCAATACGTACATTGATTTGAGGAAGAAAGAAACTCTTTCTTCTGGTTAGTGTAGTAATTAGGCTTGACCCAATAAGAAAATAATTAGTCTAATAATCAAATTATCACCTAATACACTAAAACACCAATATTATTTCTAATACAACATATATTTACATTTTTTTTCATCACTATAAAATCAAACAATCATATTTTTATGTTTAATAAAATATTTTACGACAAACAAAAGTTATTTTAACAATAAAAATTATTTTTCATCATAAAAACTCTTATTTTAATTAAATGCACAATTGTACACAATAATTTACATAAATCACTATTTTTAACACCAAAAATTACATAAAAATCATTTTCTTGTATTATTAAATACAACAAACCATATTAACATTATATTTACATCTAAAAATTATTTACCCAAAATTCTACCCTTTTATTTATATTACTTAACGTTTAAAATTTTAATACTTCATTAAAATCTACAAAAACCAATATTTGGCAATAATTTACAAATTTTTTGCATTATACCCCATTATAACCCTATAGTGTTTATTCTTATCACAAATTATCATAATAAAGTTTTTAAGACTTTATTTTGTATTTTTACATTTATTTCCAACATTATTTATTTATCTCAACGAATTACTATTGAATTTATTCTTTATCTCACTTCATTAATTCAATTAACACCCAAATTAAAATATTTCCAATATTCACCATTTATAACTAACGTTTCCCTCTTAATTCCACTTTATTTATTCAAAACTCATTGTTAGTTCAAAATAAACAATTTTAATAAATTTTCTATCTCTAATTTATTTTACTTCTCTATTGCTAAATTATAACCACCGTTATAATTTAATATTACAGGTAATCACCAAAACCAAGGGTGTTACAAACTCCCCCCTTTTAAAATTGCGTTCTCGCAATTTCTAGAGAACAGTTGTACTCAACACGATTTATTTCATCAAGCAAAGAAATATAGATAAACTCGAGTTTAAAATTCTCACCCTCAACACAAAAAGATAGAAGACCAGAATAAGATTGCTCATGAAATTCTTTGGTTTCCCAAGGGTATGCATTGGGATTATCAGACCATTGAATCTTTACGAGCAGAACATCCCAATCTCAAAAGCATTTCACCTTCGAAGCAAGAGCACAAACAGGATGTTACTCAATAGAGAAATAAGGTGAGATCGATTTCTCAGAAGCTTCACGAATAGAGTCGAGATTTAGTCACAACTTTATCCCGGACTCAAACCCACAAGATAGTAATCGACATGACTTTCCGTATAACACTACAAAAGGAGTCATATTAATATTAGATTGCAACCATTAAGGTAAGAAACTCAACAAGGGGTAGGGGTCTCTCCCACTACCACCAAACTCATACGACTGCATAAATGCAAGTCGCTAGATAATTGCACAGAGGCAAGTTAAACATAGGAATGGATTTTATATTTCTTTTACAAATCAATTATTCTTAGAGCTTTAAACCCATTATCTTCATAACCAAATTCTCAATTTGTAACATATTTTTCCACACTAATAATAAATTCACTTACATACACAAATTAAGATGTATTTCATTGGCTATTAAGGGAAACAAACCATTTTATTTAATTTCAGACCTGCTGTAAAGAACTAGAGTTTTGATGCAGCAAACAACAAAATTTGAGAACACTTATAAAATGAAAGTTGTTTTACTAAGTCTAAGCTTTCCAGCAACATAAAGATCATCAAAATTGGACTCATGGTTTGAAAGTTAACCTCAATTTACTTTCAGCTTAAATCTTAGAAAATTTAAAATAGGACAGAGATGTCCATCCACTTTCAAACCCATTTTAGACAGAATAAAATGAAAAATATTCCTCAGTGGTAAAAAGAAAATTTATAGCTTACTGAAAGCTCTTACATATACAAAAAGATTGAGCCCATTTGGAGTTATATATCTCAAGTTATCACTGTTTTAGTACAGCACTTTTTCAAATAAAATTTCAGCTTTTAAAATCAATTTAAAATTTGAAATTCCCAAACCATTTTAATTTCAAACTACATTTCCAAAACAACCTTTTCATGCTAAATCATTTATTTTATGATCCTCTTTCCCAAAAATCTAACACATTCAAAAAGTTTAATTAACTTTATGTAAAAACAATTCACTAATAAGAAACACTTTCATCATTTTACACAATCAAGTTTTCCGAACAAATGATTTTGAAAACTCATTTTGAAAGAGATTACCAATCTCTTTTACTATCAAGAGATAATTATATATCCAAAATAATATATTTTTTGGGATTTACATATTAATTTTTAAATTGTTCTCACAATTTAAAATGATTGAATCTCATGCCTTGTTCATTTATTATACTTTGCACTACTTAATATAGCATTTTATATTAAATGAACAATTCAAATTTATATTTTCTCTTGTCACAAAATTAAATTTCCAAATTATTATCAACATAAAACTATCTAAAGTTGATAATTAACTTAAACTTGTTTTCAAAAGAATTTTTTTTCCCAAACTCATACCAACAAATCTTTAATACTACCAAAATTTAAAACAATGCTTGCTCACAAATTCATGCTAAAAGTTTAAATTTAGAATTACTATATTTTCTTTAAGATAGAATTTTATATCTTATGCTCTATTATTACACAAACAACCAAGTTCCAAAACAAAGTTTTAAAGTCATCATTTATAACTTTGTACAAAAATATTCAATTGATATTTTAAATTTCAAACCAAAGTATTATTTTATCTTGATCACATCATTTTATTAATCAAAGCATCAAATGAATTTTCTTCCAATTAAGACATCTCCTTAATTAGAATTATTTACCTTACTTACTCAAACTACCATATGGTATCATTATTTAGATTCCAATAGGTTATACTTACATAACCAATTAAAAACATAACCATATTCAATTTCACAAATTTCAAATAATATAATGGCATTGCATTGCCATTAATTCTTAGTGAATGGCCCTATCAATTGGCTGCAGAGTTGACCAAATGATCAAAACTGCCCCGCCACTTATCTGATAATCACGATGGTTCAATGGCTGCATTTATCATCTAAAATAAAAAAATTAACACTCAAACCCACATTAATTTATTACCAAACTTTACTTATTAAAACTCAATTTACCGTGTCTGACTATCTTATCACAATGTTTAGGAAATTCCTACGATAACGTTGATCAGGCGCATCGACCAGAATTCTTAAAGCACTCGATGGACAATCCAACACAAAATCATTTTCTGTAAAATTTCCTCTTATATAATTACAAAATATTCTTTGCTTGTCTTAATAAACAGAATCTAATTATACTTATAAGTACATCTTCAATTAGAAAGAATTGCAATTTAAATTTGTTGTTTTCACTCATCATCAATGAGTACAAGGACGAACTCATCGAGATATTCCCAGAATACTCGATTCATAAGATCAATTAAATAAGTTGGAGCGTTCGTCAAACCAAAAGGTATAACGAGCCACTCATAAGACTCATAACAAGTACGGAATGCGGTAAGAGGAACGCTATCCTCCGCAACTCGTAGCTGATGAAAATCGGTGCAAGGTCAAGCTGAGGAAAGACTCTAGCACCACTTAACTGATCGAACAAGTCATCGGTCTTAGGCAATGGATACTTGTTCTTAATGGCTAACTCATTAGGCTTGCGATAATCGATGCAAAACCTAAGAGTATCATCAGATTTCTCAACAAAGATGACCGTGGCACCCCACGGTGAAAAACTAGGATGAAAGAATTGCTTGGCTTCAAGCTTCAGCAATTTCTTTTTGAGTTCCTCGTTTCCTTGGTGGACATCCTCGTAAGAGGACAACTAACAGGCTGAGAACCAGGAATGAGGTCAATACGAAATGCAATTGCCCGTTTGGGTGGCAAACCTGAAACAGACTCAAATACATCAGCAGAATCACAACCAACTGGAATTCGAGATACTACATCATCATCTCGAGACTCAAGAGAAATTTAAGATACTTCGGAACAACTACCAACAATCCGAAGAACAAGAGACAAATAATCAGCCGAATCAGGATACCTAAGATATAGGGTCCTTTCAAAATAGGATTCGGGCTTGATAATATGCAAGCCAATCCATCCCAAAATCAAATCAAGTCCAAGATAGTGAATAACGTGCAAATTCGCACGAAAAGAAAACACACAAAGGATAATCTCAATATTCTCACACAACATGCTAAGTGTTGCGGATCCCCTCAATCGGATTCGCAACCCTCAAAGAAGTAACAAGTCAAGAAACATCCAATGATATAACAAACTCCTTCGATACAAATGAGTGTCAAGTACCCGTATCGAAGGGAACTCGAATAGAACAATCACGATTAAGATTATTCATAGGGTAAGATATCATTAACTCAATTATGGAATACTATGGAATTACAATACATTCCTAGACGTATTCCTAACTTATATCTACCCCAAAGGACTTGAAAAGGTTAAGGATATGATGATTAGGGAAAATGTAACACTTATATTGTACTTTGATGTACCGTAATATATGTTCTATTCTGTGCTTATCATATTTTGTTCTGAACTCAGCTCTGATACCAAGCTTTGACGCCCCACCCCGAGACCCACATTAACAAAGAGTATTACTGAGTAATACTGTCTGCTAATGCGGAGAATAGGGCTGGTTAGGAGCGACCATCCATAGCTTTATCTTAAACACTTATTGAATACGTCGATTGGGTGCTCTAATTTTTTTTTCTTTCTCAAGTGGATCGACATATTCAATAAATGCTTAATACAAAACTACAGTGGCTAACAGATCTATCAGAACAAAATACAACAACAATAAATACAACGTATCACAAAACAACAGTCACATAGATATATATACATATCTATGCAGTTAAAGCGCTTGGCATATTCAATGCGACAGAGGTGCAAAAAGTCATAGTGGGGATACAACGACGATATAGCGAGATATAGCGGATGACTCTAAAATAGCATATAAAACTCGTACTTAATGTTTTTACAAATATATAAATGGTAATTAAATGAAAAATTAACATTCAATTGAATTATAATTAATACATAAATAATTTTAAATAAAAACATGTGCGAATATACTGTAAATAAACGTAAAACTGTTATATAAGATAATTGAATTTAGTAGAATATTAGAGTATTTTCATTTCTGAAAATATATTAAAAATTCAATTAAATAAATTAATTTCATAATTTTTATAATTTATAAACATCAATTTTCAATTCATTTCTTTTAATGTAGCGGAAATAGCATAATATGGTGGGAATAACGGGATATAGCGGGGCTTAAGGCGGAAAGGATATATTTGGGGCTATATGGTAGCGGTAGAAATCCGCTATGAGATATAACATGGTTATAGCGGGGTAATAGCGGGGCATTAACTGCATAGATACATATACACTGATACATCCCAATACAATACAAAATGATACAACAGAAGTGGTACAAGGACCACAATATATACATTGAGTCAAAACAATAGATACATATCAGAGTTTTACAAAGCGACTACAAAACTATACAAAAGATGACAGGTAGATATCCAAAGTGGAAGCGGCATAGAAAAGTCCTATGGCAGGTAACTAACCTGAAACAACTCGATCTGATCATAGTACATAAAAATACATGGGTCATTCTAGCTTAAACAACTGATTAGCAAGATAAATGAAGTATAAGGGTAAAGGATAACGATTCTTCTCGAATGAGAAGAAGTAACACTATGAATATGTCATTACTTCATGTGAGCTAATTTCACTAAAATATATCCTCGAAAGAGGCAATAACTCATGAATGTGTCACAAACTCTCATATAGGAACACGAAAAGTGTTAACTGTACGTCCCATAACACATGTTCTCACTTATCAGTTTACTAACTGCTAGCCTATGCCATACTAGAAAACAAAATCATTTAAATCACAATAATCGCCTCATATCATTGGCATATACAACGCGAAAGTCAATGAATGTGTAGCTTCGAACTAACAAGTCCGGAATTAACCGAAAAAGTAAACGCATGTGTCCCATACCACATGTTTTACTAAATCATTTAATTCTCTTTCTCATACGCTTGAAGAGTGCAAAAATGTGTATTTTATATAGAAAATACTTTGCTTTGAGAATACTAGTTTTTAAAACAATTTTTGAAACCATTTGCAAAACATTCCTTTGAAATTCTCTTTATTATAGAGATATATAATTTTAATAGCTTTAAAGTAATTATAAATATTGTAAAATATTTATTTCGAAAGCTATTTTATTATAAAAAATCTTCCGAAAATGGTTTAGAAAACACGTGCACAGAAACAACAAAAATTAACAAAAACTCAATGAAATTATTCGTAAAATCATCATACGAAAATCACCTAAAAACTCACCAACACGAAATATGGATAAGTGGTAATAATGGCTCTTCTATCTTAGGATCAAGCTGGAGCAAAACATGCTTTGATTCAAAATTCCAAGCAAATTTTCAACTAGTTACATAGGTCTAAAAGCCTTGAAATTTTATAGGCATAGAGTTCAACAACTCTACTTTGAGTAATAAAAAGAATGGATACAATCGAACAAGAAAGGAGAGATATATAATGTCACAAAGTTGGACTCACAGCCATATTTTACCATAAACGGCCGGAGTAAAACATGCTCCGATTCAAAGTTCCAAGCAAGTTTTCAACTAGTTACAGAGGTCTAAAAGCCTTGAAATTTTACGGACATAGAGTTCAATAACTCTACTTTCTATAAAAAAAATAATAATGGATACAATCGAACTATAATCGGGAGAGATATAATGTCACAAAGTTGGACTCACAGTTAGATTTTACCGTAAACTGCTGGAGCAAAACATGCTCTGATTCAAAGTTACAGGCAAGTTTTCAACTAGTTACAGAGATCTAAAAGCCTTCAAATTTTACAGGCATAGAGTTCAACAACTCTGCTGTCAATAAAAAAAAAGAATGGATACAATCAGACAAGAATCAGGAGAGATATAATGTCACAAAGTTGACCTCATAGCCAGATTTTTACTGTAAATAACTAGAGCAAAACATGCTCCGAATCAAAGTTCCACGGCAGATTTCTATAAGCTACAGAGGTCGTAATGACCTGAAATTTGACATGCAAAAATTTCAACAACAATACTATCAACGAAAAAACCAGACTCAAATCGGATAAGAAGTGCGAGAAATATTAGCTCTCAAAATTGGATTCACAGCCTGTTTTCACTGTAAACGGTTGGAGCAAAACATGCTCTGACTCAATGTTCGACAGCAAATTTATATAAGCTAGAAAGGTCAGAATGACCTAAAATTTGGCAAGCATATATTTCAAAAACAATACTATCAACAAAAAAAGGGTTGACACAAATCGAATAATAAATCAGAGAGATATATGCTTTCAAAGTTGGACTCACTGCCTTTTTTCACTGTAAACTTCTTAAACAACGGAAATTTGTTACTGTAAGCGATTTGAGCAGTTTTTGGCTAGCAAACTTTTGTTTTCAGCTAGATTTTTGTGAGTTTAGAACTCACCTTAGCAAAATGAAGATTAAACTTGAACAAACTTGAGCAACGTTGAGGAAGATGAGAGATCTCTTGAATATGTTTCAAAAGCCTGAAAAACAACGGTATACAGGCATGCAAACAAAGAGATTCAAATTACAGACAACCTCAAACATCAAAATTAGAAATTGATGATTTAGTCTTTGGTTTTTAGAGTGATTACCTAAGTTTATAGCTTCAATTTGATTAATTACAGCAAAGAAATGGGTTAATTTGAAGATTTGGTCTTAGGTTTTCAAAGATGAATAGTTTTCTCAGTTTTTTTCCCCTCTGGTTGCTTTGTTTACAGTACGTACATTGATTTGAGGAAGAAAGGAACTCTTTCTTCTGGTTAGGGTAGTAATTGAGCTTGACCCAATAAGAAAATAATTATCCTAATAATCAAATTATCACCTAATATACTAAAACACCAATATTATTTCTAATACAACATATATTTACATTTTTTTCCTTCACTATAAAATCAAACAATCATAATTTTATGTTTAACAAAATATTTTACGACAAACAAAAGTTATTTTAACTATAAAAATTATTTTTCACTATAAAAACTCTTATTTTAATTAAGTGCACAATTTACATAATAATTTATATAAAGCACTATTTTTAACACCAAAAATTACATAAAAATCATTTTCTTGTATAATTAAATACAACAAACCATATTAACATCATTTTTACATCTAAAAATTATTTTTACCAAAAATTCTACATTTTTATTTACATTATTTAACGTTTAAAATTTTAATAGTTCATTAAAATCTACAAAAACCAATATTTGGCAATAATTTGCAAAATTATTGCATTATACCACATTATAACCATATAATGTTTATTTTTATCACAAATTATCATAATAAAGTTTTTAAAACTTTATTTTGCATTTTTACATTTATTTCCAACATTATTTATTTGTCTTAATGAATTACTATTGAATTAATTCTTTATCTCACTTGATTAATTCAATTAACACCCAAATTAAAATATTTCCAATATTCACCACTTATAACTAACATTTCCCTCTTAATTCCACTTTATTTATTCAAAACTCATTGTTTGTTCAAAATAAACAATTTTAATAAATTTTCTATCTCCAATTTATTTTATTTCTCTATTATTAAATTATAACCACCGTTATAATTTAATATTATAGGTAATCACCAAAACTAGGGCTGTTACAGTGTTGATGGAAGTAGCAGATAAATAATTACTAATACGAAAAGTCGGTATATAATATTTGATAAAACAAATCTTATATATAAATAGCATGTCTGTTATGTACTACCACAATATCATGTATATATCCAAAGTATTGACTTCGCCTCCTATGTGCTCCAATTGTCCTGAAAGCATATCCCCAAAAGTACTAGCTCCTGAAACTACTCAATCGAGTATCCGAGAGTTGTCATGACATAAATAGACAAAGAAAAAATACAGGTCAGACATAAAGCCGGTATTAGGGGAACTGTCCAAAAAAATTGTATATCAAAACCATATACAAATAAATAGGAAACTACTGAAGTTTAGCCAGTCCTCTCCATAAACATGGTTCGAGGATAATCCATTATAACACCCCCACCTCTATACCCATACTACCCAAGGGTATTATATAATAAATTATCGGATAATATGGAGAATGAGGCAATATGGTGTACACATGTGAATATTCCCTTTGACAAGCATCGGTACATATTTAAAATTTTAATAAATAACTCAGTTATACGTACATGGTCTCGGTACAAAGCAATAAACAAATGTGCTTTCAGGACAAAACAATACACAATATATATAATAAATAACAAGAAGAACACAGAGTCAAAACACAACGATAAAAATATATACATACTACGCCAGATATACACAACTATCAAAACATCAAATACTAGTGCCGAAATAAAACACAATAGTATATAATAAGTGTATATAATAAAATCTTATCCTCCATCTATGCCCAACGTCCATAAATCGGTCATCTTGTCCCTGCCCTAAAATGTCTCGGACTGATCCGAGTATTATATAAATAATACACGAGTCAAACTATATCTAAATATGGAGATCAACACATACATAGATATAAAATATACATAGTATAATGGTAATGACATACTAATAATAGTGTAACAAAGTAGCAATACCTAACAAACCTAACATAAAGATGTCATCACCCATATAAAACACATCAAATCAGAATTCACATAATACAACATTGAATGGGTGAATCATCCATATCTTGAAATCGCTATCAAATACAAAAATAATCAATAATGAGATATCCTCAAGTGAAGTCAGCAATGTGAAGCAATGTCCAAATTATCTCTCAATCTCATATTATAAAATACCATCATCAAATCACTTAAATCAATAAGAAAGATATGATCCAACTTATAACAATACCATAATGTGCAAAATCATATATCTCGACCTACAGCCCATGGAGAGACAAAACTCTCGATTGAAAGGTCCTAGAGAAAGAAACAACAAATCAATAAAAAATAGGTTGTTTTCCTGAGAAGGATAAGGGGTTGATCATACTCTGGACACAATCTCAGATATAATCTCATATATACATAATATATATCTATCTACCACCCACACACACATACTCATACATTAGAACTAGATGGGAGACTGACAGCACATTTGCTTGCTCTAGGAGCCACACGTGGTCTATATGACATGACTCCTACAATCATCAGTTACCATTACCTATCCCTCTCAGTATCACGACAATGATCCACCATAGGCTCGACAACGTGTAACCTCTTCTGTCACGATTGCCGATATGTGCCCCTATGGTAGTTGACGATTGGTCTATGCTATACAAGGGGCAACCAACTACCTCTCTCATGATGTGCATCAAATATCATAACAACGGTGTCGCGGATCTAGGGTGTGACCCCATGATCAAGCCTCCAGGGTGGATACTGGCCAATAAGTTTCACTCCCGAAACATAAAGGGAGCTGGAAAAAAGGTAGACAGACATATAATATATAGAAACTATGTAACTAACTAGTAGCCTCCATACTTGCTTACCATAGCGAGTCACACACACAACATACCCCCGTATGAATGTCATCCATGAGCAAAGAATAACCGAATAAATAACACAATGGCGTCACATATCACCGTGTATTACTAGTCTGTTTATTCAGTGCTCACACATCACACTCGCACTTCTTTATTCTATATAACGAGTCCAAAGAATAACCAAATTTTTTTACTGAAATTCTCATAACACACGATATCATTAAACCATTTATTTTAATTTCACGTCATATAGAATAAAATAATATTAATCAATTAGAAAGACGTCATCACCGTGTCATAACCAAAATCGCAAATCAAATCAATATCAACAGTGAATCATTCATGATATCGAAATCAGTAAGGAAAATGAGAAACCGGTAAAGTATAAAAATCAATTAATAAAATAAATATGTAGATTTTATAATCAAATCAATGTTTAATAATAAATTGTTTATAACAATAAAATCGATGTGGAAGAAAGAAGCAATCATAAAAATAAAGTAATATATCATTTTAACAAATATGTATAATAAACCTCTTATACTCTTAATTATACTTATCACTTATAAAATAACTTTTAAAATTACCCAAAACATTAAATAGAAAATATTTCTTATTTCCAGAAATTTATACATTCTTTAAATAATTATTTAAAACTAATTATTACTTTCTTTTCAATAGATTAATCAATTTAAACAACCTTTAAAATAAAATCTCTTTAACATAGTGTTATATATAAAACACTTCCAATAAAATTTCAAAACCCTAAACTCTTCAGAACATCTTTTTAAATAAGAAATAAATAAATATCCAAATATATAAATTATGGAGTAAAAATTCCCCAAAAGTATTTTATCAACCAATCAACACCATAAATCTATCATGTGACCTGAGTTAGGTTCCATCGAACACTGATCATCTATAAAAACATGTATATCGACATATAAATAATATTTAACTCAATTTGCAAACCAACAGAGCTCTGTTTGTAAATTAATACTTTCAATCAACTTAATCATTCAAATATCCCAAATGAACATATCAACCAACGATTCAACAAATAACGGGATTACCTTTATATATGTAATAGCAAGTATTATAAATTTAGTTATGAATAAATTAGATATAGTTGTGAGTAAGTGACTGACCAAAAGTTCCAAGCGAGAAAGACCGAAACGACTTTTCAGTCCTTCATCCACCATGTCGTCTTTGTTGGTCGAACACAACCAAACATTATCACTCAAAATCGCTACTTTTAGAATTGCACGCATCTACTTCCTTCATTGCGTTGCTACTATCGCCCCTATACTGCCTCCCAAATCGTTCGCCCATACCAAGATGTAACCACCCAATACTGCACAGGCCTGCAACCTCCACCAACGATCGCTGACCTCGATCAATGCGCACCACAACCAATCGTGAGTTACCTTAGGTGTTTTGACTGTCAATTGCTCACCACGACATCAGCCTCCCATCAATCGTGAGCCTCACCTTCGAATCAACGATGTCCCCGTGCCTCGAGTACGAATCTGGCTATATGTTCTTACTTTTCTATTTCTTTTTTTATATTTTTCACATGTGTTGATTCTTCTAGAAGAGAATATTAGGGCCAAATTTTGTAAGGAGTTCGGGTATCATTAAATATAGGGGAGAACGAGAATTGTAAAGAAGGGTCAGGGTATTTGAATAAGATGTGGACTTGAGCTCTAATTGAATTTGGGTTCTTTATATTTATCAATTTTATTTTCTTTTGAATAGCCTTTTTATTTATTTGTGAATTGTTGATGGAAAAATGACCATTTTTGGTGCTTTCACTGAGAAGTGCTAGCACCCACTGATTTGGAAAGGATTTGGAGCTTAGATTTGGAACAATGGTGAGGCAATCGGCAAGGAGATACTAGTAGCAAAAAAGAGTCAACATGAAGTAAGTCAAGAGGCTTCCTCTGGAGTTGGAGCTAATCAAACATCCGTCTACATTACTAGGGATGAGATGGAGATGATGATGAATGTTATGCAGAAGCAGATGGTGAAAAGGCAAGAGAAGATGATTCAGAATTTATACAGGTGAATTGGATAACCCAGAGCACAAAACCAAGGTAATGGAGTAGCTGGAATAGCTAAAAATATAGATCAAGGAGTTGGAGTAATATGAGCTACAGAAATCGGAACTGGGAGTAGGGAAACGAAGCCACTAGGCAGAAGAACGGAGTGGAATAGCCAGGGGTTGTCTTTGGCCAACACGGATCAATTGGCACTGATCCCCTATAAGATTCAACACCGATCGATTAGGGCTCAGGAGCATGCCCTCCGTTCTAGCTGGATCGATCGACGGTGGGCTAGTGGATGGTGCCATGCAGGTTGGCGTGGATTGGAATATAGATGTATGTTAGAGGATCAGATTCCAAGATTCCTTCGCGGACTTGAGGGGTAGGTTGGAAATGGTGATCGAAGGCTACCATTAGATGAGAACGATAGGTTTATGAAGATGATCAGACGAGTTATGAAAGGAGGATTGGTGAACAGGGATCAAGAGGATGTAAATAGGAGTCCCTTCACTCCTAATATCAGGCGTGCTAGGGATCCACTGGAGTTTGAGTTAACGACACTGGGGCATATGATGGAAAACCAAATTCTGCCATACATCAGATGAGATATATGAGGCATATGGAAGTGCTGGGAGCATCGGAGGAAGTGATGGCATGATTTTTTCCTTTGTACTTGTCGGATATAGCTGCACTGTGGTTTAGGCAATTGGAGAATGGTTCAATCGGTACTGGGACGAAGTTGGTCGATAAATTCTTGAGGCAATTTCGGGTCCACATCATGAGACCCAGGAGCGTAATAACATTGGCATCGCTAAAGAAAAGGACAAGAGAATCCATTAGGAGTTTCTTAACATGGTTCAATGCGGCAGTTGCTTCAGTAGATCGGCCGGATACAACGATGGTTTTAATGGCACCGGTATCAGGAATTGCTAATGATACAGAATGTAAGGTTTCATTGGAGCAGGATCCACCAATGGATCTTGAAGAATTCTTTCACATAGCAGAGAGATTTCTATGGTAGGAAGATGCAAAGGCTAGTAGAGAAGAGGTTAATGCTGTGAGGGACAGAGGATCATCTGGAGAAGGTACAAGCAAAGATAAAGGAAAGCAAAAAGCGGTTAATGGCTTCGGTGAATTGAAGCAATAAAGGAGGGAACTAAAATTCTCTTCTTATACGGACTTAAACAAGACTTTGGAAAGGATTTGTCTGGATACTCGATGACGTCTTCAATACCGAAGGCCGGCATGGAGGGAGCGGGAAATACTGCCTATTCCATGAGCTGGATGGACACACTACCAATGACTGCAGGCACTTGAATGATATGATTGAGGAGCAAGTTGGCAAGCTTCCATAGTATATAAGGAATCAGACTACTACGGTGGAGCAACCGCCGTCCACATCAAATGGAAATGGCCTTAGATCGAGGTCATGGGTCGTCATCTCCTAATTAGGATGGCAGGGAATAAATAGTAAACTCTATAATAAAACGGCTAAGTCACTTACACATGTATAGGATCTAGGATGGTCCCTAGGCATGCTCTGAAAAGATGATAAACCGTAGTATTAAGTCTTTTCTTGTTCTTTGGTTTTCTTGTTCTTTGGTTGTGATAACTTAAATTTAATGATTTAATAAATGGATTTTGGAATGCTTAAATCCGCTTTTAAAAGTAATAAATGAAACAGGTCGTGGTTCTCCCGACTGAAGAGTGGGGGAATAACCGCAAGGTGTGGGTACCTTCATCAGAGAGTGATAGGATAAGCTCGTACATGGATTAAGCCCTCGATCGGGGGATTGAGGCCAGAGAATAATACCTCACAGATCATGTTATGTTCTGATCGAAGAGATAAAACCAGAGAAGCAAGAAGTAGGCCGCTTCACCAGAGAGCGACAGGATTGGCCTGCTTGTCGTTGTTCCTTTCTCAGTGGAGAGTGAGTAGGGTCCAGCAAGGGTCTGGAAGGACCATGATCGGCCAAGGAAGGCCATGACATCACTTAATGTTCAGGGACATTGAACTGGAGTGCAAGGAGTGAGTTGCTTCACGGGAGAGCGACATGATCAATTTACTCATTGTTAAGTTTGGATTGAACTTAGCAAGAGCTCGGAGAGGCTATGATCGGTCTGGAGAGACTATGTACCAAGCTATTGGTTCGGCGAAACCTTGGATTAAGATCAATTCAGATTGGCTCTTGTTCATTTAGAAAATTCGATTTGAGGAACTATATGTGGAGCAATCTGACATAAATTCATACCGGCTCCCCAAAATTTGGTAACTTCAACTTCATTAACAACCATTTATGAATCCTTTTTTGGCCTACACCCTTTATCTCAACTTTTGGATCGAACTAATCCATTGACACAAATTGTTCATGGTCAAAAATTGAGTTATTTGGGTCCTGGAGGATTGACAGGATAAACTGCTAGCTTTTGGATATGAGATATCCACCCGAGCCACTATGGGCGTATTTTCCCAATTAACACATCCGAAGGAATCAAGGTTGGACTCATTGGATTTTTAGCTCTTTATGTGAGGACTAATGATACGGTAAGATCGTGGATTCGATTACTGGATTTGGATGGATACGGATTTGGCTAAGGATTTGGAATGGTTTCGGAATTGGTTATCGACTTGGAATGGTCAAGGAATTCACTAACAGTCCAAAGAGATTGCGGATTTGGCTTGGTAAAGGATTGCATTTTGGATTGGGAAACTTGGTTATCGATGGATTACGGATTTCGGATTTTGGATTTATGGCAATTCAAAACACACATTCCTATCGCAAGATATGTTTACGGGAGTAAATGTTATCCTTCGTTTTGGCAAGACCACAATACCATGGATATGGATAAATGGATTTCGTATTTATCAAGGTAGGAAGCCCCAAGGGATGATTATCAGGCTTGGAGATCGGATATATTTAGAACTATGGATGATAGTCGAACGGTTTCGGATGGATAGCACCAAGGAATTGGCTAGGTATGGAATTGGCACTTCCCCTAGGCGACAGATCAGATCGGATCAATGGAATTGAGTACGGATCAGATTGAAGTAATATGGTTATGGATTGCTTGGGTCGGCAGTTCAACTCAATGATGGTCGCTCAATACCTCAACGGACATTGGGACAAACAAGTAAACAACTATGGAAACACGGAGGGGAAAACGAGATAGACCATCACCATCGATCGCCAGGCCCCACATAGCTTGGAGGACCGATTGGGTCTGATCCATCATGGGGGATGCGATCGGTCCTGCACTCCCTGGATTGGTCCGTCTTGGTTTAGATATTCTTCTGGTGGATTTTCATCCCGATCCATTCACAACTTCCCCTATAAATACAGCAGGCATGTCTCATTGCAAGAGATCTTCCTTGGCTCTCTTCATGTTCTATCGAGGCTATATTCTGCCACTTTTATTCTTGGATTTCTCGGATTTGTAACTGTAATTAGCAATATAAACCAATCAAAAGAAAAATCTTTAGAGTGGATGTAGGCCGGAGTAGCCGAACCATTATAAATCTGTGCTTCTATTTGTTTTCTCTTTGTTTTAGTTTTGTTTTCTTCATATTATATTCTCCACATCATTCTATTTGGGATTTGTGATTGGATTATTGGTTCTTTCACATACAATTGGATGTTGGTGGCCATTTTTCCCATTAGTATGAATATATCTCAATCTATATTAAATTAGTTTACACTTTAAAATATTTTATATTCAATTTTTAACATTTTAATCAATTTAATAAATTACTCGAAAGGAATTCATTAGTTTAATTCAATTTATTTAAACAAAATCTTTTATTAAATAAACTTTGAATAAATAAAAATTATTTTCAAAATAATAATTATCAAAATCGAATTTAAACGATTCTATTTTAATTTAAATTTATTTAATTTATATGGCGTAAAAAGTAGAGTTGTTACAAACTCCCCTCCTTATAAAAATCGCGTCCTCGCAATTTCTTACAAGGAAACATCAAATAACTCATACCCTGACTTTTCTCGTATTCTACAAAATTCTATCAAACCAAACTTACATCATTCCTCTATGTGGCTTTGACAATCCAACCCATCTTATCGTATGCTACAATTCAAATAGATTCGATTCAACGACTTTCTATTTTCGCATACGATAAAAGTTTGTGCAAATATTATAAGCGTCGGATTTTTCAGAAAATTTCGGCATAGTCTCTTTTGTATGGAAAGTATTCCGAAAAATCAAACACAATAAAATTACAAAATATACATCTTCGAATAAGCATCCCAACCTGGGGCATCTCGAAACATAAAGAAACAAAAAAATATCACAATATATAACGCTATACCATAAAACGTGCCTCTTAATTAGAATTTTAAGCAAATTTTCTTATTATTGAACGATGAAAAGAAAGCAAAATCTTCCCTAGTAATCCAAAGAAGCATCTTCAGTTGCTATCTCAACTCAAATTTAAATATTAACTTTCATTTATTAAAGTATAATAAGCATGCACTTGAATAATATAAAAGAATTCAACTTCATGTTTTAACCATTTTCCAACAAGTTTTTAAATGACTAAACGACCAAATCAAGTTATGGTTTCTAAAAGTTAAATGTTATTTAATATGTCAACTTTCCTATACATCTTTCGGATTGCAAAAATATAAAGTATAGCAAAAGTTATAGTCATTTTGTTGGATGTAACAATCTTAGGAAATTCTATAATCATAGCAGGTCTGCTTTACAAAAATACATTTTTAGCCTATTAAATGATGAAATTCTGCGAAACGGTCAAAATAAAAATTATAACTTTACAAGGTCTGTGTTTATCTTACCATAAAAATTGTAATTAACATATTTATCCTCTCACCATTTTTGTCTGTGTTTATCTTACCATATTTATTTCATATCAAACTTTACAAGGTCAAACAACTAAACTTTAATGCTGATACTCTTAGCTCTTCATTTCTCTCCCTATGCCGTGGTGTACTATTATTAACCATCAAATTCAATATTTTTTTGCTTTGTTGACCATCATCAATATTTATTTACCTCAATGGTAAATAATCATTCCATCATATTTTGAAGCTAAACAAAGAAAAAAAAAGTAATTCACATTGTTATTAACATATCAAAATAATACAGTAAATCTATTTTCAAATATGTACCTTTATCTGTTGATAACTGATATAAAAAGCCAAAAAATACATTAAATAAAATGGACGGACTGCTTCGGACCCTTACTCTTACATGGCTTGTTTGACTATATTAAATAGCACGACGAAGGTGACTAATGAAGTCTATATGAAAACGGTAAAGGCTTTTAAGGATCCAGATTTTTGAATGACGTTTGTGATGATGTTGGAGCATAGATGCTTGCCTATTTTAGAACTTCTTTGATTCGCATAATATTTGTCCAAATTATGTGTTAGGAGCTTAATTACTTTAAACTCATGTTATTCTTATATTTTGCTAGATATGGTAGTTTATTAAGTATTTTGAACTTATGTATTAAAGGATATTATGAAATATATATCTTCATTGTGTTGGTACGTACTTGGTTGTTATGAATTTATGTGTACTTGGGTGTTGAATGATAAGTATAGTTAACATACCAGTTATAATATAGAATATTTATTTACTTGGTAATAAAATAATAATAATATGTTATTTGATGTCCTACAATAGAATTGTATTGGGGCAATAGATGGAACGCATGTTTCAACATGGGCTCCTTCTTCAAAGCAAACATCTTTTCATGGAAGGAAAAATGCTATGACACAAAATGTGATGGTTGCATGTGACTTTGACATGAGATTCATATTCGTATATGCTGGATGGGAAGGTACAGCTAATGATTCTCGAGTATTTATCGATGCGGTTTCAAAGCCAAGCAACAACTTTCCAATGCCACGAGGAGGTAGTCTCAAATAACTTTATTTGATAACAACATATTTACAAATATTTATAATTAGCTAACGCAAAAATACAATTTTCTTATGTGATGGTTTTCATAATTTATTTGTAGAACAATTTTATCTTGTTGACTCCGGATATCCAAACATACCTGGGTTTCTCTCCCCTTATCATGGACAGAGATATCATTTGTATTTTAATTTATTTTAGATTAATACTTACTCTCATTTGTATTCTAATTTTGTGTAATAATTCAGTATGTGTCTTACTTTTGTACTATCGTGTGCAGATATGATTTGGAAGACATCTTAGACGCGTTGCTTACAAAATTTTTGGTTGATATATCTATTATATTGTTGTAAAAGATGCTTCAGTTGTTCACTTCTTTGTTTGTCGTATCTTTTATTTTACATGTCTAAAACCTTATTATGAATTTTCCATTGTAATTTTAATTCTATACAATTTGGCCTTATGTAGTTTAGAATGTTGTGTTTTCTTTAATGCTTAATTAATAACTTGATATAATGGTAGTAGTTCTTATTTAACTTCATTATATCTGACTTTTTCATATTATTCTTCGTTTGGTTTTCATGTTAAGTATGTTCATGTGAATATGAAAAATGAATATTATATATTATATTTTATGCACTATGCTTTAATTATAAAATATGTTTGAATTACCAAAAAGAAAATTCAAAATTTCACAATATGAAAACAATATTTCAAAACAAACGCATTTTCCAATTTTCAGTTTTGAAAACATGTTTTCAAAAAAGGCACACTCAAACGCATTTTGGGAAATAATGAAAATCTTCAAAATGCAAAACTGAAAACGATCATGAAAACTTAAAATCGAAAACTCAAAATGTAAACCAAACACTCCTTTAATGTTTTATTCAAGTAATTTATTGAATATGAGCTCGAATAAAATTTTGAAATAACTAATTTCGAAGATTTTGGCAACAACAGATATTGAAATGAATTTTATGTATTGAATGTGTTTATAATCAATAACTGGACTTGAATAATAAATGTTGAATTATTTAAATGGAAATAAAATAGTTGTTGATAACTAAATTCATTTGGAATTTAATGATTATTAATTTAATTTATGGGATAATTAAATTATTTAAATTTGATATTGAAAATTATTTAAATAATTGAATTCTGAATTTAGTACAAATGAAATTGATGTCTAGTTGATTTAAATGTTATTTAAAAAAGAATGAATATTTTTAACTTCTAAAATTGAATTTAAAATGAATAATTTGATTTTGGAAAATAGCTCGTTTTAATCAACGAGTAACCATTTTGCCCGCTATCTCAAAATTTGACAAAACTAGTTTCATTGGATCCGTGATAGTAAATTATTATAGGATTTCAAGTTTCGTAGCGATCGGACTTATCGTTTGACCCTGCGAGCTTGTAACACGTAGAATTTAATTAAAATAATTTGATTTGGAACGCTATCTTCTACATACGATTGAACTATGCCTCGAGGCTAGTTCCATTGCGTTTGGAATAGGGGTATAACATATAGAACGCCAAGTGGCATGTTTCGTTTGGAGTTTGAGAATTTCGGACGTTAAAGGTTAGATATTTTCTAATTATAACAATATATATATATATATATATATATCCTCATTCCAACATTTCGTATGCCCCGCCACTCTTTTATCTGCAAATCTCGCATCTGTAATAAATAAAAAATGAAACGACGATCGAGCGTACGCGCACGCGGCAGCGCTGTTGGCTGGAGGAACGCATGGCGTGATTGGAGGGAGCGGCGACTTTGGTGGGGTCATGTTCGACAATTAGGGTTTTTGGTTCCTCGAGCTCCGAGAGCGCGCATTGATGCAGGCGAGGAGATGGGCGTGGTGTTGGAGCATGGAGGCGGTCGGAGGGCAATAGCGAGCTGGCGATCATCAAAAAATAAATTTCGCGAGAAGGAAGTCGCGAACAAACGAAGGATGCTACTAGGTGGAAGACGCGTACGAGAGGAGATTAGTGGGTGAGGTTAAGTTTATTTTTTTTTAATTTAGTTAATTTTATTTCAATTAATCGTTAGGCTAATTATCGCATAACTTTTCCGTGCGAGGTCCGACTCGAGTAAAATGTGTTACAGTGGATTCCTATCGACGTCATCTATGCCATGGAATCAAAGTGGATTTTATTGGAAGGTGAGAAATTTTTCAGCTTCAAATAAAGGTGAGTGTTTTAAATGCTCATGATGTACTAAAATATTTTTATGTTAGTTAAATTGAAATCGTAAAGTTGTTTATTTTAGCGACTGTTGTTTGATATTTTAACTGACATTTAAAATTGACATCTGATTTGAACTGATAGAAATTTAAATTTAACAGTTAATTTGAATTGGAATTAAATTACTAGTAAACTCCCGATTATTGATAACCAGTAAATTGTTGTGATATTTTGACTGTTTGGATGATTGATTGTGATGGATGCCAATTGGTTGATATTGTGGATGATTAGATGTTTATTTATTTTATATATGTCCTGTATCACCATGTAAATTATTTGACAGTATATAAAACTGTTAATTGAATTATTTCAAATAAATTAAGAAATAGGTTGAAATGATATATACCTATGACATATATTTTTGGATTGAAATGATATATATCCATCCTTGAAATTAAATTTAAATAACTAATCTCTTAGCTGTAGGATAGAAAATTATATACGGGCATCGGATTGGTTAAGTGATTCTAAATTCTTGAATTTGAATTTATTAAATGATTTCGATTTAAAGAAATAAAAATGGAATTTATGAGAATCGAATTAATTTCGAATCGAGTCTTGAAAATGTTGAAATCGAAATTGGAAAAGAATTTTTTTAAGAATTTTTTTTGAGATGTGAAGTAAAAATCGACATGTGACTGGAATTATTGAAATTGAAATTATTTTAAGGGTTTAAACTTTTACTTGAACTACGAAGTTATTTAAGTAAAAGTGATATAAATGGATATTTCTAAATTTGGTTCAAAATTGAATTATTTTAAAGATTTAAATATTGAATTGAACATCGAAGTTAAATTTGATTTAAATCGATATTTCAAAATCGAACTTGAAATTGATATAAATTGAAATGGTTTAAAATTGAGAATTGAATTGAAATTAATTAAAATTGAAATTGAAATTGAAATTAATTCAAATTGAAAGCAAAATTGAATTAAATTGAAATCGAAATCGATTTGAATTGAAATTGGAATCAAAATTAATTCAAATCGAAATCAAAATTGAGTCAACTTGAATTAAGTTGAAATTGAAGAAGATTTGAATTGGAGGATTTGAAATTGAATCGGTTTGATTGGAATTTGGATTTGGGTCCAAATTTATTGAATTGGAAAGAGACAGTCTGATTTGAAATTATTTTTAAAATAAATTATTTTAATAAAAAATGTTTAAAATCTATCTTTTTAAATATTAAATTATTTTGATTTTCCAAGATATTTTACTTTATAAACCATTTTCAATACTTAAACTATTTATATTGAACTATTTTAACTTTTTACATTATTTAAAACTATTCAAACTATTTTCTAAAAATTCAAACTGATCAGAATGGAAACTGTTTATATTTATATCGCGGATTTAAATGCGAATTGGGTTAAAATGAAGTTATAACCTAAATGGAAATTCGAAGAAATTTTGGAAGTGAAATCGAGATATTGAGGCAAAAATGATTTCAAGTGAAATTGACATATTTTGAGTAAATATGATTTTTTGAAATGAAATGATGTTTTGAAGCGAAGATATTTTGATATCAAGTATGAATCATTTTCGAAATGTAAAAGAACCAACGGTATGTAAAACGACGTTTGGTTGTTAAAGAGACCGGGGCCTCTTATTGGCATATCTCTGTCAATATTGGAACCACTTTAACAACAGTGTACGCGGAGGAGACTCCAAAACGAAGTGGTTGGATTTGGCATATGTTTACTAGATTTGAAGAAAGAGAACGATGATGGATAGACCCCGGCACTTGTACCTATTTGAAATGACAAAAACAGGACGGCTTGACAGGGCGAAGCGGGCTAGCTACCCCTAGCGGACATCCATTCTTCGATTTTCTTCTTGGACTTGGTCCATACTATTACTTTTATTGTTGGTTCTGATTGGTGCACCTTGATTTTGGGATAACCTCCCTTTGACTCGATATGGGATGGATGGACGCGGTGGGCGATCGTGGCTACGATGCATTATCACCAGCCCTGCGACCCGAACTGGTAGTATCCTACCTTAGGCATTGCCTCACATGCCTTGTCATACTTTTATCCCTATATGAGACCACTACGATTTTGGTTTAGTGTTTTCATATCATGGCGCATCCCTATCCCCCGTCGTGCTACTGTAATGTTATATGCAAACTGTACGACAATGCTTAAAAACATGTTAAAGAGGATTAATGTAAAGCCTTAACGCTAAGAAAAAATATTTATTTTTGATTAGACATTATATATGTAGCGTATTCTACTATATATAAATATTTTGATGGATCCTTAAGAGCTAGAAAATCCCGTAACATTTCTTGAGTTATTGCATGCACGTTATGCACTGGATAGGAGATGTGAAGCCCCGTAAACATCTCTGACTCTATTGCACTCATGTTATATGTGATATTGATTTGACTAACATAAGGATATTTTAGTCCTGACTCGAGTGTTTTGTCTTTTCATTACACTCGGGTCAGCCTTGAGTATTTTAGCGCATTGAAGATTATTTTTTGGAGGACGAAGATGAAGATTTAGTATATATTATTACTAGTATTATTCCTCTATATCATGTTTTCTACTACATTACTCTATAATTCTATTGTATATACAACTCTAATAAATGTTGTAAAATTATAATCAGATGTATAATATAAACAGCTTCATGAATTGTTTATTTGATTATTATATTTTATTATTCCGCTGCTAGATTCTGTATTTGTTTTCTTCTTTTCTTATTTTTCTTAATTAACCTCATTGATTATCTATGTTTCAGATTATTTGAGTTGGACATGTGTGGATTATTGTCGATTTAAACCTTCTGAAATGCTGGTCGTCACAGTTGGTATCAGAACTTTAGTTTAGCGATACCATAGCTTTGTGGGGTTTAACTCATTAGAGATAGGGTAGTAATACCCTAGAATGATTTTGTTTGAGTGTACATATATGAGAGTGAGTACTTGTTAGTGTTACAAAATGTTTTATATTGTGTTTACTTATCCGTCAAGTTGTTTATGAATTCAGGTCGATGCATGGGACACTATGTTATCGATAAGGGTTTCTAAACACTTAAACGAGGTAAGTCGACGTAATATTGTTTTAAGATAGATAAATGAAATAATTTTACCTAAGTTATATATTATATAAAAAAAGAAAAAGAAAAAGAAATTGAATGAGAATAAATGAGTAAGTGAAATTAATGTGAGTAATTGAATTTGATTTAAATTAGATGTAAATAAATTGAATGCAAATGGAATGAGTTATAATAAATTGAATGTTAACTAATTGAATATGAAATAAGTGAATGTTATATAAAGAAATTTTGGTACACTTAAGTATAAGAGGTAAGAAATATAAGTTTAAATTATGAAATGAATAGATTTATGTAAAATAAATTGAATATGAAGTAAATAGGTGGTAAAACCAAGTTTGGAACTAACTTAACTAATTTGATTTATTGATGTTTATAAACTTAAGTAATGAGTGATGAAATAAAAATCTAATCTTAATTTAAGTTAAAAGAATGAATTTAAACTGAGAATTTGAGAATTTAAATTGGTGCCTTTGAAATTATTTCTAAGATTTTTAAAATAATATTAGTATTATTTAGAAATATTTACGAGTAGGAATTATTTCAAAAGGAATTAAAAAGAAATAAATCCTATACTCCCATCTTCTGTCACTGGAAAATAATTTCGGTGATGATGGTTGCCTAATCGACATTCATTTTCGAGTCTTAAAGCTGGGAAGGCCACCTAGTAGCTTTACTACGCTTTTGATTCAACAAACAATTTTGACTTAAAATTTATTAATACGATTTGATATATATAAAAGATACGAGTATATATATATATTATTTCAAAATGATTTATAATGAACTCGGTATTTGAATTCTTAAGTTTTTATTAATTAATGATTTTCAGTTGTAGAAATAAAGTGAATGGAAACTTCTGAAATGAGAAATAATAAATTGAAGCTAAGTGTTTAAATGAAATATGAGAAGTTAAATTATAACTCTTAAATTTCAAGATAATGGAAAACGTGTGTAAATTAGTGAATATTCTTGTTAACTAAAATAAATAAGATAAATTTGTATAATACTCAATTACATTCTAAAAAAACATATATAAAACTTGTTAGAAATGTTTAAAAAGTTAAAATGTTAAATATGAATATGTAATAGAATATTATACAAGTTTGTACTTGAGTAATAAGAAATGTTTATAAAAATAAAAAAATAAAAAAATTTAAATTAAGTTGTTATAAGAAATGTTATACACTTAGTTAATGTTTTAAGAAATGTTAAATGAATAATTTGAGTAGTAAAAAGAAAATACTATTTAGATATGAACTTAAGAGAAGGTAAACAAATAATAAGTTAAATCATATCTTTGTAAAAATTTTGAAAAAAAATAAATTTTGCAAAGGATGTTTTAGGATTTAATTATAACTTTCTGAGATAATTATAATTTGAATAATATTATGTAAAAGAAGATACATCTGTATAAAATGTTATAAACATAAGAAATGATTAATGAAATAAGAAAGTTGAAATTTGAATTATGAAATGAAAATTTTCTTAAGTCAAGTTGAATGAAATTAATTTATGAAATAAGTTAATGAAATGAATTATAAGATGGAAGTTAACTCAAGCAAATTTGAATGAAATTGACTTTGATAAAAAGGAAAATTATTAATATGAATATGAATTTGAATCAATGAAATGAACTAATGAAGTGAATCAATGGATTAATATTAACTTAAGTTATGAAATAATAATAAACATGAGTTGCATTTTATAAAATGTTTGTAATAGATTTAAATGGTTTTATGAAATGATTTATAAATGATATTAATATTAAATAGAATATACTAAGTGGTAGTAAAATAAAATGATATTAACTTAAACAAGGTTAAATGAAATGATTTATAAAATGAATTGATATGAGATGTTGTTAAACATAAAATGAAACGACTGAAATTTAACAAATTGAAACTTGAATAAATTGAAGTAAATAAAATAGATGTAAATAAATTGGAAGTAAACCAATTAAATGTTAATAAATTGAAAGCAAACCAATTGAATGTTAATGAAAATAAAAATGAAATGACTGTTAAAAAGAAATAATAGTGTATAACTTAATTATTGACATTGAAAAATCAAAATTGTGATAGTTATGAATTAATTGGATAAATATTATTTGTTTGGATGATTTCTTTGGTTGTAAATCATTGTTATAATTGTTTTGATTACATATGATTTATTTGTTGTTAATCCGTGCTCGTGTTTATGGTTTGGATTCACAATACATGTTATATGGTTCCATTAGACTTATATATGGTGTTATATCTTTTATAAGTTACTAATATTCTAAATGAGTTGAGATAGGTACATACGAAGGTCGTTTGGATGTATACGCGGATTTGATTTTCTTTTGCTTGCTTAATATGAGCGAACTCGCTCATATTAATAATAAAATTAGGTATATATCTTAGACTACATACCACACTTTTATATTTTTCCCTATGAGATGCATCCTCATTAAGATGAGATGTATATTTGGTATATTTGTGATATATATTTGTATTGGAAATTTTTTCCGATTGAGCCACACAAAGGAGACACTGCCGAAATTTTCCGTAAATCCGGGTGTTAATTTTTTTTTTGAGATTTTAAAATTTTATAACTTGCTTTTATAACAAAATTGTAAATTTTGTAAGCCGATCGGAGTGGCGTAGTGAAAGCAGAGTAAAGGTTTTCAAATAAGATTTAATATTTTTGTATTTTAATTATTTTGAATAAAATATATCGAATGTTAAAATTCCTTACTTAACTCCTTTTTGAGGACGAAAAGTTTTGAGTGGGGGAGAATGTGACGACCCGTATTTTTAACTATTTTAAATTATTAAATTTAATATGATTATTGAATAAAAAATGGTTAGAAATTAAAATTTAACGTTTTATTCATGTAATTTAATGAATATGAACTCTAATAAAATTTTGAAATAACTAATTTCGAATTGGCAATAACAGATATTGAATGAATTTTATGTATTGAATGCGTTTATAATCATTAACTGCACTTGAATAATAAATGTTGAATTATTTAGATGAAAATAAAATAGTTGTTGATAATTAAAATTCATTTGGAATTTAATGATTATTAATGTAATTTATGGGATAATCAAATTGTTTAAATTTGATATTGAAAATTATTTAAATACTCGAATTCTGAATTTAGTACGATTGAAAATGATGTCAAAAGTTGGTTTAAATTTTATTTAAAAAAGAATGAAGATTTTTAATTATTAAAATTGAATTAAAAACGAATAATTTGATTTTGGAAAATAGCTCGTTTTAATTAACGAGTAAACATAGCCATTTTGGCCATTGTCTCGGATTTCGACGAAACTAGATTCATCGGATCCATAATAGTAAATTATTATAGGATTTCGTAGCGATCAGACTTGTCGTTTGGCCACGCGAGCTTGAAACGCGTAGAATTTAATTTTAGAATTTAATTAAAGTAATTTGATTTGAAAAGCTATCTTCTGCATATGATCGAACTAGGCCTCAAGGCTGGTTCCTTTGCGTTTGGAATAGTGGTTTAACATATAAAACGCCAGGCGGCATGCTTCATTTGGAGTTTGAGAATTTCGGTGTTAAAGGTTAGATATTTTCTAATTATAATATATATATATATATATATATATATATATCCTCATTCCAACATTTCGTGCGCCCGGCCACCCTTTTGTCTCCCTCGTACATCTCCTCTCCCTATCTTTTCAAATCTCGCGTCTATAATAAAAGGAAAAAATGAAACGATGATCGCACGTATGCGCGTGGCAGCGCTGGCGACTGGAGGAGCACTCGGCGCGATTGGAGGGAGCAGTGGCTCTTGTGGGGTCGCGTTTGACAATTAGGGTTTTGGCTTTCTCGAGCTTCGAGAGCGCGCGTTGATGCAGGCATGGAGATGGGCACAGTGTTGGCGTGTGGAAGCGGCCGGAGGGCAATGGCAAGCTGGCGATCGTCGATCATAAAAAAAAATTCGTGAACAGCAAGTCGCGAACGAACAAAGGACGCGGCTGGGTGGAAGCCGCGTACGAGAGGAGGTTAGCAGGTGAGGTTAAGTTTAATTATTTTTAGTTTAGTTAATTTTATTTTAATTAATCGTTAGGCTAATTATAGCATAACTTTTCCATGCAAGGTCCGATTCGAGTAAAACGAGCTACAGTGGATTTGTATCGACGTCGCCTACGCCATGGAATCAAAGTGGTATTTATTTGAAGGTGAGAAATTTTTCTATTTCAAATAAAGGTGAGTTTTTTAAATGCTCACGATGTACTAAAATATTTTTATGTTAGTTAAATTGAAATTGTGAAGTTATTTATTTTACTGACTGTTGTTTGATAGTTTAACTAACATTTAAAATTGACATCTGATTTGAACTGATAGAATTTAAATTTGACAGTTAGTTTGAATTGGAATTAAATGACAAGTAAACTCCCAATTATTGATAACCAGTAATTTGTTATGATATTTTGACTGTTTGGATGATTGATTGTGATTGATGCCAATTGGTTGATATTGTGGATGATTGGATGTTTATTTATTTTATATATATCCTGTATCATCCTATAAATTATTTGACAGTATATAAAACTATTAATTGAATTACTTCGAATAAATTAAGAAATAGGTTGAAATGATATATACCTATGAGATATATTTTTGGATTGAAATGATATATATCCATCTCTAAAATTAAATTGAAATAACTGATCACTTGGCCATAGGATAGAAAATTATATACGGGCACAGGATTTGTTAAATGATTTTAAATTCTTGAATTTGAATTTATTAAATGATTTCGATTTAAATAAATAAAAATGGAATTTATGAGAATCGAATTAATTTCGAATTCGAGTCTTGAAAATGTTGAAATCGAAATTGGAAAAGAAATTATTTTTAAATGTGAAATAAAAATCGACATATGACTGGAATTATTGAAATTGAAATTGTTTTAAGGCTTTGAACTTTAACTTGAACTTCGAAGTTATTAAAGTAAAAGTAATATAAATGGATATTTCTAAGTTTGGCTCGAAATTGAATTATTTTAAAGATTTGAACATTGAATTGAATATCGATGTTAAATTTCATTTAAATGATTTAAATCGATATTTTGAAATTGAACTCGAAATTAATATAAATTGAAATGGTTTAAAATTGAGAATTGAATAGAAATTAATTCAAATTGGAATTGAAAATAATTGAAATTGAAAGCGAAATTGAATTAATTTGAAATCGAAATTGAAGTCGATTTGAATTGAAATTGGAATCGAAGTTAATTCAAATTGAAATTGAAATTGATTCGACTTGAATTGAGTTGAAATTGAAGATGATTTGAATTGAAAGATTTGAAATTGAATCAGTTTGATTTGAATTTAGACTTAGGTTCAAATTTGTTGAAATGGAAAGAGACAGTCTGATTTGAAATTATTTTTAAAATAAATTATTTTAATATAAATCGTTTAAAATCTATCTTTTTAAATATTCAAATTATTTTGATTTTCCAAGCTATTTTACTTTATAAACCATTTTAATACTCAAACTATTTATATTAAACTATTTTAACTTTTTAAATTATTTAAAACTATTCAAACTATTTTCTAAAAATTCAAACTGGTTAGAGTAGAAACAGTTTATATTTAAATCACAAATATAAATGCGAATTGGGTTAAAATGAAGTTTTAACCTAAATGGAAATTTGAAGCAATTTTGGAAGTGAAAGCGAGATATTGAGGTGAAAATGATTTCTACTGAAATTGACATATTTTCAGTAAATATGATATTTTGATATGAAGTATGAATCATTTTCGAAATGTAAAAGAACCAACCGGTGTGTAAAATGATGTTTGGTTGTTAAAGAGACCGGGGCTTCTTATTGGCATACTCTATGTGAATATTGGAACCACTTACATGGAGGAGACTCCAGAATGAAGTGGTTGGATTTGGCGTACATTTGCTGGATTTGAAGAAAGAGAACAATGATGGATAGACCCCGGCACTTGTGCCAATTTGAAATGACTAAAAACAGGACGGCTTGAAAGGGCCAAGCGGGCTAGCTACTCCTAGCGGATGTCTGCTCTTCGATTTTCTTCTTGACTTGGTCCATACTATTACTCTTGTTATTGGTTTCGATTGGTGCACCTTGATTTTGGGATAACCTCCCTTTGACTCGATATGGGACGGATGGACGCGGTGGGCGATCGTTGCTACGATGTGTTACCATCAGCCCTGCGACCCGAATTGGTATTATCATACCTTGGGCATTGCCTCACGTACCTTATCATACTTTTATCCCTATAAGAGACCACTCGATTTTGGTTTAGTGTTGTCGTATCACAGTGCATCCCTATCCCCCGACGTGCTACTGGGGCGTTATGCGCAAACTGTACGACAATGCTTAAAAATGCATTAAGGGGGATTAATGTAAAGCCTTAACGCTAGGAAAAAATTTGAATTATTGATTAGACATTATATATGTAGCGTATTCTACTATATATTAATATTTTGACGGATCCTTAAGAGATGGAAAATCCCGTAACATATCTTGAGTTATTGCATGCATGTTATACACTAGATAGGAGATGTGAATCCCCGTAAACATCTCTGACTCTATTACACTCCTATTATATGTGATATTGATTTGACCCACATAAGGATATTTTAGTCCTGACGCGAGTGTTTCGTCTTTTCATTATGCTCGGGTCAGCCTTGAGTATTTTAGTGCATTGAAGATTTTTTTCTAAAGGACGAAGACCAAGATTTGGTATATATTATTACCAGTATTATTCCCCTATATCATGTTGTCGGCTACATTACTCTATAATTCTATTGTATATATAACTCTGATAAATGTTGTAAAATAATAATCAAATGTATAATATAAACAGCTTCACGAACTATTTATTTGATTATTATATTTTATCATTCCACTGTGAAATTATTTATTTGTTTTCTTCTTTTATTATTTTTCTTAATTAACCCATTGATTTTTTGTGTTTCGGATTGTTTGAGTTGGCCATGTGTGGATTATTTTCGATTTAAACCTTCTTAAACGCGGGTCGTCACAAGGAACCCATTTACTGAGGATATTTTACTAGAGGAATATCCTAGGAGATTCATAGTGCCCATGATGTTGTCTTACAATGGAGCATCCGATCCAAGATAGTATCTATTAAAGTATAAATAGCTCATGGATGGTGTTAGGGCAATAGATGTTATGCGGTGCAGATGTTTTTCAAAATTTCTTGAAGGAGTGGCTACGATGTGGTTCACTGGGCTTTCACCGAGGTCTGTATCTACGTTTAACCAGTTGGCTAGAAAGTTTGTCGAGCAGTTTATGTTGCATGTTGCTCGCCCCAAGGATGTGATTCCTTATCCAATATTTTTTAGAGTCCCGGAGAGTCTCTAAAAAGTTTCTTGAGTAGATTTAATATAGCTGTGACTGAAGTAAGCAATGCCAAAGAGGACATTGCGTTGATGCATTAATCGGAGGAATTCAGCCAGTTATGGATTTTGGTAAGTGGCTGAAGATGGAACCACCACTAACCATAGTGGAGTTTTATAGAAAGGCGACCCAATATCTACGCTTGGAAGAGGCGGATAGAAAGGCTAGTGGAAGGCCATCCACTAAGGTAGTGCAGACTAATGTTGCTGTGAAACAGACCTATCAATGTTGAGAATAAAAACAACAATAAGAAGAGAGGAAATCAAGGTGCTAGGGGTTGGAAGTCGAACTTTAAGAAGCATCCAAGGTACCCATAGCATGAGGATTATATCCCCGCTCAATGACACTATGGAGAACATTTACCTTGCCATGTAACGTACAGAGAATTATAAAAAGCCAGCTTGGAAAGAATCGACCGAAAGAGATAAGATGTCTGGGAAGTATTGTCGTTTCCACAAAACCCTCGAGCTCAATACAAATGAGTGTCGACACTTACGGGATGTGATTGAAGATTTAATTAGAAAGAAAAGGCTTCATCAGTATGTGAAAGACCTATAGAATGGTGGAAAAGTGAATAATGGACCTTAGGGAAAGATGGCTGAAAGAGATAAGGGAGGAGCCTAGGTAGCCACAACGAAGACTTGTGATTAATACGATAACTCGAGGACTTTATCCAACTGTGAAAAGCTGGAATGAGATGGAACAATACCGAAGTTCACATAAATATGTTGTACGGGAGTGCTACTTTGCTTAGAAGATGGAGCTCTGGCAAAGTAGATGAGATTAATGGAAAACGATATAATGTTTAGAAACCGACATGCAGATGGGGTAGAAGCACCGATGCTTGACCCTTTGGTGATTACATCCACGATTGGGCTAACGATTATGAAACAAGTTATCATTGATTATGGGAGCTCGGTTAATATTTTGTTTAAAAAGACTGACGACCAGATGAAGATGGATGGCCATGATCTGAAGCCATGTAAATCCCGCATTTAGGAATTTACTGAAGAGGCCACAGAGCCTGTGGATTATGTTGATTTACCAATGGTGCTTGGTGAAGGTGACCGTAAGAGAGCGGGGGTTCAGACCTTCATTGTGATAGAAACATACTCTGAATATAACGCTTTTTTGGGTCGACTGGCCCTTGCTAGTTTTAGATTGGTCCTAGCCCTTTGGTTCTTGGTGATGAAATTTCTAACCGAGAACGAGGTAGGTGCCATTCAAGGATATTAGAGTACATGGTGTGAATGTTACATCGAGGAGCTAAAAGAAGTGAAGCGATGCGAGAAGGGAAAGGATGTAGAGAAGGATCCCTGCATCAAATCAATTGATGCATAGCAACAACTGTCTAAGCCCTGGCTCAGACGACATAGTAAATTTTACAACTCTATGGATCCGAGGAAGAACCAAGTGCAAGGGTGGCTCCAACTGACCTGATGATTAACATCTCAATCGATCATGATGACCCTATTTGGGCCCTAAGGTTCGGATATCAGCTTAGTGTGAAAATGAAGAAGGAGTTGGCAGGGTTCCTTTCGGCAAACATGGATGTGTTTGCTTGGATGCATTCCGATATGTGGGGGATATTACTGGAGATAGCATGCCATACATTGAATGTGAACCCTAGATGCCTTCCCATGAAGCATAAAAGGCGTAGCCTGGGTCTAGAGCAATCTGCTACATTGAAAGAGGAAGTGGGAATGCTAAAGGCCAACAGCTTTATCCATGATGCTTTATATACCTTGATTGGTAATCAAATCTAGTGCTAGTCAAGAAGCCTAAAGGAAAATGGCGGACATGCATCGATTATTCAAACTTGAATAAGGCATGCCCAAAAGGCAACTCCCCGCTACCAAAGATTTACCAGCTAGTGGACTTAACCATCGAACATGAGTTGCTATCTTTTATAGATGCTTATTCCGAATACAATCAAATACCAATGCATGTTTCAAATCAAGAGCACACCAGTTTTATTACTAACCTAGGACTATATTTTTATTGTGTCATGCCATTCTATCTGGAAAGTGCAGGAGCTACCTATAAGAGATTGGTAAATTC
This sequence comes from Allium fistulosum, assembly GCA_030737815.1. Classification (NCBI taxonomy): domain Eukaryota; kingdom Viridiplantae; phylum Streptophyta; class Magnoliopsida; order Asparagales; family Amaryllidaceae; genus Allium; species Allium fistulosum. The sequence continues at coordinate 1,041,366,891 of CM060906.1, forward strand.
AATGTTCGGACATCAGATCGGACATACAATGGAGGTCTATGTGGATGATATGATGTGAAGTCATTACGATCGATGGACCATATAAGCGACCTCTTCGAGATATTTGATGTACATTGGAGATACGAGATGAAGCTCAATCCGTTGAAATGTTCCTTTGGAATTGCTTCGGGTAAATTTGTAGGATTCATTGTGAACACAAGTGGCATAAAAGCTATTCTGAAAAAGATTAAGGCATTGAAAGATGTTGAAGCACTAAGAACAAGGAAGGAAGTGCAAAGGTTTAATGGAAAAGCTACTGCGTTGAGTCGGTTTATTCAAAAGCGATACATAAGTGTATGACATTCTTTGATGCCTTCAAAAATGAAAAACGGAAGTTTGTTTGGATGAAGGAATGTCACAAATCTTTTCTGGCCTTACCTAATCACATGAAAGACCACCAGTCTTACCAAAGCCTCTAGAAGGAGAGGACTTATTTTTTTATTTGGTAGTGCCTGTTCATGCATTGAGTGCTACCCTAGTATGTGAAGAACCTGATATCCAAAGGCTTGTGTATTACACCAACGAGTGGTTCAACAGGGAAGAGAGAAATTATCCAAAGTTGGAGAAGATAGCTTAGTGCTTGTTGATCGGTTCGAGGAAGTTACGACCCTACTTTCAAGCTCATCCAATTAAAGTACCGACTGATCAACCTTTGAGACAGTGTTACATCGACTCAAGACTTCAAGAAGGCCGCTAAAGTGGATGATCAAATTGATCTATTATTGTATAATTTACCATCCTAGGAAGGCGATACGTGGACATGCATTGGCTGACTTCATTGTCGAACTTACCACTAGGGATGGAGAGACGTAGGAAGATGTAGGATGACTTTCTCGATGGAAATTATATACAGATAAAGCATCCAATGAACATATCTCTATGGTGGATGTGACCTTGGTAACCCCTGAGGAACGAACAACCTTTTATGCCTTAAAGCTCATGTTCCCCATAATGGACAATAAAGCTGAGTACAAAGCACCAATCGCGGGACTCAAACTAGCGAAGGAATTAGGGTCATTACATTGCATATATATAATGACTCTCAATTAGTGGTCTGTCAAGTGAAGAATGAATTTCAAGCTAAGGGAGCGAGACTAGCCACTTACTTTGCAAAGTTTCTAGAGCTGCTAAATTACAATGAGTATTACATGATAACTCATATTGTCAAAGGGGAGAACATGAAAGTTGATTCAATGGTGAAACTAGCTAGCTCTGAGGATGTGAAACTTATGGGATTAGTTCCAATGGAGATATTGTCAGCTCCGAGCATCGACCCGATGTGTGTCGATTGGATTTTAGAGGCTAAAGCGGAGGAGGAATCATGGAATACTCCGATCAATTAATAACTGCTCAAGGGAACTCTTCTGAGTGGAAGAAATAAATGAAGGAAACTCCTATGCAAAGTACCATGATTTATTGTTCAAGAAGGAGTGCTATTCAGGAGAGGACTTTTTGCTCCCTTCCTACGATGCGTTGCTAACGAGGAAGTAAAAGGATCCTTATGGATGAACGCGAAGGAGCATGTGGCGATCATACCGAGGGACGGACTTTGGAAAGGAAGATTCTTCGCCATAGATATTTTTAGCCAACAATCAACTGGGACATGCCAGATTGCACTTGGAGGTGCGATAGATGTTAGAGATTCACAAAGTGATTAGCAGGCCTCTATGCTTGAGAATAAGTCTCCTTATCTGCAGTGATCACCCAAATGGTCAATCCTTGGCCATTTTTGGTTTCTGAAACTGACACCATTGGTGTGCTGCCGATGTAAAATGGTAGAGCGAAGTATGACATTCCTATACTGGATTACTTTACGAAGTGGACCAAAGTGGAACCGCTTGCCATGATTACTAAGAAGAATGTGATCCACTTTGTAGTGAAGAACATTATCTATCGATTTGGGATTCCACAAACAATCATATTTGGCTACGAAACCTAGTTCGACGATGCTTAATTTAAGAATTTATGTAACAAATACCAGATTGAAACGAGATTTGCAACAATAGTACACCCATAAGCAAATAGACATGTAGAGGTGGTGAATAAGATCATCAAGTCCATCTTAAAGAAATAACTGACAAAGGCTAAGGGAAAGTGGGGCGATGATTACCCTAGCGTTATGGGCTTGCCGAATGACTCATAAGTTTGCAACCTACCATACTCCATTTTCTCTGGCCAACAGATCAAAGGCTGTGATTCTGATTAAATTGGAAGTACCTTTTCATTAGAAGATTCAGTATGATCCCAAGACGAACGAGGAAATCTTGGTCAAGAACCTTATATAATCGACGAGAAGTGTGAAAAAGAGGACTTAAGGATTGCTACTCACCAAAATAGAGTAGCATGGAAATTCAATGCAAAAGTTAGGAATTAGACCTTCAAAATCGATGATCTCATTTTAAAACGAGTCTTTCCTGGTGCAACGAATCTGGACCCAAATTTGGAAGGGCCTTATTTTATTAACACAACCTTGGAGATAGAACATTCAAGTGGCCAACTGTTGATGGAATACCAGTTCCAAGAGTATCGAATAGAAAACAGCTAAGACGGTATTTTGCTTAAATGTTTCTATGTAAATATCTAACTAGGCTCGGGTGCAATAAGGCAAGGTCTGTCATTCTTGTGTATATAAAATGAATTGTCTTTGGAGATCGATGGAACTATATTCTCAAAAGCCTAACTTTGTGCCGTGGACAAAATCAAAATTGAATATTCTATGTTTTGACAATCACTACGCCATAGATGGCCTATTGCAACGAAATTACAAGGTGTTGCTAGCTACAATGTAACGATAGCTATGCTGATTTTTGTCTATTGCAACATTCACTTCAATGTGTTAGCATAGATATCAGCAAAATGTTGCAGTAGCTATAAATATATTCAAATTAATAAAATTAATAAAATTTTACACCTCAGCGATCCACACCATCATTTAAAACAAAATCTCAACCATCAATCCACACCATCAATCCACACCTTAGCAATTTCCATTTCCCGCTTTACTTTTCTTTCTCGTTCCTCTTTGTGTGAAAATTAGGGCATGGCATTTTTCTTTCTCGTTCCACTCTGTGAAAACTAGGGCACGCGATTCCAGTTGCTTTGATGCTCTGATTGATCGAATCTAGTGTGAGAAACGTTCCTGGTAGCTTGCTCCTTCGTTCTCCTTGATTGATTGCTCGAATTGCTTTGACTTCGTCGTCCGGTGCGATGTGATATTATTTGGTATGTTTTCTGCCTTTTGGTTTACTTGATTATTCTCGATTTTGGTTACACTCGCACGCTTTTGCCGATGATGAATTGGGATTTATTTATAGGCTTTATTTCCTATAATCTCGAGTTTAATCTTTCTGTTGGACTTTGAGAAATCTGGTATGTTGGATTGCGATGATGTATTGGTATGTTGGATTTTGGTTCACTGGCTTGATTTTGCTTTGCCGATGATGAATTGCGATGTGATATTATTTGGTATGTTGGATTTTGGTTCACTGGCTTGTTTTTGATTTCTAATCTGAGCTTGTTAGCTCCTTTCTGCTGCATTTGTTAAACCAGAACTTGAACCTTTGTTAAACCAGAACTTGAACCTTTGTTAAACTTGTTCACATACCTTTGTACCTTGCTGCATTTGTTAAACCAGAACTTGAAGTATTTGTATTCTGCTGTTGTAACGACCCGCCATTTTGGACCATTCGCGTCCATTATAAGTGTATAGGTAGACACTCATGCCGGAGTTGAATTGCTCAAAATACCGCGTTGTTAATTTAAATTTGGCAAAACTGAACATATACAGTAAATAAATAATCACAGATCACAGACACAGAGTAATAATTTGCAGCGGAAATAAAAGAGATAGTAGTTCATGAAGCTACTATATAAATATATAAAATACATCAGAGTTTACAATAGAAGAGTAATACGATACATCAGAGTTAAACCAGATACAACGGAAGAGTAACCGATACAAATCAGAATACATCACTGGAATCATCGAATATCTGAAAGCTGGATAGATAGCTGGATCTCCAAGCGAAGCTCCAACTCCAAAGGTGAGTCTCGAAAGCTGAACTACTCAGTCTGACCCGAGCGTAAAGCAAAATACAAAACACTCGAGTCAGGATTAACATTCTTATATTAATAAATCCAACTCAAGTGAAATAGCAATTGAAATACAAGTAACTCAAAGGATGTTTGGAATAACCATCCTTTAAGGATCCGTCAAACTATCTACTAGGTAGTAATATACGCTAAGTAGATAATGTTTATCAGTAATATAAAGATATCAAAATAGCGTTAAGTCATGTCCCATTCCACCCTTAACACATTTTTATTCCCACAAGCATATACAAGACCGTAGTTTCCCCAAAACCGGAAGTCACCAGAGGGCAATCCATATACTCAAGGTACAAAACAAATTCGTAGTGGTCGCGCATAAATGGAATACAAGTATGACAAGGCACATGAGGCTATACCCAAGGTAGTGATACTACCGTTCGCCTGATCCGGGCTGGTGAGAACGCAACGCCGCAGCGCCCGCAACACCGTGAGACAACACTCCCAAAATCAAGGGTGCACCAATCGACAACAAGTATAAGTAGTTCGAAGAAGTGTGTCCACTTGAGGTATCAATCCTCCATTGGCCCGGCACAGCTCCTGTTTTAGTCATTTCCAATTTGACACAAGTGTCAAGGCTATCCATTATCGTTCTCTTTCTTCAGTCAACACGTACATCATTCCAACCACTTCATTCTGGATCATCACTCCGCGCATAGTTATTAAAGTGGTTTCGGTTCAGATAGAGAGTATATCCATTACCGATCCCGGTCTCTTTAATAACTTTCGTAATTATTACACCGATTGGTCGTTTATATATTTCAAAAACCAAATCAATTTCAATTCAATTAGAATTTGTAAATCAACATTTCATTTGTCTTTCAAAACCAATATCCAATAATTTACGTTTCAAAACTTCCAAATTATCATTTCAAAACCTTATAATTCAATTTCAATCTTTATTTTAAACAATTCAAATATCAATTTAAATTCGTATATAAGATTCAATTCCGAAATCATTTAAATCAATTTAATTTAACATTCAAATCAGTTTAACTTCATTTATCGATTTTATTCAATATTCGTTAAGTAAATTTATCATTCGAATCAATTATATTCAATTTCCAATTCATTAAATCAATTTCTTAAGTTCAACTTTATTAGATCAAAACTTACAATTTTGAATTAAACTAAATTCGTCAAATCAATTCTTTAAATTTCAAGTCTTACATTAATTCCAAAAATATCACATTTTCATTTCTTGTTAAAGAAATTCCATTTCACTTATTTACTTTCTTAAATAATTTTCCAAAAACCTTACTTAATCAAGAAAACTCAATTTCAATTATTTACGAAGTAAAATTCACCTATTCAAAAGTTCAATTTTCTTATTAAAGAATTTCAATTCAATTTAATCATTAAATAATTCAATCTTATTTAAGTATTAAATAATTCAAACCTTAATTATTAAATAATTTCAAAGTTTAATAATTTCAAGCTTAATTATAATTTCAAACTTGATTTTAATTTCAAACTTAATTATCAAATCATTTCTCAAATTAACAATATACTTTCATCAATTACATCGTTAATATTTCGTTTCAGATTATTAAATATTACAATTTCCTTTCATCAAAAATTCAAAATTCAACTTCGTTTCAAAACCATATTATTTATTCAAATAAAATCTTCATTTTATTTTCAAATCAAATTATTGACCAATCGGGTTTTATTTAATTTCTATCCTAGGTCAAAGTTCAATTTTTTTGGGTATTTATCATTTCAACCCAATTCCAATTCAATTCAAAATCAAAGTATAACAAAGGGAACTTGCAGTGTGATAACTGGGATGGTGTCAAAGTAAATAAACAATCAATAACAACAATCAATAACAATCCAATAATCAATTCAAATAATCCCGAAATAACTGTATTAATTCGCATTGTTATTTGTACGAATTAATATAATTATTTCTAGAATCTACACTATCATTTCATGTAGATTAAAGATTATTACATTACGGTTTTCACTTGTCATTCAATTTACAATTTCATACATCATCAATTTAACAACATACATTCAGTGGTTCAAAGTGTAATTAAACAAATCCTACGTGTCAATAAATTTAACAGTTAAAGGGGTCATATTATACAAATGTCAGTTAATCAAATTTAACATCTAACTATCCTATATCAAGTTCAATTTCATACTATTTATCATTTTAACATTAACAATTTAACGTCCAATATAAACATCAACAATCAATCAATTTCAGCCAAACTGTATTATCATCACATAAATAATTAACAGATAATGGTGTCAAATGTCACAGGTGAACTGATATAGGAAATAACATATATAACAGTGTAATTAACTAACAACAGTATATTTCAATTGTCGTTTCAATTGAAATCAAATTTAATAAATAAAAGAACGTTAATCGTGAGTGAGTGCTCACCTTTCGAGGCTAGAGGAAAGGACGGGAATGGAAGTGAGTTGTGTATCCAAATACGAATTCCAAAGCGAAACTGAATTGGCACGAACTCGACGATCACAGCTGATAAATAAGAAGTTGATGAAATCAAATCAGAACGGGATCGATGGAGAGTGAATGGTATGAGTGAACATATATATAGTTATAGATAAATAAATATATATAAAATCGTATTCTAATTTCAAACGTATATTCAATTTAATATATAAGTATCAAATCCATTGTTTTAAATTAAACGCATAAAAATGTAATTTAGAATCAAACTCAAGTATAAAAGAATAAACAAGCAGATTGCATAACTATATACGTAATATATACATTAAAACCTTCTATACATTATCTATATATACTAACACCAATGCAGACCAAATTCCTTGCATTCAACTTTACAAACATAGTTTGAAACGACATTAGCAATACAAATGCACTAAAATTCACACATTCGACTCTTGAGCAAACTACAAAATACAAACTTGCAGTGTATTAATCAAAACATGTGATCTAAACAGATGGAAACAGAATAACACGAACTAATACGTTACAAAATTTAGTATTCTAGTGAATCTCAACCTTAATTGCAATAGTCCTCAATGATACACATATAAAATCGTTCTACCATTCCATTGACTAATGCAGAGAAGCAACAAAATGTTTAGAGCCTACGCATTTTAGCACTTCTTCAAGTATACTTATATAATATAAACTAGTATACTTATATAACTAACATTGTATACATGAACTCAGTAGACTAGTAAAAGCAACAAAATGATACATATATAATGCAGTCGTTGTTATTGGCGACTTAGCCGATGCTCTAGGACCACATACAAAAATAATTTTTTTTTTTATATATATCTAAACAGTTAATAGAAGACTCAATTAGCCCGGAAAAACACGTCTTCAATACAACAGATTCATCTTACATCCTTTTAACCTTAAAACCAATGCTTGCTTTAAACACACCCAGCAAATCATATATACAATGCAAACAATAATGCAAAAAATACTGACATAAACCAATACACCTACAAATGCCTACATCACGATATAAAACAGTTTATATATAATATATCATCAGTATTATATATAGGCAACATATCAAAATTTATATAATAGTATACATAGCTATATGTATATTCTAGTATAAGTATTAATATAATACCTCATATAACAACAGGGCGAAAACTGTTTGAACAAAGCAAGTAGGAGCAGCGTCGAAATGGGATAGAGGAGGGGAAGTTGAATTTTGTCGCGTCGGCTGCTGTGTGAAGGAAACACGAGCGGAGATGCGCGTGTGTAGTGTCCAGTGGAAGGTCAGGGCGGAGGAGATCGAGGGAGAGATGGACGTGGTTCTAGGCGGAGGCGGATCCGGGTTTGACGTTGATGGCTCGGGGTTGGTGGCGAGGTGGAAGATGCTGCGAGGCCTTAGGGACGCTGATATGGGGAAGGCTGTAGGAGGCGCGGAGCTATGGGGCGATGCTGAAAAATGAGGACGAGCGGTGCTTTGTAAGACAATGAAGCAGGCGACAGCAACATACATATATGAACGAAAATGAAAAGAGGCGAGGTGATGTAAATTTATTTCATGGGAAGAGGAAGTAAACAGGCATGAATAATGAGTTGTATGGAAGCTCAGCACAAAAGTTTTTTTAAGGCACAGAAATGAATTGAGATGGGTTTCATTGTTGGAGGCTTGAACGAATAGTCATAAAATAAATTGGCACCGGGAATAGTGATGGTCACATTTAAATTCTGGGAATATCAATGGCTGACTGGTATTGATTTGCACGGTAGGAATAAAGGGTATAGGAAACCAATGGACACGCTGGTTACCGATACGGTCCGACGTTACGCAAAGTGCAACGTGCAACGGAACTCCGAATTTGACAATCGAATATACCATAGAGATCGGCATGACAAGACGATCAAAACGGTATATGGAAATCAGTGGTACGATCATCCGATAAAAATCGATATCGGTACCAGAATACTGCTATTTTCCAGAAAATAAGAACGACGGAGCAATAGATGTCCGAATTTGGAAAAATGACGAACTGATATTTTGCTCAGAAGATGGTTTAGAATTTTTCTATGTAAAAATATTTAGGTTTTGGAAATATTTTATTTTCAACGCTTTTTAACTGATTAAATTGAAGTGAATTTACGCGCGAAATAAACTTTCGTATTTTCGGACGAAAATTTACCAGTTGCTATGTTTAACTAGACGTATTCCAAATATCAAATTTATATTTCAAAATTTTATCGTTCAAAATTTCGCAAAATTTCAACTAATTACGTTATTAAAACAGTTGAAATTTACGGGTCGTTACAGCTGTCCTCTAGAAAACTGCTTCACTTGAAAACTTCTGCATTTTTGAAAATCAGAACTTTGAAAGTGATCTTTGGTTTTCTAAAACTGTTGACTAATCTGAACATTGAGTTTTGATTTCCACAATATATACAAACATATGTGTGTTGAGCTTTGTTGATTTTTCTTGGTCTGGACTGAATTGGTACCATGCTAACCTTGTTCTTTAACATGAACTGATGCTCCAAGTCCTCTGTATATCATATTACTGCCTATGTTTCTCTTGTACATCCCTGATGCATTCACTGTTTTTGCTTGATGGGCTGCCTATGTGTACTGCTGTGTTTCTTGCACTGGCTTGTCTACATTTTTCTGAACCTGGTTCTTGTTTGTTTTGTTGGTTGCTTGGCCCTGAGTTGAATCCAGTCGATGACTCGGGTTTGACCTTGTGTCGTGTCCTTGTATCCATGTGTTGCATTCATGTTTGGCTTATGCACTTATGAAAAGAAACAACCCAAATACCTGAGGCAAATATTATAACAAAAATATTTTCATTTTCTGTTTGAGTTAAATATTATTTTCCAGATTACTGCTTTTGAATTATATGTGACAGGTATTGAAGACTGGACAGCTGGATACAAGCTTGAAGACAGAGTCAAATCAAATGTGCATGAGTGTATGAATGCATGAGCTTGAAGACAGGTTTCAAAGAAGGCTCGATCTTCCAAAATCGGATGCCGGGACTGCGGTGCCCCGGACCCCCGCCGGCGCTGCGCCCGGACCCGCTTCTCGGCTCGCCTTCGGCTCGGCACTCGGCTCGTCATATATTTGTTAGTGTCGGTGTCTGTATAAATTGAAACTGCATATGTAATGAGTGAACTGAGTGATGTAGTGAGGAATATCTGTATATGTGAATATCAGTGTTATATATCATTGAATTGTAAAATAGTGGAGTCAGGAATTTGTACTATTTTAAATGTTGAAATAAAATATTTAAATAAATTACTGTTTGAATATCAAATTCTGTGCAATAGCATTTTATTAAATAAATATTTATTTCTATTAAAAAATCAAATATGCTCTACATTGTGGGTCCCACAAATTCAGAAAGTTAATATCTATAGCAACATTTTGGAATGTTGGTACAGACACCTATGGATGTTCCTATAGACCCAAATAAGGTTCTATTGCAACAATATTTCTTATGTTGCCTTAGATAGTCAAAATGTTGCCATTGAGGTCTGTGGCAACGCGGCAAAATGAATCACCGAGAAAGTGTTGCCTTTGCCCTTTTTTAGCATATAGCAACATTTTTTGGCACTTCCTGCATCACTTCTTTGGTGTTGCAGTATGCAATCTATGGCGTAGTGAATGCAGATATCTATGTACCTAGAGATAGTTACCAACAGACTCCTTCGATACATGATCGAATTGTGAGAGTATAATTGTTGTAGGCATTTTCGCCTATAACATGGTGAATATGAAAAGATGTTAAGGAGCATAGAAACGGCCAGAAGGTGTATGATAATGGCGCCCTGATGTAATCATACGGAAAGGCGAAGCGCTAGGAGAAAATTTGGCATAGTTAGAAAATAAGGTCAAAGCACTTGTATAATGTTCCAAAGGTCAGGACATGCACCTAGGTCGAAACAGCATCTCAATCTGAGCTATGGATTGCAAGATATGATAATCTTAAAATTTATCCACTACCTAACCGACTTAGGGCCCACCTTAGAGAGCTACTGCCTAATTCAGACAAACGGAACATTTAGAGGCATTAGAATAATCTACTCAATGGTACAAAGTTATTGGTCCAAGTTTCATTCAATTCTGACTTGAAATGAATGGGTTGTGGCATAAAAGCATGTGGGGCATAGTGGTAAAGACTTGCGCCTTTCAGCCAACCCATTGAGGTTCGAGTCCTGGCTAGCACAATATTTTTATTGGAACATGAGGAATGTTCTGGTAGGGAATCTAACTGCTGAAGGCCTAACCATTTCAAACGTAAGGAAGGAAGAGAGACTAGGCAAGGCAGGGCAGAGAGCTTGAAGGAATGGGGAGAAAGCATACCCCCTTTCTGCTCGGTAGGTGTCGATTCGGCTAGGATGGATGTGGAAAACTTGGTGGCCATGTTTTTATGCTTCTCTATTTGGCTCGGTATGCTTGGTCCGGTGAGTACTTCCTCCATGGTCCGGTATGTGGCTTCTTCCTTGGTCCGACCCGTGGCTTTTTTCTTGGTCTGGCATGAGCTTAGACATCATCTCTTCACTTCTATAAATACCAAAGCATCCAACAAAAATGGGGGACAATTTGGGAGAGCCAAGCTAACAACAGTAGTGATTGACAAGTTAGGAAAATTTGGGATTAGCCCAGTAGGTTCTACCTAGCTAGGAATAGTCTAATAGGAGCAACCTAGTAGGATCTACCTAGTTGGGAACATTATAGCATGATCAACTAGCAAGTGCAGTCTAGAGAGTAGAATAGCTAAAAATAGTCTAACAAGAGCAGCCTAGTAGGATCTACCAAGCTGGTAGCAGTCTAGCTAGGAACAGTCTAGCAGGAGCGGTCTAGCAGGATCAACTAGCAGGAGCAGCCTAGCAGTAACAGCTAGTGGGCAGCATAGTAGGAATAGCTAGCCAGAACTGCTTAGAAGGAATATCCAAGCTAGAATGGCCTAACCGAGACTGCCTAATAAAGAAAACTGAACATGAATAGGCAGCAAAGAATAGCCAAATAGGAATAACCAAACAGACTTTCTTGAGGTGTATCTTACTTTCTCTCGAGCTTTAGACCATCGCATCTTGTTTTTCAGACATTATATCAAAATCTGTAAGAAGAATAATGAAAATGGATAATGGATGTAGCCACATTTTGGCTGAACCACTATATATCTTTGTGTTCTTTACTTAACTGCAAATTACATTCTACATAACCTATATATGATCTGCTCTTTGAAAATCAATCATAATACAAATATAATAGCTGTGTTATACACCCCCTATTCACAGCTCTTCAACTAATCAATTAGAAGTGTTTGTCCATTTTTTATGCAAACATTTTTTGGTGCTTTCGCTGAGAATGTGATTCTCAACATGCCATTGAGATCAAATAACAAGGTTGGTGCTACTAGTGAGAATGCAGGGAATGCCCACACACCCAACCAAACCACTACTTAAGATGATCATTCGACGAGCACTCCGGTAATAGTTGACATAATTACCAAAGGCTATCTAGATAGGGTTGTGGCCAAACTAAATGAATGTTTCAATGCCTAACACCAAGCAATTGTAGACTGACTTACGACATGCTTAGGGCAGGCGCAAACTATTGGTTGCAACACTTGAACATATGGGCAATCCTAGTCTAGGGGATCTAGAAAATAAACGGGTCACACTCTGACAAAGAATTCGATCAAGAAGGTCCAGAGCTGGAAGAAGGAATGCTAAATGGAGGAAACGAGAAAGAGTTCATTCCGATGCTAGACCCGAGTAGTGATTTGGCGCGTAACCAAACAGGAACTGAGGGCAGCTGCAAAAAACTCTTCATATTCCCTCATTGAGATCGTGATTGATTGAGGATAAAATGATCATTGGGACAGATCTAAGAGCCACAACCATGCTCGTAACTGAAGGTCAAGTCATCATATGGAAGATGAATGAAATCATTTCCCTTGAATGGAAAGGTTGAGCTATTTTTCACCTTAAACTGGAGGATATGATGGCTCGAATCATTAGACAATTCGTTCAAACATGACCAAGTGAAGTGAGGAATTGTAGTATAGTTTAGCAGTACCTCCTCTCTAGAGATAGGTCTACTAGGGACCACAAAGTTTTCAAGATGCCTACTATGGAAACATATCAAGGACTTACTGACCCTGTAGTACATTTACAACGGTATACCCCAACGTACTTATAAGCAAAACTAAAGAGAAAGCCTTGTGAAAGTGCTTTTCCATATTCATTAGTCAATTTCGAGTGCATATTAAACAACTAAAAGATGGATACTCATCATCTGATGTGAAGCAAAGGAAAGATGAGTTGTTACGACACTACCTATCCCGATTTAATGCCACAACCGTTGGAAAGGTTCACCTTTATGACTTGTACATGGGGTGCACCCTGGAATTAAGTTTACTACGAGGTAGACAACGGAGAAACCATATTAGAGGGATTCGTCTATGAGCCGGCAGAGTACATGAGATTGGAATGCGCTGCATCAGGAAGGCAACTCGATATAGCTAGTAGATAAGAGTCTGGTAGTTCCTCCAAATAATGATGGAAAATGTGGCAGCTTCTCCCTTAACTAAGTATTTGGAGATAATGGAGCAATCCTTAAACTCATGGAGAAAGTAGCACAAATGCGGGTCACAAGAGACCAAGTCCGGAGTTCTGTCTGCAACCCATTGAGAATGGATGTGAGAGAGCAGGCAAAGTAGGAAGGAGCCACGAAAATTTAGGACTTTACAAACCAAATCGGCTGGTGCTCAAACCAAATCGGACCAATATAGAACTAATCAACACTAGACCAACGGTATCGCCCATGCTGGACCATGGGAGGTTGTCTCACCAGAAGTCAAATGTTGATGTTGGGATCACACACTTAGCTGCTAAAAAGGGACCTAAGTTCATACTGATTATAGACAGGTGATTGATCCATTTCCCAAGGGCACAACGTATCCCACCATGTAACCTAAGGAAGCATCCCAATAGAGGCAAGTTGTTGGGAAAATGCGTCATTGTTAGGAAAGTAGAGCAGGAGACCAAAGCTTGGCAAGATGAACTATGGTCATTTCACTCCAAACATCGAATATGTAATCAACCCCCAAATTTTAAGACACTATGCAACATTTAGCATATAAAAATGGTTGATTATAGTGAACCAGGGATAGAGAATCAAATGTGATAGAGTCGAAAATAAACAAGTACCTCGTGTTGAATAAGGTTTATGGTCATGAGACCAATGAATATAGATAGATCTCACAAGTACCCTCTGGGTTGAAACATTAGGGTAACTCCACTGAGAATGCTATAAATTCTAGACTGTAGTACTTCGATGGAAATGTGAAAAGAGTGTAAAGAATGCTAGGTGCATAGTGTTGGATCCCCTTATGGACATTAGATCATGTCCTCTTACTAGAGATATGAAGGTAGATATGCATTAAGATTATGAGGAGTAGAGCAATCGGACAGCGTAGCATAAACATCCTATTCCCTGAGATAGGGTACAACTCCGTCAAAGACAATGGGAGACTAGGTTCATCTCCTTCAGAAATAGTAGAGTGTAATTTTGACCCATTCCATTAGCGAGACCAGACATCTCTAGAGATGGTGGAGCATAATCATTTTCAAAAAGCTACAATCACTGAGTCAACTTTATATGAATATGAAGCATGATACTACAGAGCTTGAACACACCCATAGAGTGTGTACACAATAGTGCAAAGGTATGACTTCCTTTAACGAATAAATTTCAAATGATATTTAATAAAAATACTTAAGGTATAATGACACCATGCCACATGACAAACAGAAGATCCTCCATCGTTGATTAACCTATAATAAGAATATGCCCAAGGGCTCTACCTGGTATGATTCTCCTCCCTTTCCATACCTATCCCTAGGGGGGCCTATCAAAGTCACTTTGCCGGTGCCTCCTTTCTCTCACGAACCATGCTGTGCAGGTGGTTGTAAAACCTATATATGGTCCTAGAAGCTTGTTAACACTCGCTTCCCTCACATCACAACGACAGTCACAGAAGTAGGAGAAATATTAATGGCTGGGCAAACAAATGTTCTTAACCCTTATGGGTCGGCTAGGCCTCTTACCTTATAAGACCGAATGATAGAGTACGGTATACTATGGTTCCGTGGTGAATTGCAAATGGCTACAAATCAAGTGCTTTGGAAGTTCCAAGTCAAAGGAGAATGGTTAGCATCCTATTTAAAAAGAAAAATTATGGAGGCTTTGCTTATTGTGCAAGAATGCAATGTGGTTATGCATATCCCACGGGAAGAAAATTGGGATGCTGAAGGTTTGGAAAAATTGGTCAGCTTAGGAAATGAATCAATTTTTGGGACGATCGTATGAAACAATTCACCCTTAAATTGGAATGAAGCAAGGAAGGTGATGTACAAGGAGACTTGGTGCACCATGTAGGATGACATCCTATACAAAAGAGTTCTAACTAACATGTTGCTAAGGTGCATGGTACAAGAGAAGTTAAGGAAATATTGGATAATGGACATCAAGGAAGAATAAGAGAACACACAAGAGGCAAACCATAGAAAAAGAAATCTCATAGGCATTGATCTAAAATAGAGAACTTCTAATAGCTATGAGTGGAGCTGAGTATGCAACAGTAGTCGCAGATTACTTTATCAAGTATGGAGATCAGCCATAGATGGTCTTGGAGATGATGGCAGTTTGATAGTTAGGAATTCAACAACTTCTATCGGCAACATGGAATAAGGATAAGCTTTCCTACAGTGCCTCACATGTATGCCAATTGATACGTTGAAGAGGCCAACAAGGTTCTAAAAACTCACATAAAGGAGCATTTGGAAAATTATAAGGGACCTTGGATGGATAAGCTGCCATTGGACTTTATGTATCGCACTTCCCACGAAACTACAATAGGATATACTACTTTTTCTTTGGTCGATGATTTATTGGTTATGATTCCCATCGAAACTATGGTCTCATCTCATTGGAGAATCCATCATAACTCATTGGAGAATGAGCAATTGCTAAACATGTGCCTTGATCAGATCAAGGAGAAGCAGGATGAGGTTGCTTTGAAAACCATAGCGCTCTAGCTGAAAGCGGTAAAACGATACAACCCTAAGAAAGAGCATCACCCACTCAAGGAAGGAAATCTAGTCCTGGAGTGAATTTTCCCTACATGAGTAATTAACCAGATTTGGGAAGGATTATATTTTATCAGCAGGGATCCAGGGAATGAAGTCTACATTATCATCACCAAGGATAGAGCAATATCCGAGAAAACACGGAATGCTAAAAACCTTTATTTTGCGTTCTAACTATTACAACTATATGGATTACAAATAGGTGGATTAGTTGATCATCACGGTATTACTGAACCCTATAGATGGGGTGTGCGAAAATATGGTAAATATCAGCACTTCCAACCACCACAAAAACAACCATCCCATGCCAAATAAAGTCCCGATCTCTAGGATTGAATGGGCCAGGCTGCTGCATACTAAGGGCAGCAAACTCTGGAGCATCATGGAAAGCTTGGAAAAATAGCTTTGGTGCATCATATAAGCTTGGACAAACAGCTTTGGCATGTTATGCGAAGCTTGGACAAATCTTTGACGAGTCAGATCAACCCATGGTCAAGACATGACCACCTAATGGGTGTTTTCTATTGACAATCGACTCCATAGCTTTTTCCGGCAATAGCGAGCCAGATCAGCCATGGTTAGGACATGACCACCAAATGGGTGTTCGCTATTGACGATTAGCCGCAAACCTTTGGTCAATAATAGCGAGCCAGATCAGCCCATGGTCAGGAAATGACCGCCAAATCCTAATAGGTATGTAGAGATAGTTACCGATAAACTTTTGAACTCCATGATCAGATTGTGGAGTATTATCACACTAGGGTTAAACATGATGATTTACCTTATACCTCTAAGATTAGACCATTTCTCAGAGATAAGCAAGGCTTAGGTGAAATGCCCAAAGACATGCACCTTAAACATTAGATCCTAAAGATAGGACCTAGTAGGATGCTAAACCTCCTTTTCCAAGAATGATAAATCCCATAGACAAGCGTGATCGAGTACCGATGTCTAGTGATAGACGCCCAGGGCATCACTGCTGATGATACCTACGACCAGTGCCTAGAGATGGGCAAGATCGAGTATGAGTGTCTAGAGATAGATGCCAAAAATATAACTTCCCGAAGGTAGGAAGTGATGCTGAAAATCTAACATTATCTTTTGTCAAATGGAACTTAACTAAAGAAAATCCAAGAAGTGCTATAGAGTTAGCTGAGCAATTACAATTCTGTTCACCAATGGAGAGATGTTTTGGCAACAATGAACTAGATGAAATAACGATATACAACTAAGCAATGGTGAGAAGTTATTCATACATACGAAATTATGGTGAATATAACATTGCTCTTATTTAGATATAATCGTAGTAAATATAACTAAACTACGTATGTAGGTGAGAGGAAGATGGGAATCTAAAAGAAAAACTATTTTATTAACAACTAGAAATTTTGCAAATAAAAGTGGGGGCCATACCGGCAAAACATCAGCTATATACACAAACATAGAACTAAAACAAACAAATGATAACATTAGAAAACAACTAGGTAGTCCTCTTCTTCTTCTTCTTCTTCTTCTTCTTCTTCTTATCCTTCTTATCCTCATGAGAAATTGTAATGTACCTTGTACTAGATCTACCACTCCTTCTTTCCCCAGGTAGGTAGCTTTTAGGGTCAGTGATGTTTCGATCATAATCGCTCCCTAAAGACTCAGGAACATCGGCTTGAATGCTACCCATCATAGGAGTAGAAGCGAGGGTGATAATGGGTGGTCTTGGTAAAAAAACTGAAAGAGGAGGAGGGACATTGTCGATCTTTTCCTTATTGATCTCTACGACCTTATGAACTTGTGAGCTCTTCACCTCTTGCATCGAGGGCCTAAACGTATGCTCAGTTTCCCCTAAAATAACATGTCTTTGTCTTCCTGCGTTACATTGGCCTCTTCTATAGCCTCTTCACCTAAAGCATGTATCATTTCAGCATCAAGACCGATAATGGGACCTACCAAAGAGATTTGAATATGAGGCAGGGAAAACATAATAACCAATTTCATCACTAAATCTTGAGTGCCTGAAGATAAGTTCCCCTCTGGCAAAGAGGTAGAGCGCTTGGACCTGAAACTTGAAAAAATTGAAAAAAAGAGATTAGAGACATCAACTAGTGTCATGTGAGCCTTATCGAACATAGTGCAAGTTAATGATATACCTTTAAGAGAAGTGGTGGTTATGTGTGAAGGAGTCCCCGTAGAATTTTCCAACATTTTGGGAGACAAGATGGGAAGTTTTGGAAAAGATTCTAACTTTGTATAACTAGGCTCCTCGAGATTGTAGTGTACGTTGACCGAGGATGACAATGCAATTAAAATTCCTCGAGTCACTATATTGGTTAAAATCATAGTAATACTAGGGGAAGGAATAACAAGTTCAATAAGGAGAGGTCCTGATGCGGAGGAGGTGACTGCACTATAAGTAGCTGTCATTAAAATCGAAGTCTTTACTAAGGGTCCCTTAGAAATGGAAGTGGAACTTTCACCTAAAACTTTATAGTTAGGTTCGGGAAGGACCTCAATTGGCACACCAGCTCAAGAAAAAACCTCAAAACTTTACCAAACTTAAGCCCTTCTAGGTCTTTATCCTCTAGAAAGTCATGCTTTAATGTAACCACCTACAGAGTGTTCCCAATCCTGCTTAATTATTTCCTCCCAGGCTATAGTTAAGGCCTCTGGTACCCCTTGTCGAGCCACCTCAAATTCACTGACTTGATGACATTTTCATAAAAATGAACTTAGGTAGACTTTATTTGGGACTTGATTCGACCATCAGCAGACTTCATGTGGATCTCAGCTTTTTTATGCTTGTTGGGCATTCAATAGTTGCTCTACCTACACTCTGGCCTAGGTAAGGGCATTATTTTTTTCTTTCTTTTCAACTACTAATGAAACCTACAAACTTTGGATTTCTAGAGCCTACTCAAAAATAGTTTTTTGAAGCTTTTCATTTTCCAAAGTAAGAGTGTAGCTCTTATGGTGTGCAGCTACAACATTGTTCTACTGCCTTTTGGACTTCT
Source organism: Allium fistulosum (assembly GCA_030737815.1). Classification (NCBI taxonomy): domain Eukaryota; kingdom Viridiplantae; phylum Streptophyta; class Magnoliopsida; order Asparagales; family Amaryllidaceae; genus Allium; species Allium fistulosum. The sequence goes on from CM060906.1 coordinate 1,041,385,647, forward strand.
CTTCAAAAGTCCTTTTCTCTTCCTCCAATTTCTTCTCTGCACCTATCAAAGATGTCCTAAGATTCTCCATGTCATTATCCAGATTTTCAATAATGCGCTTGTTGTCTTTCTCCATTAGCTCCTTCCTTTGGAGAGCCACCATTTTGCTTCTATTAGCATCAAAAGGAGCTTCAACAAGTTCTCTCCACATCTAATACTGATCGTACACGTCACTTACGCAAGCGGTGAACTTTGGACCTACGTTGTGGGGAATATCTTTTAAGTTGTAAGCAAATTTAACTCTATCAAAATAGATTCTGGGAAATGCCATTTTAGTCACAGTGAGTTGCGGATTTGAAGTAGACTCTATCACTACTACAAAAAAGCAACATGAGTTTGATCTTTACTATTCTTACATTTAGAAGGGTCAGAAGATGCAGACCTAGATGGCTGAATAGGTGGCTTGAACTTATGAGTGGATATCATCGGCTGCATGACAGATGGTATCGAAGTGGGCATAGTAGGAATTTGAATTGAAGGAACGTGTTCAGGTCTCGTCAAGTACCCATCAATGCTTACAGGCAAGGGAGAAAAGGCCCAATGTTGAGTAGGAGAAGTTCTACCCGAACCTCCATGATGATCATCGCGATGCTTGTGACTTCTTTCATGGCCCTTTAACTCTCTCCTATGAACTCTACCTCAATCAGACTTATGAGATGACTCGCCATGTCGACACAATGTTTCGAGCCTTTGATAATCAGCATCATTGTTTTGAAGGTCATTTAAAAGATGTTAGCTTCCCATAGAACCTAAAAAGAAAACGTAGTCTAGTTAAAGCCTGGATATCAATGGATAGCACATGTAGTGCAGATGCATAGTGGCTCAAAGTGTTCTGAAGTGTTAATGTATCCTAATTCCACCCATGGACCATGCTCTTGAAGTTTGCTAATAGGGGTTTCTCTTCTATAGTATTACCAGGCACATCAATGAGTAGACGAATATGAGAGCCAATATCACCATGGCTAATGTTTTCGAGACTGTAAGAAGGTATCCTCTTTGGTATGATTCCAAACGAGCTAAATATATCTCTAGGTGGAGGAATCTGCATCCCTTCTTCAACTGGAGCCTGATGTGACTATGGAACTGGACATGGTAAGGTAATTTTTAATTTCAGCCAATAAGGAACGGGTGGCACTTGATTGTCACCACACGTCTCGCCAGCAGACTCACGATCGAGTTTTACCTCCTCAACATCACCGCTATCCTAATTATCACCATCATCGTCATTATCATCAGCACCACCATCATCTCCTCCTATGTCGATGTCCTCATTCCTATCTCCCCCGCATTCTCTTCTAGATTAACTTGAGGATCTTGAATGGGGAATATCTAGATTCCCCTCGACCTCATAAGCGGGTTGTGCACCTTCACAAACATTCAACACTAGGCCCAAACTACTATTATGGTCCATGAGATTGAAGTGCCACATTCTTTCACCGCCAACATATATCTCATCTCCCGTTCTCTAACAGGAATAACATGAAAATTTCAAAGTGTACTTCCTAGGGCCGCATTTCTAGGCCTTTTTGGGATATTTGAGAATTCGTGAAATAAGGAGATTATATATCCAGATAGCTTAAAGCCATTGAAATTGTACCGGATAGCCATTTCCGAGCAAAGCCAATAGGGCAATGCATAAATAAGTACTTGTCTCTAACATAGCTGAGCTTGTTCCAAAGATCAACGATGATACGATAGCGCTTAGATGACTCTAGATAAGTTAGAGAAAGATTTCTTTCCCCCTCTTGAAGGGATATAAATAATGAATAACCACTAGTGTTGGCACCCTGCCTAAGTAATGGAGAAAGACCATATACATGTTGTGTGGTGAAGCATAACAATTTTGATGAAGCTGGGAAAAGGCAAGCCTAAAAAACTAAAGCACAAGCCGAATGAAGTGATTAAAAAGAGGGACACATCCAGAGAGGCACATATACTGATTACATGTAGTATAGCCATAAGGCGACTGAAAAGGCTTTGGAATAAGAACGTATTCAAAAGGGATGCTATGCCTTTTACAAAAAATTTTTCACACCCACTTCATCTAGCCTGGACATGGGAGAGTTCGGATGGTTATCCAAAATTATAGCATCCCTAAGATCGGCATCAGGGGCAATCCTTATAAATGCCTCATTCGCTGTCATAAAGGAAATGACCTTTAGAGACTGCCCTGTCGGACGACGAGGTGATTGAGGCAAGAAGGATGATGAAGTAGATGACATAGAAGATGTCGAAGTGGAATAAGAATTTGACTCGGTCGTTAACGAAATAACTTTGATTTCGATGGACCTTTACCCATCGCCGAAATTTGTGAGGAGCCTCTGCAATCCATGACTATTGGAAACTTAACATATAATAAAGGTTAGGTAGCTATTAAATTTTATTCCCATGCCGAAATAAAACCCTATGTAGTCGATGTATAAAACCCAATGGAATGTGTATTGACCGATTGGACCTTATACATTGACAGAGGTAATGGTATAGAGTTTAATCTATGCGATGTGTGTGTTCAGTGTTCAGAGCATGATGAACATGAATATTCTATGTAGATAGCTCTCTCTTGCTAGCAAACAAGCACCATCGCACAGTACAATCATGGTGTTTGGTTTTACTCATTATCATATGATTTATGGTGACATAACCATTATTTGAAGTGACATGAGATTTTTCTTTTTAGGAACACCAGAGTGAAGTGTTAAGTTTAAAACAGTGATGAAAAGGTCCGTCTGAATAGTGAAGGGCATTTCACATGGCCGTTATTTGAAATCGTCCCACTAAAATTTGACAATCGATCAACACTCAACCAAAAATGGCTCAAATATTTTAGCTTCTACCCTATGTACTTAGAATATGTTTCCAATGTTTGGAAATTTAGGCTCACATGGAAACCTAAGCCATAATAGGGTAAAGATCGAAGTTAACCCAAAGCAAGTGAAAGAAGGTATGGACCTTAGTCGTGCCTAGGAAAGGTGGAAGAAAACTTCGGGCTAACTTCGAGTCAATAAGGCCAAAAGTTGTTTCATGTTTTTATACATGCCATGGCATGTTTAAGGGAGGAAAATGAACTATCTAATATGGTCAAACATGATAATCGACCCTAAACTAACATCGACAACTTTCTAAGATAGCACCACCACCTACCTAAGTTCAAAGTAACACAAAAATGTTGATGAAGTAAAGGAAAAGTCAAACTAAGATTCAATTCTGAAAAGGATATATGTAAACTGAATTGAGGCAACTTTAGTTAGGTCAGTGATGCTAGACAATCTGAGATGAAGCCTTGAACGGCAGTGATGGAGTCTCTAAATCGATGGTAGAGGCAGTTGAAGTCGACCTCTAAGTTTGGCAATGGCAGAAGGCTTCAAGTTTTAAAAGCAAAGCAATATGAAGTGGAAAATAAGAGGAAGCAGAATTTTCTTAAGCATTGGTTTATCCCTAATACTCGCATTGAAAATAAGTACCGAGTCAAACTTCATAACTTGGTACCAAACTGTAAAGAAGAAAAAGAAAAAAAAGAAAAAAGAGAAGAAGAAGAAGGAAAGGTGAAATTGATGATTATCAACAATGAATGTGAATGCGATCAAGGTGAAGTCATCTTACCCAACCAATTAAAAGAAAGGACTATTAATGACTTTCCAAAACCCGAGTTACAAACTTGAACTAAAAATTTCAGCGTCTATGTCACCCAAAGGAATTGAATCTGTTATTATTCAAAGTGATGTGAAGTTCCAAAAAAGACAATCTACTTTGTGAAAATAGTTCGAAGGATGATGGTATCTTCTCAAATCAAAGTTTAAAATCGATGACTTGTCCCGATCCAAAGCATACGTTGTTATCACCAGCGTATATATCAGGGGGCAAGTCTTATCCTGCCTCTGAACCAGGTCACATCTGGATGAATTAGAACCACTGAATGGTTAGGAAATGAACCAGAAACCTTGAACCCTAACTTAATAGACCAGAATCCAATCGAAGTCCAAAGAGTTGCTGCAGAACCATACCTTCCACTTGAAGACACCTTGCTAGCCTATAGATGAACCGAGTGGTAGAAGCCAGAATTGCTAAAATATAAATCAAAGTAACTTGGTACTGAGTTGAACACCTTAACTCGGTACGGAGTCATCAAATCGAACTAACAAAGCTGTTTTATGAAGGTTGGAAACTAAACCAAACACAAAGCGAAGTAGTGTAACGAGGGAAGCGACCAAGACAACCACGTTCAAAAAAACGAAGAAGAAATGTTAAAAAACTGGGAAATAGGAGAAATTATGTCTTGGCGCCGAGTTGTGAAGCACAACTCGGTGTCGAGTTAACTATAAAAGCGACAACATGGCCACGATCTCCCTCATGATCCTCCTCCTCAATGTGGAAAACATAGATAGCAAATACTAGATCTTATTTCGCTGATCTACGTCTATAAATAGGAGGAGAGAAGCACAAAATCAAGATCTTCCTTTTGCATTTTGAATTATTTGATTTTACATTGTTACTCTATTGGATTCTCACCAACTTTTAAGCACAGAGTTGTAAGATCACAATCTGCAAAACTCTCAAAAATCATTAACAAAGTTAAAGTGACGTAGGCCAGACTATTGTCGAATCATTATAAAATCTTGTGTGAAATTTACCTTGTTTTCATTTTATTTCTTCACTTATACTCTACTAACAATCTGATCGGGTGTTTGTCCAATTTTTGATGCAAACATTGATAAAACACAGCTATCATAATCTGACAAACTTGATAGCTAGCGTAAGTTGATAAAACATAGCCATCAAAATTTGAGGAAACATGATAATTATAGCAAGTTGATAAAACATAGCCATTGCAATTTAACAAAACAAGATAATTATTGCAAGTAGATAAAACATAACTATAGCGATTTGATAAAACATGATGATTATTGCAAGTTGATAAAACATAGCTATCCCAATTTGGAAAAACATGATAATTATCACAAGTAGGTAAAACATAATAGCTATCGCAATTCGGAAAATGCATGTTATCACATGTTAATAAAAATGATAACTATCACATGTTGATAATGACAATTTTGTAAATATCCATAAAACTTATCTATTTTCTTTAAAAGTAAAAACTTTTTACAAAACCAATTTCTCCGTTAAATTTTCATTAGCCAAATCAAAATCTTTTCACAAATTTGCAGTAGAACAAAGGAAGAATTTTCTCTTCTTCCTGAAAATATAAATTTTCTATCAATTATGCCATTAATTATTATTTTGTAATTAAAACCTTGTTCATAAAATATTTTATATTAATTTTTAAATACTTAGAAAAAAATTCCAAAAATATAAATTTACCTCTTTTTCAACACACAAAATTTTAAGAGTGAAAAAATTATTTTTCATATTTTAAATAATTGAAATCCAAAACTATCTATTTTCTCAACTTCGAAAATTCACAATAATTCAAAAAAATTAAAAATTAAAAATCGTCTTCAAAATATCATTCTAAACATCATATCAAAAATCTAAAGTATGCCGATCAAATACATAGTTTTTACATCAAAATCCCTTAGGAAAATTACCTAAAAATATTTAATGATGACCATAACTGATGCAGCCAAGGAAGCGAATTTGACGATGTAAATCGAATCCGTCCAGGATCTCACACGATTAGCGGAAATAATCGGTGAATCGATGATAAATCGGTGAATTTAAGAATACCCAAATGCCCAAATTCGTTGATCATGAAGATACCGGATTCTAGCAATCTTCGACACGTTGATCGCGTACGATGCCGTGAGAGAAGATCTACAATTCTTCGAACGTTGATCAAGCGCACTTGATTCCATAAATTGGCTTCAACAATCGTTGATTCAAGCGCACTCGAATGCCAAAGGTGGAGATAGGAGATAACACTCAACTACCAATTTTAATGGAGACAAGAAGCACAAACCAAATTTTATTTAAAATTCAACTCCTTTACAAATGACACAACCCCGCCTATTTATAGGCTTACAACACACATAACCCGTTCAACACCTGACTCGACCTATGCAACTTACGACTTAACAGATGTGACTCGACAGAACGACTTACGACTTAACATACACTACGACATAACAATGAAGATACAACATCACGCGACTTAACGGGTTACAACATACGACTTATAACATTCACGACTTAACAACATAAGCGACATACGACTTAACAAATTACAACGATATACATATCACATGACCTAACTTCATGCGACATAAGGCAACTCAGCTTCTGCAATGACTTAGTGACTTAACAGCTTGAGCAACATAAGAAACATGCGACCTAACAGGAGGGATTCAAGAAAGCGGCATCAGTAACAGCCCAAGGTAATGCGGCAAAAGTAGTTGCAACTTAACTCGTTAGGTCGCTTATCCCGCTTGAGCGACCTAAGGAAATGCGCATCAGTTGAGCTCCTTATAGAAATAGCTCGGTAGTGTTAGGTCGTGACCCTCTAGGTCGTAACTCTTTAGGTCGCTGGCGACTTAAGGCACGCGACTGATCATAGTGCGCTGCATCATCGTTTCCCCGCCTTTTCACCCCTTTAACTCGTTCATGCGACTTAGCTGAGTCGTTAACTTGTTCCAGCTTCAAATCTTGAATTGGAATATCAGGCTGGGTTGCATCATCCTCCCCTGGTTGAGAAAAATTCGTCCTCGAATTTAAAAGTTCTTCCCCATTGGGTTGTTCCTCTCCATAATAAGGTATAAGATGTTTAACATTAAACACGTCAGAAATGTACACATCCTCCGGCAGCTTCAACCTATAAGCATTTTCATTGATCCGTTTCACAATCTTTACAGGACCAATCTTTCGAGTTTTAAGTTTATTGTATACTCCCACTGGAAAACGATCCTTCGTTAGTACAGCATATACTAAATCTCCTTCATTAAATTTAGCACTTCTTCGCTTCAGATCCGCAGATCGTTTATACTTCTCATTCGTCTTTTCCAATCGTTTCTGAACGATTCTATGGCATTCTGTCCACCCATCAACAAAATCAGCAGCCCGCTTAACTGTCCCCTTCGGTTGTGGCACTATCGTTAAATCTAACGGCCCCACTGGCAAGCTTGAATATACAATCTGAAATGGACTGAAACCCGTACTACGGTTGATAGCATGATTATAAGCAAACTCCGCTTGACATAACTTCACATCCCAGCTCTTCAGATTATCCTTCACAAGACACCGCAACAAATTTCCCAGCGATCTGTTCACAATCTCGGTTTGTCCATCCGACCGCGGATGATAAGCACTACTGAAATTCAGCTTTGTTCCCACCATCTTCCACAAACTTAGCCAAAAATGACTCAGAAATCTGGTATCCCTGTCCGAAACTATAGATCCTGGTAAACCTTGCAAGCGATAGATCTCTCTAAAGAACATCTGTGCCACATGGATTGCATCTGACGTCTTCTTACAAGCAACAAAATGTACCATCTTCGAGAAACGGTCCACCACAACATATATAGAGTCATTTCCCCGTTGAGTCCTCGGCAAGCCCAACACAAAATCCATGCTTACATCAACCCACGGTTTTGTAGGAACAGGTAAAGGCGTATACAAACCCGCATTTGTAGCTGTCCCTTTCGAAACTTGACAAACATGACATCTTCGAACAAACTTTTCAACTTCCCGCTTCATCGAGGGCCAATAATAAGACTGAGAAATCAACTACAATGTGCGATCCCGACCAACATGTCCTTCTTCATGCAACTCTTTTACAATTTTCATTCTCCAGCTGCAATCTGGTACGCATAATCGATTCCTCTTGAATACGAATCCATCTACCAAAACAAACTCATCAGTACTCCCATCCTTGACTTTCTCAACAATCCTCGCAAAGTAAGGATCTTCCTCAAACAATTCTTGCAATAGTTCAAATCCTGTCACTTCAACCTTCATCGTCGTCAACAAATGATTCCTCCTGCTCAAGGCATCAGCTACACGATTCGTCACCCCTGATCTGTGCTTTACAACAAAAGTAAACTGGTGCAGATACGCGATCCATGAAGCGGGTCTAGTTGAGATTTTGTCCTGCCCTTGCAAATGTTTCAAAGCTTCATGATCCGTATAAAGAACAAATTCCTTCTGAAACAGATAATGCCTCCAGTGCTTCACAGCTTGAACAATTGCGTAAAACTCCACGTCATAAGTGTTATATCTCAACTTGGCTCCAGACAACTTCTCACTGAAATAAGCAACTGGTCTACCATTCTGACTCAATACTCCACCAATCCCAACCTTTGAAGCATCAGTGTGTAACTCGAACAATATCTGAAAATCCGGCAGTACCAGAATGGGTGCTGTCGTCAAAAGTGTCTTGATCTTCTCAAAAGCTAACTCTGCTTCCTCTGTCCACACGAACTTCTTTCCTTTCATGCAATCGGTTACAGGTGCCATCACACTGCTAAAATGTGGAATGAATCTTCGCTAAAATGATACCAATCCATGAAAAATCCTCACTTCAGTAATTGTCTTGGGTTGTGGCCAACTCCTGACAGTTTCCACTTTGCTTTCATCCACTTGAATACCCTCCTTCGACAGAACATATCCCAGAAACAAAACACTGTGCGTCATGAACACGCACTTCTTCGTTGCTGCATAGAATTGCTCTTGTCGTAGAATCAACAGCACTTCTCGCAAATGCTAGATATGCTCTTCCATACTCCCAATATAGATCAAAATATCGTCAAAGTAAACTACTACGAACTTCCCAATAAATGGTCTGAAAATCTGGTTCATCACTCTCATAAAAGTACTATGAGCATTTGACAAGCCAAACGGCATAACCAGCCATTCGTATAGACCTTCCCTAGTTTTAAAAGCAGTCTTCCACTCATCTTCCGATCTAATACGAATTTGATGGTATCCACTCTTCAAGTCAATCTTTGAGAACACAACAGCCCCACTCAACTGATCAATCAAATCATCGAACCTCGGCATAGGAAACCTGTATCTCACAGTGATCTTGTTTAGAGCCCGACTGTCCGTACACATCCGCCAAGTCCCATCCTTCTTCGGTACCAATAAGGCTGGCACTGCACAAGGACTCAAGCTCTCCTGAACACGCCCATGTTCTAACAACTCCTCCACCTGCCTTCACAGTTCCTCATGCTCCTTAGGACTCATCCTGTAATGTGGCCTGTGAGGTAATGCTGCCCCTGGCTCAAGATCAATCTGATGCTGAATATCTCTCAACGGTGGTAACTCCTTTGGCAACTCTTTAGGAAACACATCTCTGAATTCTTCCAACACTGGCTTTACTTCCTCTGGAACTTCAATAGATTCAGTAGCTTCATGTCCAATCAACAAGAACACCTCTGGACTCTCCTCTACTTCTTCAACAAACTCCTTCAAAGTCAACAAAGTCTTCATCTCCGCAATCTCTTCTGACTTGCTATCTCCTTGCTGTCTTTTCTTCGGAACTAAAATGATCTTAGTACCCTCAAACATAAAGCTGTAGCTATTGGTTCGACCATCATGCTGCACTGCTCGGTCATACTGCCATGGTCTTCCCAAAAGCAAGTGGCAAACATCCATTTCCACCACATCACACCAGATCTCATCTTTATACTTCTTCCCAATAGAAAATGGAACATGAACTCGCCTGTCCACCTTCACCTCTCCTCCTTTCCTTAACCATGCTAACTTGTAAGGATTTGGATGCTTCTCCGTCTTCAACTTCAACTTTCTCACAGCTTCGGTAGAAATGATATTGTCACAACTTCCCACGTCAATCACAAATTTACACACCTTCCTCAGTATAGTGCATGTCGACTGAAAGATATTACTCCTCAACCAACTAGCCACCTCTTCCTGCTTCGGTGTCAAACATGATCTCCTCAACATTAGATTACATCCTTCATCTCCCGATGCGATATCCTGTTCATCCTCCTCAACTGGACTAGAATAACCTTCATCAACATCCTCACCTTCCACTTCAACAATCATAGCTCGCCTCTTCGGTTTCGGGCATTCATTACTCTTGTGACCCACTTCCTGGCAATTATAACACTTGAAACTGTTGTTGACCTTCGCCTTCGCAACTTCATTCACAACTGGTTTACCGACAGCTTTAGAAACATTGGAACTCCCACTAGCACCCTTGCTCTGAGTATTGGAACTTGGAAACACACCACCTCCTCGTCTTCCCTGCTTCTCCCAAGCCAACGCCTTCTGGTGCGCTTCAGCCACAGATCTAGGGTCAAACATATTAACCATGTCCTGGATCTGGATCCTCAACCCCCCAAAAAACCTAGCAGTCAATTGTTCCTCCGTCTCCATAATGTCATTTCGAGCAATCAGTTGATAAAACTCATCATCATAATCATTAACAGTCTTCATCGCTTGCCTCAGATTTTGCAACCTCTGATACATGAGTGATTGATAATTGTAAGGCAAGAATGTAGCCTTCATCTTCTTCTTCATTTTCTCCCAAGCAACAATCTTCGACTTCCCCATCCATTCTCGCGTAAGTTTGGTTTGCTGCCACCACGCCATAGCTCTCCCTCTCAACCTAGTAGCAACCAACTTCACTCGACGATCTTCCGGAACCTCCTTGAAATCAAAGATCTCTTCAACATTAGATAACCAATCTAGAAATTCTTCAGCCTGCATACCACCCTTAAACTCTGGAATTTCAATCTTCATTCCGGACTCCCATTTGTGATCATACTCTGAATGATTTCTTCCTTGGCTTCGATTTCGACCATGAACACTACCACCATCAAACTCCTCATCAAAATCTGATGCATATCGATGTCGATCATGACCACCAACATCTCTACCACCACCATTTCTACCACCACCATCCCTTCGATCTACATTCCTCCGATCACGATTATCAACATTCCTGTCACGATCGTCAACATTTCTACGATCATGATCTTCTCTTCTCTCCCGATCTGAATGTGGTGAAACTCTATTTCCCCCATGGCTCGATCCAGGTGAAACCCTTCTTCTACTTTGATTCATTTCAAGCATCATTCTCTCTAATCGACCAATTCTCTCATCAAACTTCTCATTGAATTTATCACTAATTCTTTGCTCCATTTGTTCAGCATCTTCTCTTCGATACACATCTGCAATATTCTGATGACGATTAACTCTTCTTGGAGGCATTGTCAAATCTTCAACAAATTCAAACTCCAAAAACTTCAAATCTCGAAACTTCACACCCAACGAACTTGGAAAAGTTCGTCTCCTTGCTCTGATACCAAACTGATGCAGCCAAGGAAGCGAATTCGACGATGTAAATCGAATCCGTCCAGGATCTCACACGATTATCGGAAATAATCGGTGAATCGATGATAAATCGGTGAATTTAAGAATACCCAAATGCCCAAATTCATTGATCACGAAGATACCAGATTCTAGCAATCTTCGACACGTTGATCGTGCACGATGCCATGAGAGAAGATCTACAATTCTTCGAACGTTGATCAAGCGCACTTGATTTCGTGAATTGGCTTCAACAATCGTTGATTCGAGCGCACTCAAATGCCGAAGGTGGAGATAGGAGATAACACTCAACTACCAATTTTAATGGAGGCAAGAAGCACAAACCAAATTTTATTTAAAATTCAACTCCTTTACAAATGACACAACCCCGCCTATTTATAGGCTTACAACACACATAACCCGTTCAACACCTGACTCGACCTATGCGACTTACGACTTAACAGATGTGACTCGACAGAACGACTTACGACTTAACATACACTACGACATAACAATGAAGATACAACATCACGCGACTTAACGGGTTACAACATACGACTTATAACATTCATGACTTAACAACATAAGCGACATACGACTTAACAAATTACAACAATATACATATCACACGACCTAACTTCATGCGACATAAGGCAACTCAGCTTCGGCAATGACTTAGCGACTTAACAGCTTGAGAGACATAAGAAACATGCGACCTAACAGGAGCGATTCAAGAAAGCGACATCAGTAACAGCCCAAGGTAATGCGGCAAAAGTAGTTGCGACTTAACTCGTTAGGTCGCTTATCCCGCTTGAGCGACCTAAGGAAATGCACATCAGTTGAGCGCCTTATAGAAATAGCTCGGTAGTGTTAGGTCGCGACCCTCTAGGTCGTAACTCGTTAGGTCGCTGGCGACTTAAGGCACGCGACTGATCATAGTGCGCTGAATCATCGTTTCCCCGCCTTTTCACCCCTTTAACTCGTTCATACGACTTAGTTGAGTCGTTAACTTGTTCCAGCTTCAAATCTTGAATTGGAATATCAGGTTGGGCTGCATCAATAACACATCCAAATTATCATATAAACCATATGCATGATAACCATCAACAAATCATTTTGAGTTTCTTTACAAATCTGAAATTAAACAACATGCAATAAAGTGATGAAAAATTATTCACCTTAGTTTGATCTTATGTGAAGATAACTGCCTTGGTTTCTTCTTTTAAGCTTTCATCTTTCTCTTTTTCTTTGTTGAATGAACTTTAATAGAGTTTTGTGAGGTTTTCTTTTCTTTGCTTATGTTATAAGCCAAAAATATACAAAAGGGAGGGTAAGTGTGTTAAGGGAAATAAATTATACGAGTTATCTTTATTTCCTTATATTTCTCTTATATGTAATTAAAGCCTTTAATTCCATTCCGCCTAAACCATTTCTCCATTTAAAGTTTGAAATTCAGATTATATATTTATATGGAAATTATCAACAATATCTATATATTTATATTCTTCCACATTATTTATTTAATTATTTTATAATTAAATATTCCGAATAATGTGTAACCAAAACTAGGGGTGTTCCAAGAAGGGTTGATATCGTCTAGGCAGGCGCACCTATGAGAGAAGTTGAATTGTTTATCAATCCTTCTATGCTATTAGTAGAATGTTGTGGAGCGTAGGACAAGTTTACCATTGAGGTTGTATAGTCGATGCTTTGGTAGGAAGTTTAACATCGAGTTGTATACTCAATGTATGCCTTGGCATTATAATTGTATATTCACTGTGTGCGTCTTAAGCAGATTTCCATTGAGATTGTTTACTTGATTTATAGTTAAGCGATTTACCATTGAGATTGTTTACTCAATGTATAATTAGGCAGTTTACCATCGAAACTGTATTCTTGATACATTGCTAAGTTTACATAGTTTCTTGATGTACGACCTTCGAGTGGAGACCTTGTGGACTATTATTTGATTTTAGGCATATTCTAGGTTATTACCCCATATTCTGTCGATTGGCTTGTTCATTAGATGTGGTGAACACATAGAAATAAACATCCTTAGGTTGTGTAGATTATAAATGATAATTTAATTGCCTAGCAACACAATACCACAGTAGACTTTGTCTAATCCCTTCTATTTTTCCCTCTTTATACCTATTACATGATGACATGATAATATGGTGGTACGATGAGGATAAGATACGTGGAGGAGGTAACCGTGCGCATTGGAGTTACATTTATTTGTTGTCATTCCCTATGTACCTTATTATACTTGTCATCTAGACATCTATTATATATTTCCAATTGGATATATTTAGGAACTTTATTTAGATGTTTAAGTATGAACCACTATTGCTTTAAAACAAAGATGATTTGGTTTACTTCAATATTTATATTTTATTCCTTTCACTTAGACATCTAAAAGTGTAGAATCTTTATAGATTATATTTATCTACGTACCATATAAACCATCAAAAACCTAACGATCCGTACTTCTTGGCATGATGCGAATTAGGACTCCTCTTTTGGGCTTTGAATATGTATGTTTGGAGATGCATGTTATTATAAAACTACGGGCCTGAAATAGCCCAACTGAGCTATAAATAGGTCATCATCTCCAACAAAAAAGGAACCTTCTTTTCCTTATCAAAAATTAGGGAAACTCTATCATTTTTGTACCTCGAGATAGAACTTCAAGATCTTATTGTAAAATTGACCGATATAGTGATAATTAAAGCAATAAAATCGATAGAGTGGATGTAGGTTAGCGATTCATCTAACCACTATAAGAATATTTTGCCTCTATTCTTCTTTCTCTTTGATTCCTACCGTTTTCACTTTAATTTTTATTATTTTAACATTTGGGGTATTAGACCAAAATAAAGGCTAATAGTTATTTTCAAATATATCATGCTTTAGTCAAATGTACCCTTTTTTCCTATAATGGACAATTTTTTTTCTTTGTATAAATAATTAATAAATTTATATCTATAACTAAAATTTATTTAAATATACTTAAAATTACCAAGATGTTTTATTCGACATTTTAATCTGACTATATTGAACTGATTGCACGAGTCAGATTCGACTGCCATCAAGGTCGATGACTCTAGAGTGGTTATTGTGGGGCTTAGAAGTCAAGTACAGACGGTAACATGAAGTCAATGTTGAATGGCTTGATGTATATGCAAGGAAGAGTGTTTGAAATATGAAATATGGTTTAACACCTAGGAGGGATCAGCATAAATTAGTTCTAACAATAGGAATCGACATGTTTTAAGGTGTGAGAGCATTCATATGGAAACAATCAATATCCCAAGATCTACAAGTCCAATGCATACGGAATTTGGAGAGCAAGATATAAGGACCCTAGGGAGCCTACCCTAGGGATCACACCTCAATTGGACAAAGTTGGAGGGGTCGATATACTTCGCTTGGAAGGATAGGCAGAAAGCAGCATGTACACTATACCGAAGTGAAGATCAAGCAATAACTCGAGCTATACTGTTCCAATTGGCATGAAATTTTGAGGCTAAGCATATTTTAGCATGAGGAAGCCACTACAGGGATCGCATACAAAAATTCAACCAAAAAAGGATCGGTTCCGATCCCTCTTCTTTGGGAATCTGGCCATGCGACCCCTGTTGTGGGCCCATATGGTTTTGAAGGTCTTTCTGCCGAGTTTTTAGAGAGATATTTGTCCATCTTCGTCTAGAAATACCGGCTTGGTTGTTTATTTTTGGGACTTTACGCTACTAGTTATTTTATACTTTCTTGTAACTAAGGATTTTGATCCTATCCCTCTTGTACATAAATTAGAAAGGAATTAATAAAGCAATCAATTCAAAGTGGACGTAGGTAAACAACGCTGAACCACTATAAATCTTTGTGTACATATTTTTCTTTCAATTAATTGTGTTTTCTTTGTTATTATCCACTTTTTCCATTTTATTCTTCATATAATTCTCTTCAAAAACACTCTATTGGGTGTTTCGCCAATTTTTGGTGCAAACATTTTGGTGCATTCACTGAGAAGGTTGATTTTCAACTAATTAGGATCCCTTTGTTGCTAATAGATTACATAGATCCCCCGAAGGAGATCTATAGTTATCTTCAGGAAGTTTGCTTATACTACTCAGATTTGCAAAAATCTAAGCAAAGCTCTCAATAATGGCGAGGAACACTAGATCTACTTCTCAAAACGTGGAGGGAAACGAGAATGTTAGTATCCAATAAGGAGGACCGAGCAGTCAACCAATGGATGTGAATGCTGAATTGGTTCAGTCTAGAATCCAACTGATTCTATTACAAGAACTGAATTCTAGAATCTGATAAGAGAGCTAATGGGTAAACGTAGATAATTAAATCAGCGGATTCAGACCAATATCAACTTGATGAACCAACTCAATCAGCAGCAGTGAGGAAAAGCTAGGAGGGACCCTACACCTTACTCGGCATCGAAGAGTTCTAGTTCATTGGATGAGTATCACATGCATAGGTGCCGTACAACAAACGAATACTACGTAGAAACTTTGGGACGTCAACAGGCAGACCATCGTGGTCTGCCAGGATCGATCGGTGCCGATCCCTTTATAGGGATTAGCATCGATCCTACCTCCAGAGAAGGGAACTTACCTATGCACATTGGTGTGCAAGCTGAAGCTGCTGCGGCCGATTTGGAAGATAGAGTTCAGTTAAATGTTGACCAAGTGCTTATTCGGAATGACAATGAAGTGAATTTACAAGATACACATCGGGGAAGATGTTGGACCAAGAAGGCGTGGAACGAACTATAGACATTGACCAGACCATTCACATGAGGTGGAACACGGCCACCGCTTAGCGCCAATTATCCAGATGCCTGACTTGTTGACTATGGTTAGACAATTAGGAAGAGATAGCCAAGGAATGACCAATGATGATTGGGGAACCTCAAGGGCCATACCCCGTTCACTGATAATGTTCTACATGCAGAGTATCCAATGATGTTCAACATGTCGTCGATGCCTACCTACGAGGTAAAAACCGACCCTGGGCAGCATATCATGAGATATTTATGGCTGATGGATTCCGCACGAGTAGATGATGCAACCAAGTGTATATATTTTTCCATATCTCTCTGGAGTAGCAACGATGTTGGTTTACATGGCAGTCTCTATTATCGATCTCTAGATTTGTTGATTTGGAAACAAAGTTTGTGGAGCATTCCAAATGCATGCAACTTGCCCCAAATATGTAATGTCCCTATCCAGCATGATCTAGGTTCCAGGAGAATCGTTGAAAGATTATTTGGAGAGATTCCATACAGCTGTTACAGAAATCAGTAATCTGAATGACTATGCAATATTGATGGCCGTAATAATAGGAATTGATCCAGAATCTGATTTTGACGATTGGTTAGCTGGCAAACCACCTGCAACGTTGGAACGCTTTTATGAAAAGGCGGTTCGGTATTTGAGGAAGGAGGAAGCTGGATCCTCCAGGAAGAAGAATGTTGTAGGTTCGAATGGAGAGGGTGTATAGAGTAATATTATTGTAAAGCAGTCTGATGAAAGCTTGGGAAAAGTTCAAGTGAATGTCCAAAACAAACTGAATCGCCAAAAAAAAGGCGAAGATAGTAGCCGAGAATGAAAGAGGGATTTTGGAAGAGAGAAGCCTAGGATTTCGATATACAATACTTACACACTACTGAATACGTCCTTGGAGAATATCTATTTGTCTACCTACAATGCCATGCAGTATAGGAAGCCGCTTCCAAAAGGATTAACAGAGAAGCAGAAACAGATCGGAAAATATTGTCGATTTCATGAATGCAATGGGCATAACACAAATGAATGCAGGCATCTCCAGGATATTATCGAAAAGTTAATTCGAGAAAGGAAGTTACAAAAGCTTGTGAAACCCCTAAGGATGGCGGTCAGGGGATATTCGACCCCAACCGAGGACAAGCACCGCACAGGGCTGAGGAACCTACAGAGACCGGTGGAAGATTGGTGATCAATACAGTAGTTAGAGGACCGCATTCGGCTTATAAAAGTTGGCATGAAATGGAGTGCCATGCTAGCACAATTAACCACATGGATTTCGAATGCTGTTCAAATACGGAAGATGGAGTTCCGGCAAAGCAACAACATACAATGGCAGATGATATTGTGTTTAGAAACAGGGATGTAGACAAGGTGGAGGTGCCAACGATCGACCCAATGGTCATTTCGACCATGATTGGCCCCGCTCTTGTGAGAAGCAACTAGTTAACTGTGGAAGTTCTGTAAATATAATTTTCAACAAAGTTTATGATTAGATGAGGATGGAAGCCAAGGATTTGATACCGTCCAAAGCCCGCATTCATGACTTTAACAGTGTTGCAACTGAAGCTGCTTGATATGTTGAATTACCAGTAGAGTTTGGAAAAGATGACCGTAGGAGAGTGCAAATTCTACCTTTTGTTGTTTTGGATATTGACTATCCGTACAATGCTTTTCTGGGCCGACCGACCCTAGCTAAGTTTTGGGCAGCTCTTGCCTCATGGCATTTGACTTTAAAGTACCCGAAAGATAATGGTATTGGGGTTTTTCATGTTGATCAAGCAGCTGGACGTGCCTGTTATGTAGCTGAATTAAAGGATGCTCAACGTAAGGATAAAGATAAGGGCGTAGACAAGTCTGTCCACATTAAGGCCATAGAAGATTGACAACCAGCACCTGAGCCTTGACTCGGATGCCAAAGTCGGCTCTATAAGGATATAGATCTGAGAGATGATGAGGAGGAGCCTAAAGAGACCAAGGCTGCACCGGTTGAGTTGATGATTAACATCACATTCAGCAACGACGACCCGTCATGGGTCCTAAAGATCAGATCGTAGCTCAGCCCCCCGATTGTGAAAGAACTTACTCGATTTCTCCAAATGAATCTCGATGTGTTCGCTTGGACTCACTCCGACATGTATGGGATCCTTCATGCCATTGCGAGCCATGCATTGAATATCGACCCGAGGCATGTCCCGATGAAACAAAAAAATGTGGCATGGATCCGGAGAGATCTGCCGCTCTTAAAGAGGAGGTGGATGGACACAAAGGCAATGGGTTTATGCATGACGCCCTCTACCCTAAGTGGGTATCTAATCCTATACTTGTGAGAAAGATGAATGGGAAGTGGCGGATGTGCATTGATTACTCGGACTTCAATAAGGAGTGCCCGAAAGATAGTGTTCCTCTTCCAAGGATCGACCAGCTAGTAGACTCAACTGCGGAACATGAATTGCTATCGTTCATGGATGCATACGCGGGATATAACTAAATCCCGATGCACATTCCCGATCAAGAGCACACCAGCTTCATTACTGATGTTGGATTATATTGCTATGTGGTTTTGCCGTTTGGGCTAAAGAATGCAGTAGCAACCTACCAATGCCTAGTTAATAAAAAGTTTGAAGATCAAATCAGAAAAATGATGGACATATTTATGGATGATATGCTCGTGAAGTCACAATAGTCTAGCGAACACATTAGAGATTTGACAGAAATGTTCAGCATCCTCCCGACATTATAAAATAAAGATTAATCTTTTGAAGTGTTATTGTGGTGTTGGGTTTTATTGTTAATTCCCATGGAATCAAAGATAATCTTGAGAATCAAGCTATCCGTGATATGCAATCGCCAAAGACTATCAAACAAGTACAGAGCCTAAATATGAAGGTTACCGCCTTAAGCCGATTCATTTCCAAAGCAATCGATAAATGTATTCCTTTCTTTGACTTGATTAGGAGAGGAAAAAGGAATTTCGATGGACACAGGATTGTAAAGATGCATTCCAAGCTTTGGTGGACCACTTGGATAGACCTCCCATCTTCTTAAAGCCAGTGGACCATGAATATTTATATATCTATTTAGCCGTGTCAGTACGCGCTATAAGTGCCACATTACTTCGCGAAGAGAATCAGATCTAGAGATTGGTCTATTACGTCAGCAAGCGATTGACGGGAGCTAAAGGGAACTATCTGAAGATAGAGAAATTGGCATACTACTTGCTGATTGCATCATAAAAGCTCCGCCCATACTTCTAGACACACACCATTAAAGTTTACACCGACCAGCCAATACGACAGGTCCTACAACGACCTGAGACGTCTGAAAGGTTACTTAAGTGGAATATCGAGCTTAATCAATTCAATACCAATTTTTTGCCTCAGAGGGCTATCCAAGGTCAGGTATTGGCATATTTTATAGCAGAATTTTCTATGCAGGATGGTTTCTTGGAAAGCAGTGAAATTCCTACTATACGGTGGAAATTGTATACATGGAGCATCTAATGATCACTGTTCTGGAGCAGGAATTGTGATTGTAACTTCGAAGATCGGTGGATCTGCTATGCTTTAAAGCTTGACTTCCCTACGACAAACAACGAAGTCGAGTATGGGACTTTGATTGTTGGACTTAAACTCGCCAGGGAACTAGGAATAAACTCTCTTGAAATCTTTTGCAACTCACAACTGGTAGTACTAAGTTAGAGGAGATTGCCAAGCTAAAGTACAACGGCTTGCTCCATACCTTACCCAAGTCTAAGAGTTGTTGACTGACTTTAAGTATTATGACATTACGCAAATTCCTCAGGATCAAAATAGAGAGGTTGATTCATTGGCAGAGTTTGCTAGCACCGGGAACGCATAACGGATAGGCTTGGTTATGGTCGAAGTATTAAATGCCTTGAGTATAAACCTGATGGAAATCAACCGAGGACTAGAGACGGAGACTAAGAGGGAATCCTGGATGACTCTAATTAAAAACTATTTGCTATAGGGATTCCTTCCTGACCAATGGAATGAAAAGCGACAAGTTCTTTGTAAAGCTTCGCGATATATCATACATGAAGGAGTTATGTACAAAAAGGGTTTTTCCATTCCCCTGCTCCGATGTATCACTCATGATGGGATAAAACAAGTCCTAAAAGAAGTTCATGAAGGATATGTGGCGATCACACTAGGGGGCAAACTCTAGCAAAGAAAATACTCCGTTACAGGTATTATTGGCCAACTATCAATCGAGACGCTGCTAATTATGTAAGATGATGCGACAAGTGGGTATATGCAAAAGTCCCAAGAGCTCCACTGATGAAAATAACACAAATGATCAGCCCATAGCCATTTTCCATGTGGGGTATAGACATTATCTGTTCCTTGCTGAACTCTAAAGGTGGTACGAAGTACGCTATTGTCGCAGTTGATTACTTCACCAAATGGGCTGAAGCAGAACTATTAGCTACGATCACAAGAAAGTACTTCATTGCTCCGAATATCATCTGTCATTTCGATCTTCCATGAACTATTGTAACAGACAACATGACTCAATTTGACAGTGCTGAATTCAGTCGGCTCGTATTGAAAAGAGATTTGTGGCAATCACTCAACCTCAAGCCCATGGGCAAGCTGAAGCTGTGAATAAAATCATAAAATCCATTTTGAAGAAGCATTCAAAAAAGGCTAGAGGCAAGTGGGTGGATCAACTCCCGACAGCACTATGGGCTTGTAGGGCCGCCCAAAAGTCCTTGATTGGCCATACTCCATTCGCCCTCGCTTACGATTCCAAGGCTGTTATTCCTGTTGAGCTCGAAGTTCCTTCTCATCGAGTGACTTACGACGATCCCAGAACAAATAAAGACCTCCTCTTGGAATCTTTGGACTTTATAAATGAGAAGCATAAGGAAGCTGATTTGATGACAACTGCATATCGACACCGAATCTCACGATACTACAACACTAAAGTCCAGCCTAGAACCTTTGAAATCGATGATCTCATCTTGAAATGGATTTTTCCTACCCCATCACATATGAATCCAACCTGGGAAGGACCGTATGTCATTGAGTAGAGGCTTGGAGAGGGGACTTTCAAGCTAGCGACTGTTAATGGCATCACACTCCCAAGTGTGTGGAATAAAAAGCATTTATGATGCTATTTCACTTAGTTTAATTTCTTTTTCATTCAGTTGTATTACTTTCAAAATTTTCTTTAGCATTTGATTTTCCAGATATGTAATAAGACAAATTATGTCATTTCCTTATGTTTAGCAAATAAAATTTTGAACTTCCTTCATATATGTGCTTGCTATAGCGTAACATGTTAGTTACATTATGAAACTGACTGATGTTGATACATCTGAATAGGTTCCTAGAGTTTGGGACTAACCAATTATGCGAGTTCCTGAATGAATTAACAAGATAAGCATGGTCTGATCGATAATTTAATAACTTTCATTCATAACCTGATGGACAGAATACATGACGAGGGATGGATGTGACTCAACCATCTGATGACCAAATAAGTCCTGCCGAGCGATGGTACTGAAATAAATCAAAAGTGATTGTGACATGACCGATCGCTCGCAAAATCAAACCCTAGATCCTAAGGGCAAATTAGTCAATTATTAATAGTATGGTCCGACTACTATTCGAACTAACTCTAAGTCCTTAGAGTGCGGACTAGAGTATAAATATAAATTGGGTGTGAATCGACCACCCATGAACTAACTCAAAGTCCCCAGAGTGCGGACCGAAGTATAAATACGAGTTGGGCGTAATTCGACCACCCGCTAACTAGCTCTTATCCCCAGAGTTCGGATATGAGTATAAGCAAGTAGACGAGTGCAATTTTATCGCTCATTATTTTGCAAACTCCAGCCTGAAATTGACAGGAGAAGTATAAACTCATTAAGGATAGGGCTTGGCCATCCACCATCTGACTCCGCCAAACCAAGATTAGGGACAGGAGCGTAATCACTCAAACCGCTGAATCTGACAGCGCAACATTAGAGCACAAACCCCATGTTCGATACGACTCAAGGCCACGACTGCATGGAGGCCTTGGGATAGAATTAATGGATTATCATCTAAAGCAACGACCAATGAATTACATATACATTGAATAAGAAGTAATAACCCAACTACTTAGATAACAGTTCACATGAGGGTTCAACAGAAAGCAAAAAACGTTTATTCGCATAATAAGCTTCAAAATTGCGATGCAAGTTTATTCAGAAAACGAAGGTCGTACCCTTACAATCACGGCCAACAAAAAGAAAACAGTTATACAAGCAATGTGCAAATAGGGCCAAAACGACGGTTATTTCTTTTGTCTTCTCCCCTTTTTGGATTTTTGGGAGTGGGGACACCCGAGCTTCCTCCTGTCTGCTTCCTCGATCCTTTACCGCCTTTGGTGGAGGAGCTTTAAAAAGTAGCAGGGAGTTCTTCAAAAATCGACCTGCCAGGTGGGATGACCTGTAATGGGATGAGATTTGGATCATCAATATCCACATCGACGGGTTCAGACTTGGCTTGTTTCTTCAACAGCTCCTCGCTCTCAACGTGCTCCTTTAGGTTGAGCTCATCGGTGTGTTTAGTGGCGCCGATGATTACAACATCATTAGATTCATCCAGTTGCAGTGGATCTTCAGCATTATCGTCATCAAGTGCTCCAATGACTTGAGCATCGGGACTTGAAACATCGGTGGCCACCGGGATCTTAGTTGATGTTGATTGTTGCTCCATGGCGGCACCAATTTTCGGAGTTTGGTCAGGACCTCGAAGACCTGTAAGTTCACAGAAACAAGAAGATAAGCCTATAACTATTGGAGATGAAGAAAGAAACCGATCGAAAAGTAGAAGATAGAGCGAAATACCTGCATCTGGCTGACTTTCAGTCATCGCCGGGGTACCTCCTTCCAAAATGGGAGTCAACACTTTAAATTGATAACCTGGTTTGCTCGGATTATAGCTTAGATCCTGTCCCGGACCAAAAGAAACTAATGCTCTGGCAGCTTGAAAGAGGAGGGACCATTGGGATCAAACTTTAAAGATTTACTGATATATTTTCATTTGCCAAAAGATGTTAGAATGTCGAAGTAACAGAGTCTTGCGGTGGTAAGCTCTAGGGGTTCATTTCCACGAAGGATCTCCCGCTTTAATTTCTCTTCATTTGAATCAGCTTCGCCAAGGTTTCTCCTTTTCATTTCAACAATATATTCCCAAGCCTCGGCAAGCGACTCAAGATAACCCTCACAAAGAAAGCTCAAATCATGGAGGAGAAGGACTTTCGCATTTTATTCGATGATTAGTGGCTCGAAAATGTCATTGATTTCATTCCGACAGGCTTCCTTGGCATCTTCGACATTGGCTTCAAGCTGTTCTCTCATCTCGTTACGGCCCGCTTCCTTTGCCTCTTCTTTGAGGATTTCAATCTGAGTAAGTTTCTCATCAAGTTTAATCTTCAAACTCCAGGCTTCAACGGCTTCTTCATAATATATTTGCGATTCTTCTTGAACTTCGATCTTCTCTTCCCTTTCTTTCTTTAGAAGCTCCTCAACACGGCGGGACAAGATATTTTTCTCCTTTGCAAGGAATATATTTACAAGGCGAGTGCACCACTACGGTTGAGGACAACGTCCAATTCTTTTTTATGGGCTGCTTTTAGATGACTCACTGTCTCAGACATTTCCTTGGCACTTTTGCTACTTCAGTTAGTTTTATCGTCAACTCCGAGATCTTATTATCTTCGTGCTTAATTATATCTTTATCATGGATCACCTCTAGCTTGAGACGATCTAGCTTATGTTGTCGCTCAATAGACACCTCAGAGATTTTTTCTTTTAAGTGCTGAAATGATTCATGCTGCATGAAAACATTATTGACGCATAGAGAGAACTTGCTTTAACAATCCCTGGGATTGTATGGATGGAGGGGAGGAACTTAAGCCCATCACAACAAATCTTTGAGAAAATGACATTAAGCTCAGCCAATTTCTCTATTGTGGAAGCTTCAAGAGTAGCGGTCGGTAAAGATGGACCAGAAGAAACGATTGGACTTTTGCTTGACCTGCGGTCATGAGATTGCTTAGAACAAGATTATTGCTCAGGAGGTATGGGAGCCGAAGCACCGTGAAAAGAGGTCCAATCGCCAATTTGCATATGAAGATTAGGTTGAATTTCCTGATGGGACGATCGAGATTGGTATTTATGTTTTGAAGATGAAGATTCCCTACAGCGATGACTTCTTTCTCGATCGTCATCCCTCGCTCTACACCTACCCAATTCTGAATCACGTCTGGATCCGTATTGCATTGTGGAGCTCCTTAAGCGATCAAAGGCTCGAGACTAAGACATTGAACCTGCAAATACCAGACAGAAGTGTATAAGTAACCGTTGTACAAAAGAATGATGAATAGCGTGTGGTGAAGTGCACGTGGTTGTGAGTGTCCTTGTGTTTCCCCCCGACGGACCGATAGTTGTAGCTTTACTTATAGGCGTTTTCTCACCTTGACCGATAGGAAGAACGCCATCACCACTTCTATGAGGAGAGTCAAGTCCCCAATACTAATATTGGGAAAATCAAAAGTCATAATGTCATCAATAAATTAGAGATTTGAGAACCCCTTCATCGAGCTTTCTATATGTTGGGAAGATGACTCATTATCAATAGAAGTGATAACGAACTCCGAATCCTTAGCAGTTTTTATCCTCCAAAGCTTATATGCAAGCTTCTTTCTTCTCTTAGCAGGGGTTTGGGGTTGCATGCCCTGTGATGGTACGACCACGGGCACCTTGCTTGGGCATGCATCAGTGTAGCTTAGCTCATTAATTTGGGTTCCCCTAATTTTTCCTTCTTCGGCGTCATCTTGAGTCCCCTCGATTGGGGGTATGATGGGGTAATTGATATCCCTTTCTTGCTCAATAGCATTCCTTGGTAATGCAGCACATCCAGGAAGCCCAATGCTACGGCCTTTTTCCAGTAGCCCAAATAGAGATAACAACTCGTCGGTTACGAGAAGTCTGCTGTCCCTGTCTTCGATAGGGGTAGCACGAATTACGGAGATTGCTCTTGAAAAACTATCGCCCTCTGTTCGTTGGTAGACACCTACGGACATTCAGAATGTTAGTTGATTCAGAATATGACTCGATTTAGAGAATTTGGAAATAAAGTGAAGATGACACTTACATCCTTCCAATCATCACCTTGCAAAGCAAGGCAGACATCAAATGTAGAACCATTCATGTTTGAAAAGAGTAAGTTTTTTCAAAACACCGGTTAAGATTTAATAGTTGGGCGAAGGCTCGAGAAAAACATAGGAGGGACTTCCTGATCATCGTTTAAATTTATAAATGAATCTTTTATCCTCAGGGTTGGCGGGCGGAACAGAACGCTCATGAATAGTAAAAAAGTTCCATGGAGAAAGGCATAGTTGTCCGGGTGAAGTTGAGTGGGGGCTATCCCAAGATATCTTAACATTTCCAAAATAAAAAAATTGAAAGGTGGCATACATCCAGCCCAGCACATGAATGTTTTGCATGTTGTGTCCGGGGCAAAGTGAGCCCTGTCATTTATCGAAGGAGCCAGGATATCTTCAAATGGAATTCCACGTCTAGAACATGGTCTATTAAGGGCGGCCTCACTAATCCTGGAGGCTTGAGAATCTGTTGGGTTATCTAAGATTATGGCGCCTTCTATAGCGTCGGGCGCATGACACACTTCTTCCGCCGGGAGGACGGGAACATCAGAAAAATGGTTGGCTAGCGGGCCAAAAACTTCTGTTTGCTCAGTTTGATGACTAGGGAAAGGCCTACTGGATATGGTCGTGGAACTTGACTAGGCTTCGAGATTGCTATATTGTGAGGCTGGTTTAGAAGATATTGCAACAAGACAGTCTAAATGCTTGAAGTCCATGTCAACTATACTAAGAAGATAATCGAGAATAGAAAAGTTTACCTGTCCCTCCGTGCTACGTGTAAGCTAGTGTAGCGCAGTGTGGTGCGATGTGATGTGTTATAGAAATAAGCTGCTTAAAATAAGAAAGCAAAGCGAAAGGACAAGACTTTGGATTTCGACCAGAGTGACTGTCGTCGCTGACCGTCTCAACTGGCAAAGAGATTGATCAGTTGTGTGAGCTTTGGGAGCGACTATTGACATATTAGAGTGTGAGACCTCTTATTTAAGTCCATATGCTAAGTTCTAGTTTATGTTCGAAGTTCCCAGAATTTGGTCGTTCAATTTCAAGTACAATAATGGATATGCAAGTCCTGTTGTTCATAGTTGTCATACGTTCAAGTTCATTGAGATGGAAATTTATTGGCTGCTCATAGATTTCAAGTTAAATTCTAAATATAAGAATGGGCCAAGTATTTGTCGGCTCCTATATACCGATCCCTCTACGTCTAACCTTATATGTCGTTCCCTACCCCAAAGGAATGATATCGATCCTTCTCTTTGAACGAATAACGTTGAACCCTCTCCTTAAGCAACATTTGCCGACCCCTTCATATTATCCAACTCCACTGAACTCCAACTTAGCTGATCCTACCAATCCCTTTCTCCAAACCAAGGCCTTTGATCCCCCTCTCCAAACAAATGGTGCCAATCCCTACATCCATGCTATTCAACAACGACGATCACTCTCCTTCCACTTCTTCATGCTATCCTTCAAACTTTTTTAGCCGAACCCTATCACATCCCGATCCTCGTCTTGTCCAAGCAGCTTCTGCCATCAATTATTCATCACGTCACATACCAAACTATCATCGATGGAGTAGAATCCATCATCTCATCATAAAATCTAAAGAAAAAAAGAGGAAGATTGCCTAAATTTATCAAAGACGGGCTATGAGAAGAAAAAGATTGGGTTATGGCTTGAATGGAAGATGGAATGATAATCTAAAGCTAAGTAGGAAGACAGATTTATCAACAAAGGCGACGATCAAATGGTAAGAAAGGGATCGGTTTTTTCTTTTTTCAAGGCAAAGGAGGGTTCAATCGTGGAAAGGTAAATCGGAAGGAGGTGAATGTGTGAAAGGTGATGTAACGATCCTGAAATCCGGCATTCGAAAATCAACATCAAATACCTCACTTGTATTCGATTGTCAGATATTCAAACGTCAAACTTCAGTTCGGCGGAGCTTATAACAACATCAAATGAATATAAACAACGGAAATAAACTGAATATCATACATTACATCATAGATACAACATCATAATATCCATTTCTACATCAGAGTATCATAATACATATGCCACAACTCCAAATAAAACATCATAATAGTACAACAGTGATCACAAGCAAAAGTCTTCAAAGGAATGAAGCGATAGTGAATATCCATAACTAAGCACCTGGTGATCCAAAAAGCTTCCAAAATATCTTCAAGGTAAAAGTCCCCAAAATGCTGCTAACGCCAAAAGCACGAAAAACCTGCTACTAGGCTGCCCGTGTGGAAATTATGGGCACCCAGAGTTTAGAAAAGAAATAATAAACTCCGGGTCAGTCATGGGACTGGTATGAGTAAACAAAAGTAGTTGCTTT
The DNA here is from genome assembly GCA_030737815.1 of Allium fistulosum. NCBI lineage: Eukaryota > Viridiplantae > Streptophyta > Magnoliopsida > Asparagales > Amaryllidaceae > Allium > Allium fistulosum. The sequence goes on from CM060906.1 coordinate 1,041,413,241, forward strand.
AAGTAAAACAGATTTAACAAAAAGAATCCGATATGCTTTTGAAAATGAAACTACCATAAGACCTCCCGCCACACACACAATGCAAATGCAGACTTGGAGGAGATTTCTTCTTATGATAGTCAAATATGCTTAATACGAGAAAAATTCTTTGATATTATTACTAGTGCATAGTATAGAAAGCCATTTCGAAAATATAATATTAATCTTAGCCAGCATAGACATTCTGAACTATGCCTACTATAGCTACCATCTAAACAGTGGGGCACCATCATAAGTAAATGGCAGGTTCTACAACTAAAACCGTACAGGGTTCGTATTGGAAATTGGATTTCCAACAAATGGTCAGGCTAAGGAACTTCCCACTGTCAATGGAAACGCCTCTGGAGGGATGTCCCGAGAACCTACCCGGCTCTCTGCCAACACTAGGCTGAGTTACCTTTGTCACTATGTAACTACTACTCGAGTATGCCATCCCTTGGGACCTTTATCCGAGGGCCCTCGATCACAAAGCAACAATCACACAGTAAATGAGACTGGAGCAACCACATAGGTAAATATCTGGGCTCCATACCATGATATCACCTTTTTCTAGAAGGAAATGACATACCCTAAAGGGAGCGAACCTCATAACCTTGCCGCATCTTTCCTGTTTCAACCATTTCCGGGTTGTGAGGCTCGATGAAGTCTCGTCCACAAAGCTACGCTTTTTCACAAAGCCGTGCTTTGATCACAAATGATCAACGAATGATCATCAACACACAGCAACACTCAGCATGCCACACTACCAAATTGGGAGTATATCGCTGATAACCTTCAACTACATAACCTCTAAGCTCGTACGTCTCAAAGAAGGGTGTTAAGCTAAGAGAATAAATTCTCCACCACCAACAGATATGTATTTGAAAGAAATCTGCTTTATATCTCAAAGTGTAGTGTCAGACATACAACCATACAAGTCTGTTCCGGGTTCGAACAGAACCGAAGGCACTTCCGAAGAAGTCCTTGCAATCCGGGGAATTCACAATCCCGATCGGACTTCCCATCACTTAGGGAATCTATATACCGGAGCAACTCAGTGCAGAGACAATCGATAGGTCATCCTATCGTTTTCACAAATACCCGGTCTTCAACGCCGGTCTTCAAATGCTATCCATTTCGACATATCACTATTCAGAATGGGCTATATGACACAAAGGTCCTCTCCCAGCTAAATCGAATAGTGATCGATAAATTTAAACATGTGGATATATATCAATCACAAAGATTTATATTCAGGGTTCGATGTGGGTTTCGAAAAATCAAATGAAATCCGACTCCCTGTCGCATCGAAGTTTTTAAATGTCGTTTAATGGGCAAAAAGGGTTTTCACATTAATATCGAACAAATCACAAATCATAGTGCAGTATAGAGCAATCTACATTACACAGTATCGCAGCCACAACAGAAATAACGATTCAATATCGAACAATTATTTTAAATCAATGTGAGTGCGATTTAATAAATTAACCACATAATTATTTTCATGGATTATTTTAAATCAATTATTAATTTGAATAAATTAATTTAATCTTAAATAACTTGATTAATTGTTTCTTAATTTAATTATTTTAATTAACTGCCAATTAAAATTAATTAACTTAATTTATCTAATTAACAAATTCTTAATTACAAATTAATTCAGACACTTAATTGTTTATTAACCCATTTTAATTACAAATTATAATTCATTCTTCACTTAGTTAATTACAATTATTAATTTAATCAGTCTTAATTTCTTTCTGAAACAATTTATTAATAATAATTATTCATCTAAATTAACATTTAAAAATCTTCTTTAAGCTTTTCGAAAATCAATTTATTTCTATTACAAAAACTTTAATGTTAATTGACTTTAACGTTTAATCTTGCATTAACTATTTAGTTAAAGCATTAATTAGATTATTAGGCATCCACTTAGTTAATTTGTAATAAGCCTTTATCTCAACATAATCAATATAAGTTGCTTCATAAACACTAAAATTTACTTAACAGTAAAACTCGAATTTTTATTTGGGCTAAACCCATTTTTAAAGTAACCCGAGCAAACCACGTTTTTCACTCGAGTAACACTCGGGTCCTTCTCGTCTCTTCCCCGAGTCTATTTCCTTTCTTTCCCATGCTTTCTTCTTCTTCTTTTTTTTTCTCTTACTTAAGCTTAGTTTTAAACTTAACCCACTGTTGCATTGACCCCATTCGAACGCGAGAGAACCTCGAGCCAAAACATAATTTTACTTGAACGCCCCCTCGAGTTCCTCCCCATGCCCAAATTTACTGACACGAAATCGACGTCGTGCACGTGCACGATGTCGCGCCTCCGTTCTGGTGGCCATCGCGAGTTTCGACAGGTCGAAAAACTCGCCTAAGCTCAAAATCGAACTTCAGTTCGACACGAAAAATTGGAAATCAAAAATTTGCATTTTTGCTCGTCACTGCGCTCGAACACCCCCAACTAAACTGCCTCACCGCCACTCCTCAGACCACCAGCGATGCCACACCCTCGGCCACATCTCGTCAACACACCAAACCATCATTCCTCTGAACCACGCGAAGCTCGATGCCTCCGAGGTGATGAAATCACCTTGTTTCTTACTCTCTGCAAACCCTGAGCTTAAACCCTACTCTGGGTTCGATCAACAAATTCACGCATTCGAAAAATTTTCCAACAATTTTCTCATCATCACTGAAGCTCAAACAAGCTTCAATCCAAATTTCAATGTTCATAATTGAATCGTTCACCAGAAATTGAGAAAAATGCAATTTTGGTATAAATTCAAACTGCTCCTAAACCACTTAAGTAAAAATCTTCATACTGTTTTTAAAAATCATAAATTGCAGTAAGAATTCAAGTTATGAACTTGAATTAACTTTTTACAACAATCAAATTTGTCAAATTATTACTTGATTTCCTGTAAAAATAAGATTACAGTGGTATATTTTACAAACATGTTTTAAATCATCTTTAAAAAATCTTGATTGAGATCCAAACTTCTTGTTTGATTTGAAACTTAAAGCTTTACAATGATCAGTTGAAAACAATTTTAGTTTAAATGATAATCAACCCTGTAATCACTGACAGAGAAGACCAATATACAGAGCAACCTATATATATAGACACAAAATTATATTCAAAGATAAAACATATTCAACACCATATAATCAATGAATCCTCTTTACTGTTAAACTTAAAGCCTTAAAGTTGATGTTTACTCACATTGGATATATTGATGAGCAGAGATGTTTCTGGTTTGAAACTGCAGTTTGATCTTTTCCTTTCTTCAGTAAATTGTTTCCAAATTTAAATATAAAGTGATGTTTTACTTCTTCCTTTTTTCCTGACTTTGCTATATTTTTTTCCTTTTGAACGAGCTGGTATAGAGGATGTGATAAAGAAAACAATGCAGGCTGAAACAAGATATAAATTGTACTTTTTAAATTTGTTTGTACATTATTAACCAGAGATTTTTTTTCTCAATGGGGGATGATAATCTTGCTTGATGTACTAGAGGTAATGGCATTAAATGCCTTGGTCCCTTCTTATGTTTGAATATATAATTTTTCTTCTTGCAAGTACATTTCGTATTTAAATTTTTCTTCCTTCCTTGCTATTTGCTGTTTTAGTCTTTTTTCATAGCTTCATGTTTACTTGTGTGATTTGCTTTACTAAATGAAAAATTACCGTAGTTATTCTTTTATATATGTTTTTATTTTTTATAATTTTTAAACTTACCTTATACATTTATGTTCAACACAATTCTTGTCTTTACATTATTATTATTATTATTTATTTAAAACTTAAACTACCAAGTATCTTATTTATATTCATAAAATTTTATACTTATGTAAATTGCATAACTTCTAGTGTTGAACAATTTATATAATTTGTTTGTATTATTTTGTAAGTGTATTTCGTTTATATTTTATTTCACTTTATATATTTATTTTTATTTTAACTTAAAATTCATATTCAATACATATATACATACATATATAAGATGTTAAATCCAAATGATTTAAATTCAAAAGAATTTGAAGTTTTATTTATTTAAATCAACACATTATTTTATTTATTTAAAAAAATTTCAAATTAAATTTCCAAAATTCAAATAAGTCGGTAAATTTAAATTCACAAATTCTGGGATGTTACAATATCCCCTCCTTAAGAAAATTTCGTCCTCGAAATTTGAAAGAGAGAGAAAAACATCATAGAATATACGAATTCAGAAAAAGATAGAGAATTGGCTTACCAGTTTAAGCCGAGATATCCACTCTGCAACTAGGATATGATTTCTGCATACTATCTTCAGTTTCCCAAGTGCAGTCCTTTGGATCGCCACTCCATTGCACTTTAACCAGCTTCACAACTTTGTTTCTCGATCGCTTCTCATCACGATCTACAATTTTTATCGGCTCTCTTTTAACTGCCAAGTTAGGAGTGATTTCGAGATCCTGTTGAGCAGCTTCTTCAATAATACTATCTGGGTCATGCACATATTTCCGGAGACTAGAAATATGAAACACATCATGCACGCCAGACAACCAGCTGGGTAGCTGCACTCGATATGCCAGAGGACCAATCCTTTCCAGAATAGGAAAAGGACCAATATAACGCGGTGCTAGCTTTCTAGTTTTCCCGAACCTCAATACACCCCGCATCAGAGACACTTTCAAAAATACAGAATCTCCAACTTGAAGTTCCAAATCTCTTCTTCGGCGGTCATAATAACTCTTTTGACGACTTTAAGCAGTTATTAATTTCTTTCGGATAAAATCAACTTTTTCAGTGGCTTCTTTAATCATATCTGGTCCAAGGACGAGTCTATCACCTGCCTCGATCCAGCATGTAGGTGATCGACACGGATGACCATATAAAGCTTCAAAAGGAGCCATTCTATACTGGCCTGATAGCTTTTGTTATAAGAGAACTCGACCAGATGTAAATGGTCCTTTCAGGAACCACCAAAATCAAGCATACAAGCACGCAATAGGTCTTCTAAGATTTGGTTAACCCTTTCAGTCTGCCCATCAGACTGTGGATGATAAACAGTGCTAAAATTCAACTTGGTTCCCAATGCGTCTTGGAATGCCTCCCAAAATCTACTAGTGAAGATCGGGTCACGATCACTCACTATGCTGCTGGGAATACCATGGAGACGAACAATTTCCTTTATATATAGCCCTGCTAAGCTTACTGCAGTCCGAGTGGATTTCACTAGAATAAAGTGAGTAGTTTTGGTTAGACGGTCCACTATAACCCAAATCGCTTCATTTCCCTTCTTGGTTCGTGGCAATCCGTCGATGAAATCCATCGATACCTGATCCCATTTCCACTTTGGTACTTCCAAAGGCTGAAGTAAAGCCGCCATTTTCTTCTGATCGCTTTTAATTTGTTGGCAATTTGCACAGTGGCTCACATATATAGATATGTCCCTTTTCATTGTCTTCCACCAGAAAGTTCTTTTGATATCATGATACATTTTGTTAACTCCTGGATGGATGCAAAGTTTAGACTTGTGACATTCATCTAAAACTTTGCGCTTCAGATCAGGGAAGTCTGGAACACACATTCTACCTTTTAATCTTATAACTCCTCTACTATCCATCTCAAAATTAGTGTCTTCCCCCTGGCATATTCTTTTATAAATTCCTCGAAAAAACCCATCTTCATACTGCTTGCTCGCGATCCTCTTGAAAAGAGTAGGAGTGATAACAAGATATGCGAGAACAGCATGTCTTCTGCTCAAAGCATCGGCAACTATATTAGCTTTTCCGGGTGTATACGGAATATCTAAGTCATAAGATGCCAGAAATTCCAACCAACGTTGTTGTCGCAGATTTAGATCTTTCTGGGTGAAGAGATACTTCAATGATTTGTAGTCGGTGAATAATTCAAATTTTTCACCTATAACAGAAGAATTTATTAAGTATATGTTTATTAAGTTAAATTGAACTTTAAAATTTTCTTTTAGAAAACTGAAGGAGATTCTTACCCAGAAGATAATGTCGCCAGATCTTTAAGGCGAAAATAACAGCTAAAAGCTCCAAATCATGTGTTGGGTAGTTTCTTTCATGTGGGTGTAATTGTCTACTCGCGTAGGCAATCACCTTCCCATTCTGCATTAATACTGCACCTACCCCATCACCACAAGCATCGGTATAAACAGATAAACCCTGGTTCCCATTGATAATCACGAGAACAGGAGCGGTGGTTAATCTCTTCTTTAACTCTTGAAAAGCTTCGTCACATTTCGGAGTCCAATTAAATTTTGCATTCTTCATTGTTAGCTTAGTCAACGGACTAGCTATCTTAGAAAAGTCCTGAACGAACTTTCGATAATAACCTGCTAAACCCAAAAAGCTTCGAACTTCTTTCGGAGTAGTGGGTTGCTTCCAGTCTAGAATAGAAGAAATCTTGCTAGGATCAACAGAAATTCCTTTTTCATTAACAATATGCCCGAGAAATTTAACTTCTTTGACCGAAAAATGGCATTTAGAAAATTTGGCGAATAGGACATTTCTTCTTAATATCTCCAAAAAAATTCTGAGATGTTCAGAATACTCCTCCTCAGTTTTGGAATAAATCAGGATATCATCAATAAATACAAGTACAAATTCATTCAATACTTCCCGGAATACACGAGTCATAAGATCTACGAAGTATGCTGGAGCATTGGTTAGTCCGAAAGGCATGACTAACCATTCATAGAACATATTAGGACCCCTGAAAGCGATCAAATGGACACAATCTTCGGCGATTCGTAACTGATGGAATCCCTAAGCTAGATCCATCTTCGAAAAGAAATGAGCACCGTGTAGTTGATCGAATAGGTCGTCAATTCTAGGTAGAGGAAATTTATTCTTAAGAGTCTGCTTGTTTAGATCGCGGTAGTCAACACACAATCTCAAAGATCCATCCAATTTAGCAACAAATACTACGGTTGAACCCCATTCAGAAACACTAGGACGAATCAACCCTTTGCTTAGTAGATCATCAGTTTGCTCGACTAATTCAACTCTTTCCCTGGGTGCCATTCTGCGACTTGTGTGAACGACAGGACGAGCATTTGGAACTAAGTCAATTATGAATTCTATTTCTCGATGTGGAGGTAAGGATTTCACTTCTCCGAACACGTCTGGAAAATCTCTAACAATGGGTATGGACTCCAAACTAGGTTCGGAATATCCCAAATTATACATCAACCCTTCTCTTTTAGGACTAGGGTCCTCACAAGAAATCTCAATAAAATCTCCAAATTCGGTTTTAATCGAAATCAATCGATTGTTACAATCCTATTTGGCTTCGTATTTCGTTAGCCAATCCATTCCGAGTAAGATTTCGAATTCATTAAAATCAAGGACAAAAAGACCAATAGGGAATAAGTAACAAGAATATGAGATAGAAACATCTCTACATCGAAGACAAAGGTTTGCGGGGCCTCCAACTGGATTCTTTACGCATATAGGCTCCTCAACGAAATCAGGTTCAAGATTTAGTTTGTTTATATCTTGTTGAGAAATAAAACTATATGTAGCTCCCGTGTCAAATAGAACTCGAACAATGCTACCATAAATAGTGAGATTACCTTCCAGAACTCCCTTCCCCTTTCCTGCTTTGGAGGGCGCAGGTTGATCTTTGACTGTGTACACCTTGGCTACCTGAGCTTGCTTCATCATTGGGCAGTTTTTGATTTCATGTCCCTCTCCTTGACAATCATAACATTTCCTGGGCTTTGCTTGAACGGATTGATCTCTCTTTGGCTTATTGCAGCTATTTGAGTAGTGGCCTTTCTCTAGACAATTATAGCAAGTGACATCCTTCGCTGTGTTTCCCTGGTTGCTCTCCTTTTTCTCCTTACCCTGCCATGGTTTCTTGCCTCCAAACTTCCTCTTTTTCCAATTTTGATTGTTCGTATTTCCTCCCTCCTTCGGAACCTCTTGCATATCCAGTGTAGCATATCTATACCCCATATCAGTAAGATCAGAAAAAGACTCTTTGATGTGGCCAGTCATCCTTTCGTGGAACTTCTTATTCATCCCACGAATGAACCTTTTGTTTTTCTTCAAAGGTGTGTTTACCAACTCTGGACCGAAACGAGACAATTCATGAATTTGTTTAGATACTCCGCAAATGACAAACTTCCTTGCTTCAAGTCCATAAATTCCTGATACATACGAGAAATACCAACTGATGGCATATGTTAGCACCAAAATTGGTCACTAACCTCGTAGAGAAAGATTGTGTAGAGATATAAGTGATGAAAGTAAATTAAACAGAGAAGACAATGCTAATCTAACTGCAGAAAGTAAGAACACCAAATTTATAGTGGTTCAGCGTAATTGCCTACGTCCACTTTGAGGTTAAACTTTATTGATCTTCTTTATAGTTGATTACAAATACAATTCGTGAATCAAAATGCTTGCATGAAGTTGTTTAAGTAGAGAAGATGAGTCTCGAAAATGGCAGAGTCTCCCCAGTGTTCTCTCCCAAAAAAGGATCCCTTTCACTGTGACCCTGCCCCTCTATTTATAGGCAAATATGGGCTGGACTTCCCTAGTGGGCTTGGTGGCCGAACGCTCTAGCCCAGGTGTTGTGGTCGCTGCATGCCGAACCTGGTATGTCGAACGCTCTGATGCCGAACAGTCCTTTCTATGCCGAACGGTACGCTGGATGTGTGGGAAGTGCAGGATGATTGTCAGTTGAGGCCGAACATGTCTCTATCTGAAGCTCTTGAACGAAAAGTGCATGCAGGCCGAACGACATTGTTACCTTGAGTAGTTGTGCATACTGAATGTCTTCTGGATGCCGAGTACTACGCCGAGCACCATGGGATGCCGAGTACTCCTGCTGCCGAGTACGCCGAGTACCTTGGGATGCCAAGCGCTCTTGTTGCCGAGTTCTCCTATCACTGAGTTCTAATGATGCCGAACGCTAGCTGACGTTGAGAATTGGTTGTCGCCGAGTGCCAGTTGACGCCGAACACTACTTGACGCCGAGTCTTCCGGTCGCCGAGCACTACGGATGCCGAACGCTATGGATGCCGTGTGTTTCGCCGAACACTCCTGGATGCCAAGTGCTTCGCCGAACACTCCTGGGTGCCGGACACTATGGATGCCAGACACTCTCTGGTGCCGAGTCCCACTGGATGTCGTGTGCTTCGCCGAACACTCCTGGATGCCGGACACTATGGATGCCGAGTGCTACTTGATGCCGAGCACTAGTTGCCTGGTCAAATCTCCAGGAAACACTTGCCCCCCCCAAAGTGTATCGCGTGGCCGAACGTGATGCGCTTTGAATTTGGTTCAATTTTCCTTGATGATGCCTTCTCGAGAATGCCTGTAACGGAGGTTAGGTGTGTGGCGATCGTGGCCTGGATGCCGAACGATACGTTCGAAGCCAAACAATCCTCGTGTGCCGAACGTCACTTTGCTATGATGCCGAACACTCTGGTATTGACCGGTTCTACCGGGTATAGCCTTTTCAACTTCTCCCTTCCCCTTATATAACCAGGTTCTCCCCGTCTTCTCTCCTTTACCTTTTCACTTCTGCCACTCTTCAAAGATTAGCAATTTTCGCTAGACGATCAGATTTGAAACCTGACCATTCCTTCATAATCTCCAATTCTGCAAACTAGGTACTATTCCTCGTATAACTCGAATAGGTTTCAAATGAGATGGAAGTGTGTCACGTAGAAAGCTTTCGAGTATATTGTCGAACGATAACGCGAGGCGAGGAGGAAGGATTCGGGGTGTTTGCACATATGGTCATTGTATTTAGCCTCATCATGCCGAACTATAGTTAAAGAAGGAAAAGGAAAACGTTGGAGGTGGTAAGGGTGTTGGATGGCACATCTCTGGTTCGGCGTAGGCTGTCATGCGCCGAATGGTGGAGGCTGCCGAACAGTATTTTATCTGAATAAACTAAGGAATGCCGAACGATAACTTAGCCAAACAAATCAAAGCCAAACACAAATGCCGAACAATAATTTAGCCGAATCGAACTCGAGCCGAACACACTTAGACGTCGAACTGTATCAATGCCGAACGTCATAACTATTAAGCAACTGACATGCTGAACCATGTTTAGGCCGAACACTCCAAATGCCGAACATAATTTAGACCGAGCCAAACAAAGCCGTAGGCCGAACAGTCTGAATGCCGAACACTTGAAAATCACTTAACCGAACAAACATACATGCTGATCTATTCTTAGGACGAACAATGCAATTGCCGAACAACATTTAAATGCCGAACAGTTATAAATGTCAAATTAAATTTAAGCCGGTTACGTCATAAATTACATGTTTTCTGGATCTGGAACTATAACCACTACCAGGCGGGCTCTTCGAGACGGTCAGCGATGACGATCTTCGAAGGCAACGATTCGGAGCTCATTTTTATATCTTTGAAATCTTATTGCTTGTACACAATTGCTTGCACTAGTTCACACACCACGTGGGGGGAAAACTCGTGTTGTCAATTCTAACGTTCAACGTTTTTTAAGTATAGTTCTCTCAAGCACTTAGCCAGGTTCGTTATTTATTGGGGATGTCGAGAAAATCTAGCTCCGCCACCATATCCGACAGGCCTGGGCCGTCATCAAGGCAAGGGGCCGCTGATACTTCTAATCCGTCGACTTCTCCTGCTCATAACTTGGCACCTGATGCCCTGGAGGCAACAATCTTACTAGACAACCCGATCGATTCACAAGCTTCGAAGATCAACGAAGCCGCTCTGCGACGGATATGCTCCATTCATGGGATTCCTTTCGTCGACGTGTTAGTCCCTTCGCGACACGATCGTCCTCATTTGCCCCCAGTCGGGTATACTGCCTGTAACAAGTTTATGTGTTGGATGGGCAGCGTGCCTCCATTCAATTTATTTCTCTGGGATGTACTGCAGTATATTGACATAGCTCTGTCGCAGCTGCACCCGAACGGCCACGCATTTCTTTATGGGACTTACTTACTTTTCATGGCCGTCTTCTCCAGACCTCCAACCGCCGGTGATATCAGATAATTTATATGTTCAAGAGATGGAAAGACAGTCCTTCCTTTATGTTCCTCGAGCCATACCACAAATGCCAGATCTTGACAGGGGCATGTAGTAAATTCGCCCTGTACAAACAGGAATGGTTCTATGTGCGCTGCCCTTCTGGTTTCGCGAGGAGATGGGTTGAAGGCAGTAAGTCTCTCTGCTGAGTCACTATTCGTATTTAACCGGAGTCATGCTTTTCCTAACTCTTCGTTTCATCTTTTCAGGTATCAACCCGCGTCCGGAAGGCCGAGGATATTCTGAGGCTGTTGAAGCCATTAGAGCTCTTCCTGCCGAGGACCGAGACATCCGGACTATCATTTCAAATGAATCACTGTCGGGGTTTGGCTTGCTAGCCCCTGGTCGTCGGATCAGCCTTCCAGAAGGTGTCACCATTCCCAAACCTCCGTCCGGTAAAGGGAAAAAATAGGCCGGGTCGTCGTCGTGCCGCATTCCCGATATGCATGAAGACAGTGAGCGCAAAGAAGACGAAGCTCCTGAGACTCAGGGCTAGAACGTGGGTCCCGCTTGGAATCTGGCAATCGAAGTTCAAGATATTGAGACATCATCCTCCCCTTCGAAGGGAAAGAAGAAGTTAAAATATACAGTTCAAAAGGAGAAAGTTGGTGGCACTTCAAAAGTTACGCCTATCCCGCCTGAGAAAGAGGCTTCCTCACAGCATCTGGAAAGTTCTCTGAGGGGTTTGTCAAACCTGTCCATTCCCGATGATTTACTTAATTACGAGTTCGATGATCCTGAAGCTCTCAAATTTTCTTCGCCCGCGAGAGGCACTGCAGGAGTTCAATTCCCAGCTCAAGGAGACAGCACTCCGATTAACAAAGATAAACGAACGGGTCCGTCGGGGGGAACACTAGGACACACACGCACATGCGCATTCCATAATATACTTCAAGTCTTTTTTTCTTATCTCGTGAATTTTCCTTAACTCGTTGTTATCTTCATTCTTTGCAGGTGATATGGGGCGTTCTCACGGACTCGATCGCCTTCAGGGTTCTTCTATATTTCATCACTCTGGACGGGATTCCGGTTCAGGCAGACGCAGGGACAGAGGCGATTATGAAGATAGGGACAATCGTCCCCGCGAGTCGTCTCACCGCAAGAAGGCACATTCTCAATCTTTCCAGTCCCGTGATCTTCCTCCTCCAACTGAGCCGGATAGGGAGAAGTCTTTACATAAGGGTTATCAATCTGATGCTCCTCGAGAACAACACTCCAGTTCGTCGAGTACAAGGCAAGTTCGAGAGCAGCGGAAAAGAGCGGAATTCTCAAAGCCTCCTCCTCCTACTCCTGCGGTGGACCCAACTATTGCGGAAAAAATGGTCGATCTTAAGGCCAAGTTTTCGAAAATTTGCTTCGACGGTCTGAAGTTTCTCCCAGCCATTCATCATATTCCTGGGCATGTGAAGCAGAGTGCCATTGCCTGCAATAATGACGTCTATGTTCAACATGACGCGTTTGTGCACTTAGTGGAGAAGGTCTCAGAGGTATCCGTTGAGCGTCAACATGAGATTGATCGCCTGAAACTGGAGGCTGGCTGCGACAAAAACATCATCGAGCAACAAGACGTAGAGCTCACTTCGTATAAGTCGAAGCTGGAAGCCACCGAACAAAGCGCAAAAGATACTGCTGAGGCAGTTACTCGTTTAGAAGCGACTCACAAAAAAGAGCTTGACGAAGCAGTCCAGCGCAGCGGTGCCCTCGCCCTAGAGAAAGAATCTGTCCAAAAAGAGAGGGATGCGCTCGTCGTGCAAGTCAGAGAGCTGAAAGAATTACTCTCCAAGGAGAAGGAGGACAGGGTAGCTGCTCAAGAAGAATCACAACGATACTGTGATGAAATCGTTGCTACTCGTCTCCTGAAAGCGAAGCTCGATGACGAACTTGTCGGGGTTGAGAAAATGAAGGATGAAGCCCGTGAGGAGGGCAAAAGAAAAGCTGCAGAGGAGATTGACTCTCGCCTCGAGGCGGCCGCGGAAGCCGGCAGGGAAGAGGTCAAAAGCATGTTTGACCCGTTGATTGCTGAATATGGAGCACGCGTCCTTATGCATCGCGACTTAACATTCTTGGGCGACGGCTACCTTGAGTCTCTAGCTGAGGCCTGGGAAACTTTGATAAGGATCAGGAAGATCGAGTCAGGCTCCGAAGAGGTCGATGAGGAGGCCTTGGTGAAGGAGTTCCTTAGGGGGAATGAGCCATCGGATTTATCCGCAGCATTGGCACTTTACAGCAAAGGCTCTCCCCTTCCAAAAGAGAAAGATGATGAAGCTGGCCCGTCTGGGGCCAATATTACTGCTCTTCATACTGCTGCTCAATCCGCTGCCCAATCGGCCGGTCGGCCGACACTTGATCCATTCGAGCAGCATGTTGGTTATGACCCGAAGACCCCGGGCTCGATTCTCATGTGCTATCCCCTATCCTGGAGGGTGAAACCCCACGCGCCACCGATAGCCAACCGGAACTTGGTAGTAAATTCTTCTTTCTCTAGAAGTTGAAAGATCCCGTCTTTTTTCAGCAGTGGCTAATCGTTCTAACGCTCATTCTTTATGTTCCCGTGCAGGTTGTTCTGACGCCGAGCCAACTCCGAGGAGTGATGACGTCAAGGAGGAGGCAGGGAAAACAAGCGATGCTGTCCACGCGGGAGTACTCCCTGGTCCCGATGCTCAGGTGATCGGGGCGCTGGATGATGATAAGCTCGACGCTTCATCTCCTGCCGAAGGGGATGATGAAATTGAAATCACCGGTGCCTCTGAGCATACCTCGCATATGAGCATGAAGGACCGCCTTGCCAAAGAGGAGAAGAAAAAGGCCGAGGTCAAAGTTGAACCTGGATCCTGGAACTTACCGATCCGCGGAACAGACCTTTGAAAATCATCCTCCCGGGCAGGTCCAAACCACTAGATGTTCCGTCTCCTACTCCTGACTCCGCTTCCTTAGCAAGCAAGAAGTCCAAGAAAAAGCGTGAGGGAGAGGAGTCATCAGAAAAGACGAAGGAAGACAAGAAGAAGAAATCGAAGAAATAATTGATATACTCGTTCAACGAGCTTCTTGCTTAAGTCTTGTAATTGCTTTTATCTTCCGTAGCTTGTAGTTTGTATAGGCAGGTCTGAATTTTGTAGGAGTGATCATGTAACCCCATTTTGGACCGATCGAATAAAGTTTTTAGTTTCTTTTTCGTTCGAATGATTCTCTTTCTTTTCTTTGGTTTGATGACTAATTGCAGCCATAACTCAAGTTCTTATGAGTTGCCTTATCTCCCTGTCCATTTTCATGTTGTTCAAACATCTCTGGACGTGGCATATTCCTTATTCCACATTTTCGAGTACTTGGACCTTTTTCCTAAATCTGCGCTCCGGGGATTTAGAGTGAGTTGATCCGCGTTCAGGGGATTCGGAGGTTCGAAATCATTTATACTCTAGTCCGTGCTCTGGGGACTTAGAGTACTCCGATCCGCGCTCTGGGGATTCGGAGATTTGGAATCGTTTATACTCTAGTCTGCGCTCTGGGGACTTAGAGTACTCTGATCCGCGCTCTGGGGATTCGGAGATTTGAAATCATTTATACTCTAGTCCGCGCTCTGGGGACTTAGAGTACTTCGATCCGCGCTCTGGGGATTCGGAGGTTCGAAATCTTTTATACTCTAGTCCGCGCTCTGGGGACTTAGAGTACTCCGATCCGCGCTCTGAGGATTTGGAGATTTGAAATCGTTTATACTCTAGTCCGCGCTCTGGGGACTTAGAGTACTCCGATCCACGCTCTGGGGATTCGGAGATTTGAAATCGTTTATACTCTAGTCCGTGCTCTGGGGACTTAGAGTACTCCGATCCGCGCTCTGGGGATTCGGAGGTTCGAAATCATTTATACTCTAGTCCGCGCTCTGGGGATTTAGAGTACTCCGATCCGCGCTCTGGGGATTTGGAGATTTGAAATCGTTTATACTCTAGTCCGCGCTCTGGGGACTTAGAGTACTCTGATCCACGCTCTGGGGATTCGGGGATTTGAAATCGTTTATACTCTAGTCCGCGCTCTGGGGACTTAGAGTACTCTGATCCGCGCTCTGGGGATTCGGAGATTTGAAATCGTTTATACTCTAGTCCGCGCTCTGGGGACTTAGAGTACTCCGATCCACGCTCAGGGGATTCGGAGATTTGAAATCGTTTATACTCTAGTCCGCGCTCTAGGGACTTAGAGTACTCCGATCCGCGCTCTGGGGATTCGGAGATTTGAGATTTGAAATTGTTTATACGAGTCCGTACGTCGTACAAGATAATGTAGTTCGTCATTCAACTGTAAGATACAGAAACGTTAGTGATTCATGGAAAATACGGCTTCAAGCCTTTATTAATGAAAATCAACTAAACTTCTTGATTACAACTTTAAAAAGAAACCATGTTATGACTGAACGGAAACATGTAGGAAATAACAGTGCCTAAAATAAGAAAGGAAACATGCTAAATGTAATAGTGCCGCAGATGTTCACTGTTCCATGCTCGGGGGAGTGTCGTGCCATCAACGGTTGCTAGCTTGAATGTTCCCTCTCCAAGCTTCCGTTCAATGGCGTACGGACCTTCCCAGCTGGGATTCATACGTGATGGTACCGGGAAAACTCGTTTCAGAACGAGATCACCCACATCAAAAATCCTCGGACGGACTCTGCCGTCGTAGTAACGCTTTACTCGATGCATATGCGCTGCCGCCCTTAGTTTGGCTTCTTCATGCTTTTCATCGATGCAGTCCAGTGATTCCAGCAAGAAGTTCTGGTTTGTCTTGGGATCATAGTATGTCACTCGGTGCGATGGAACTTCAAGCTCCACGGGTATAACGGCTTCAGAGCCGTATGCCAAGGCGAATGGAGTGTGGCCGGTCGCGGACTTGTGGGTAGTTCTATATGCCCATGATGCTGTCGGGAGTTCATCTACCCACTTGCCTCCAACCTTCTCCAGACGCTTCTTCAGTATGGACTTGATTATTTTGTTGACGGCCTCGACTTGCCCGTTAGCTTTCGGGTGTGCCACGGCGGCAAACTTCTTCTCGATGCCATACTTTAAACCGAACTCTTTGAACTCTCTGCTTTCAAATTGCGTCCCGTTGTCCGTAATGATGGTGCGTGGAAGGCCAAAGCGACATATAATGTTTCGTACAACGAAGTTAATGACCTTCTTAGAGGTGATTGTGGCCAAAGGTTCCGCCTCAGCCCATTTTGTGAAATAGTCGACTGCAACTATCGCATATTTCGCGCCACCCTTGGATATAGGCAAAGAGCCGATTATGTCGATTCCCCAGATCACAAATGGCCAGGGACTAATCATTTGTGTGAGTTCCATTGATGGAGCCCTCGGGATTTTCGCATATCTTTGACACTTGTTGCATTTTCTTGCGTAATCCGCGGCGTCACGGTTTACGGTGGGCCAGTAATATCCATAGCGGAGGATCTTCTTTGCTAGAGTTTGCCCCCCAGTATGGTCGCCACACTCCCCTTCGTGAACCTCTCTTAAGACCCGCTTTGTCTGATCATGAGCGATGCATCGCAATAATGGGACTGAGAATCCTTTTCGATACATTGATCCATCCTGCATTACGTATCGCGTGGCCTTTCGAAGGACCTGCCGTCTTTCGCTCCTTTTTTCTGGTAAAGCCCCGGTCGTTTGGTACAGTTTGAATGGGGTTATCCACGATTCCTTCTCGATCTCTGTTTCCAACACGCGATCGACTTTCATCCCGTCTATGCTCAGGGCATGCAAGACTTCGACGGGATACAATCCCATTTGCTGCGCATCGCCGGTACTTGCAAACTTAGCCAATAAGTCGGCTTCTTTATTCTGTTCGCGCGGGATATGTGAAATGTCACAACGCTCAAGATTTGATAGTAGTTCTTGGACCTGAACGAGGTACGGAGCGAGCTTTCGTCCCTTTGCTTGGTAGTCTCCCCGTACTTGGTAAACCACCAACTGTGAGTCGCAAAAGATTTCGATTGATTTGATCCCCAGTTCCCTAATGAGCTTCAAGCCAGCGATCAGTGCCTCATATTCTGCTTCGTTATTTGTAGCCGGGAAATCAAGCTTCACGGCATAACAGATTGATCGGTTTTCCGGAGTTATGAGAACTATGCCCGCGCCGGAGCAACGGTCGTTTGATGCACCGTCAGTGTATAATTTCCATCGAACAGGGGGAATGATGTCGTGATCATCCGGTTTGATGGGTATGGTAAACTCAGCGATGAAATCTGCTAACGCTTGCCCTCGGACGGCTCTCCGTGGTAAGTAGGCGATATCGAATTGGCCCAACTCGATGTTCCATTTTAGCAACCTTCCAGAAGTTTCCGGCCGTTGGAGTACTTGCCTCAGGGGTTGATCGGTATAAACACCGATTGAATGTGCTTGAAAGTATGGCGCAGCTTACGTGATGCAATCACCAAGAAATAAGCCAATTTCTCGATCTTAGGGTAATTCCTCTCTGCCCCTGTTAAACGCTTGCTAACATAGTACACCGGCTTCTGGACTCAATCCTCCTCACGAACCAAAGCCGCACTTATCGCATGTGGGGATACAGCCAAGTATACATATAACATTTCGTGGTCAACTGGTTTTGACAGCATTGGTGGACTCTCCAGATGCCTCACCAGATTCTGGAATGCTTCCTCACAACTAGCCGTCCATTCAAAATTTCTCTTCCCTTTCTTTATTATATCAAAGAATGGGATGCACTTGTCAGTTGCCCTGGATATAAATCGACTCAGCGCAGCTACTTTTCCATTTAAGCTCTGTACTTGTTTTATAGTCCTGGGCGCTTGCACATCTCGAATAGCTTGGATCTTTTCTGGGTTGGCTTCAATTCCCCTAGAATTGACGATGAATCCCAAAAACTTTCCTGATGCAACGCCGAAGGAACACTTCAGAGGGTTGATCTTCATCCCATAAAACCTAAGTATGTCGAACATTTCAGCCAAGTCTCGAATGTGGTCGTTTAACCGTCGTGACTTCACGAGCATGTCATCCACATAGACTTCCATCGTTCTACCCAGCTGGTCCTTCAACATTCGATTCACTAAATGCTGGTAAGTTGCTCCTGCATTCTTCAATCCAAAGGGCATCACTACATAGCAATACAGTCCGACATTTGTAACGAAGCTGGTGTGTTCTTGGTCCGGAATATGCATCGGGATTTGGTTGTACCCTGAGTACGCGTCCATGAATGACAACAGCTCGTGTCCTGCGGTGGAGTCGACCAACTGATCGATACTGGGCAATGGGAAACTGTCCTTGGGGCACGCTTTGTTCAAGTCGGAATAATCTACGCAAGTCCTCCATTTCCCATTCGCCTTTTTTACGAGCACGGGGTTGGATACCCATTCAGGGTAAAGGGCGTCGCGGACGAACCCATTTGCTTTGAGTTTGTCCACCTCCTCTCCAAGAGCGGCGGATCTCTCCGGATCCATTCCTCTCCTTTTTTGTTTAACTAGGACGTATTTCGGGTCTATGTTCAACATATGACTTGTGATGGCGGGAGAAATCCCACACATATCAGAATGCGTCCAGGCAAAAACATCAAGATTCACCCGGAGGAAGTCGCTAAGGTCTTCAGTCATCGCGAGACCAAGCTGTGCTCCGATTTTCAGAATTCGCGAAGGGTCGTCACGGCTAACTGAGATGTCAATTGTTAATTCAGCCGGTGCCGCCTTCTCTTCCCTGGGTTTCTCATCGTCGTCTCTCGGATCTATATCTCCGAAGATCCGAGAATTATGCCCGAGCCAGGGCTCGGGCACTACTTGTCAATTATCCGCATTAAGGATGCGGACGGGATTGTCCGCAACCTTTCCCTTCTCCCTCCGATGGGCATCTCGGAGCTCAGCCACATAACATGAACGACCAGCTGCTTGATCGCCATGAACAATACCTACTCCTTTGTCAGTCGGGAACTTCAAAGTTAAACACCAAGGGGCTAACGCTGCCCTAAACTCAGCCAGGGCCGGCCGGCCCAAGAAAACGTTATATGGAGAATCCACATCTAAAACTACGAAGGGTAGAATCCGCACCCTCCGACGCTTGCCTTGTCCCAGTTCAACTGGTAACTCAACGTACCCCACGGCGTCGGTTGCCGCCACTACAACAAAAATACTTTTTCGCAACTGCCAAAAACAGTTGTAATAGGTCTATTACAACGGACGGCCGCTAGTCTTAATATCCGAAGTTGTAATAGAGTTGAAGATTTTTACAACTGCTGCCGACAGTTGCAAGAGCAGTTGTAAAAAAGCTTTTTACAACTGCTTTTGACAGTTGTGGTAAAGTCTATCGTAACTGTTGCATTGACAGTTGTAATAGGTCTCTTTTGCAACTGCTAATAGCAGTTGCAATAATCACTTTTGCAACTGCTTTTGGCAGATGTAATAGATTCATTTACAACTGTTATTGACAGTTGCAATAAATCTTTTTACAACTGCTACCAACAATTGCAATTCATCTTCCAACAACTGCCATTAACCATAAATTTCACAAAATTATAATTAAAACCGATATTTCACTAATAATAACTACAATCGTTAACATTACTTGAAACAACATGAACCATCCACATTTAATAAAAGCTAAAACAATTCAATTTTACACCATTTTTGAATTCATAATTTTATTACAATACATAACTAAATCCATAACATACGTCAATATAAATATAGATACATACTAATTAAAAGAGATAAATTCCTCGTGCTAAGCAACAATCTTCCCGACCTCTTATCCATGAGTACAGACATATGAAGTAGGCCTATATGGAATAGCTTAAGAATCCAGTTGAGTGCAATCTAGTTGAGTGCTTAAGAATCCAGTTGACATCCAATAGTACAGACGTATGATGCAATATGAATTAGCATATGAGTGCAATCTAGTTGAGTGCTTTCAAGCATAAGATCCTGCAATTTATACTCAGATGGTAACCGAATTATAATCAAGAGCTATTTATAACAGCAGTATTCATATAATTAAGCCGAAAGGATGTCAAAGAGGCAACTTGCATTGAACAAGAATATTAGTATACGTACCAATCAACAAAAACATGTACGCCTATTTGTCTAAATGTAAATCCTTTCAAAGCTTTTCCAAAATCTAAAAAAAAACAGGAACAAAAATTCACCTGGCCAACATAGAGAGTGGAGACTGAATATACTGCATAGCATCATAAGTTGCCAACCCTGCCATCATGAAACAGCTAGGTCAATTGATACAAGGAGAAAACTTAAATGGCTGTATTGTTTAATTCCCAATTATGCCAAGCAAATATTAAAGTTATCACCATTTCAATATTCTCTATTACAACATGCAATGTAATGTACTGCCTTCAAAAGCGCACTGCCTCTAAAGGCGGTGCAAATTGCAGCACTGCCTTGGAATGGCAGTGCACGCACTGCCTTTAAAAAGCAGTGCAAAATACATTTGCACTGCCTTCAAAGGCAGTGCAAGCACACTGCCTGTTCAGGCAGTGCACACATGCACTGTCTGTAACACGCAGTGCCGCATGATGCTGCTGCACGTAGTTCCTTGACATCACTATTGACTGATGAGAATCATTGTGATCAAACTGATTTACTTGAAATGGATTTTGATCTTAATACCATGACATGTTAGAACCAATTGGTATAACTGTAAGTGCTACATCATATAACAGAATTGTCAACACTGCACTTGTAACTCAGGATTAAACCTTCTCAAACTGTAATATATTACTAAGGTTCAGTAGTTTGCTAACCATGACTGTTATTATCCCTTTTTTCTCGAAATGTAGTTAAAAATATTGACCGGTCTACACTAGAAACTGCCGTTTGTGTGCTACAAAAAAAATAGCAGAACGAATAAACACAGCAATTAGCATCTCACAGCGTGTGATTGTTCAAACTGATTAGTGTCTAGGTCATACGACTTTTATTGATATAAACATAACTGATTCAATATCAGTGGGAAGTTGACC
The DNA here is from genome assembly GCA_030737815.1 of Allium fistulosum. Classification (NCBI taxonomy): domain Eukaryota; kingdom Viridiplantae; phylum Streptophyta; class Magnoliopsida; order Asparagales; family Amaryllidaceae; genus Allium; species Allium fistulosum. The sequence continues at coordinate 1,041,434,280 of CM060906.1, forward strand.
ATTTTACAGCAACTACATAGTAAACTACGGCTTCGACTAATTTGACAAAAATTAATCATTCAAGCTCATAATTGCACGAGCGGTTCAAATCTTCATCTTCATCCAAGTAATGTGAAATTAAAGTAACATGTGTGAGTTATATATTCAAGGTGTCATATAGCATATATCCATGTTCAGTAAGATGTACATATTTCTTGTATGGAATTTAATACTAGGGTTCTTGAAAGAAATCATACTGCTTGACCATTATAAGTGTGCAAAATTATATAGCAACATTGCATAGAAGTTGAAATAACAGGAGTGGCGTGGATGAAGAAAAATATACCTTTTCTGAATCCATACTTGTGAAATTTTTTAATTCAGCAAGCAATTTCTGATTTAGGAACAAAATCAAATTAATATATAAAATGTGAATGAAAAATATAAATAAAAGCTACATCATACTGTCTCTAATTCAAATTCTGGACGGTGAAAGCTTCTCCTTGCATTTGACATTTGATGTTGAGGACGATTTGATAACCGTGATGAAGAATTATGAGAAGCCAACTGTGTGTAATATGCATGTAAATCAGACATATTTCTCTCCCTCTGTTGAAGACAAATTCAAATAAAATGAACCAATAAATATAAATTACTTTTAAAGGATATAAAAAGCTTGCATGTTATCAAAGGTAGCATACAAAATTTGACCCCGAGCAGGAAAAAGAATGGCGTAAGATTAATTTTTTCTTTAAGGGACAGGGAAGACACGATTATAATTGCCACCTTTGCCCCCTTAATAAATATATAAATAATAACATCTTACTGTCTCAAAATTAATTTCTGAACTGTGAAAGCATCTCCTTGCATTTGACGACTGATGTTCGGAACGATTTGATGATCTTGATGAAGAATTATGAGAAGCCAATTGTGCATAACATGCATATGAATCAGTCATAGATCTCTCCCTCTGGCGAAGAGAAATTCAAATGAAATGGACAAACAAATATAAAATGCTTTCGAAAAATATTACAAGATTACATGTCAACAAAAGTAGCACATAAAATTTGACCCCATGCAGAAAAAATAAATGGAATATGATCAATCTTTTCTTAACGGGGCAGGGATGAGATCATTATACTTGCCACTTTCGATCTCTTAACATTGATGTACAGAGAGCCAAACAGTTTATGCATGTTCTGATAAATGCCTATGTTAATTGTCTAGCAAATGCACAAATCATAAAGACAGTTAGTTAATGCAATATAAAGCATTTATTATAATTTTATATGTTAAGACAAATGATTGCTAGTATAATGGGATATACTTGAATAGAATAAGATAGTTAACATACTGTAAATTATTAATTTGTGGGAATTTTCTTATAAATCCACAGTAACGTTTTTTTCTAAAAAAATAAGAAATAAAAAATCAGTATTCAAAACATTGTAAAATTTAGACTACTTTTGTCACATGGAAACTTGACTCAACATGCACTCTACTTCAAAGTGATGGGAACGTTTTGCAAATGTTTCATCATAAATATATTTTTATCAACTTATTTCTTTTACCTTTGCTTAGGTTTTAGAAAGATGCATAGATCAATGAAGAACTAAATTACCAAACAAACATAGGAATTTGAAAATGTGCAACAAAACTATTAAGCAATAGAAGGATGCTTTTGATACTAAAAGTAAATCCTGTAGGATGACTATCAGAAACGCATTACTGTTAGGTACTGAGTTAATGGCATTTGCAGTAGGTTCCGTCTACCGGTTAAGTAGCATTCATGCCCATTCAGCACAAATATGTCTAAAGTAGAGAAAAAATTAAAAACAAGTCAAAATTTATATGGATGCATAACTTATTCTTAATTAACACATACACCCACGCATAGAAAAAGAAATAGCCGATAAGCTCTGTTAGTTCCTTAATTCCCACAGTTCTCTAAATGATGGCTGATTATTTCTTATGCAAAGGTTTATCATCATTAATGAAACATTTAACTTATCAGTGTAAATACTGGGATACACAAGCAAATTGAAAATACTGGGATGCATAATACAATGGTTATTATAGATTTATACTTTATACTAATTTCATTAAAGATACATCAAATTGAAAGTATAATAGAAAATAAAATAATAGAACATACAAAAATTAAAGTGCTTTTTTAGTAGTAAATACCTTGTGAACCTTTCCTTTAGAGTCGTAATAGTCAACAACAAGCATACTTGACTCCACAAATACCTTAAATCTCTTTCTGATGGTCTCAATATTGTCATCATCTCTTTCCTGTTGTCATTTAAAACAGTGTCAAAATTCAAAAAATATTAACACTCATTAATTTTAAAAAGCAAAAGGGTAAAATCAAGCATGCAAATGACCTGATTTCTACTTAGAAGACAAAAAAAGACTGTTTAAAATTGGAAATTCGAAAACTTACTTACAATAACCTGTTTCTTTAAATTTCATAACTATGGTATGAAATAATCAAATGACGTATGAGCTTGCAAAAAGAAACCACTGTCAATTCTCAATGAAAACAAAAGCTTGTTACAGTAAGTTTTTCTTCATCAGATCTTAAATTTATGCCCAAAACCTATGAAATTTCAAAAACCGCAAAACCCAAATCACGAAACCGCAAAACCTATGAAATGAATATACCTTAAGCATACGACATCAGCAGCGGTTTTGAGAAACGAGCACGTTTTTTTTAAAGCTCATAGAAACAGATTTTGCAAATTATAACTTGCAAAACAACTAGCATAGCTTTGAAATGAAATTTGCAACAAACACACAGAACTAAAGCAATAGCATAAACTGATTCTCATGAAACAAAATGAGAATTCAAACTCTGAATATTAAATAGTCCGACTCTTTGAAACACACAAATGCTAAGCATTAACTGATAAAACATTTAAAACCTCAACTTTGTAAAAAACTACCTGTTCTTTCCAGTCTTGAACCTCTCCTCGAACCGCTTCTTCACCTCCTTGCAATCTTCAACTTTCTTATCCTTCGTCTGCAGAGCATCAAGAGTAGCAGTATCCTTCAAATCTACATCGAGCGTGTACCTCGTGGGCATGATGTGACTGTAATTCACAACCTTAATAAAAGCTTTCACTCTCGACTTTTTAGCTGTCTTTTTGGCCGAATCTTTTCGGATGACCTTTTTGGGTATTTAAGTATTCCGGCAACGAGGCAATGACCGTAGGCGTGGTCACGAGTTCCATCGTCGAAATTCTTCACGATGACCGCTTTACGGCCAGCAAAGCGGCCTTGTAGGAGGATGACTGCTTTGTTTGGTTTTAAGAATTTAACCATTGTGAACTCTTTCAGAGGCGGCTGCGGACTTTAACCCTAATTTTCAGATGAGAAACGAGCACGTTAACGTGAGGACGAAGATGGAAATATCGTACGATATCAACAGCGGTTTTGAGGAACAGATTAGGTTTTTTTTTTGGAAATTAGGGATTTGCGAATTGAATCGGCAATGAATTTAGTTTTGAGAACTTTTACCCTAATTAATGAATTGAGCGGCCAACGAAAATGGGGGAGGGAAGTTGTAATTTTTGGAGGGTAGGAAAGTAATGTTGAAGGACAACTGACAAAAACAGTTGTTATAAATAGTTTTTTACAACTGGTGTAGATAAGCAGTTGTTAAAGAGACATATTACAACTGCTATACAAATAGAGTTGTTAAAAATATCTTTTCTACAACTGTTAAAAATGAACAGTTGTTACAAACTACTATTACAACTGATAAATTGTGACAGTTGTAAAAATACAGTTGTAATATGGTCTTTTTGTTGTAGTGCGCGCCGTTAAAGCCGTGTATACGAGCCTTGGACGGTTTCAGGTCTTTTGTTTCCAGTTTCATTTGGTCGTAAGCCTTCTTGAAGATGATGTTGACTGAACTTCCGCAATCAATAAGAATTCTCTTTACATAAGCTGGTCCGATCGTTGCAGATATGACCATCGGGTCGATGGTCGGAGCCTCTACCTGATCAGCGTCCCTGTTTCTGAACACAATATCGTCTGTCATTACGCGCTGCTGCTTAGCAGGGGTCCCGTCCTCCGTGTTCGAACAACACTCAAAATCGGCATGCTTCAGGGAACTTGCATATCGCTCCATCTCTTGCCAATTCTTATCCGCGGGGTGAGGTCCGCCAATAATTGTATTTATGACTAGTCTACCTACGGTTCGGGCAGGCTCCTCGGGATGACGTGGAGCTGGTGCACGACCTGGGTTGGACGTTCCATGTCCTCCTTCTTGGGGATCCTTCACAAATTCTTGCAATTTCTTCTGCCTGATCAACTTCTCAATAGCGTCGTGTAGGTGTCTGCACTCCTCCGTATTGTGCCCATAAGTCTCATGGAAGCGACAATATTTCCCGGTCCGCTTCTGTTCCTCGGTTGATTCTTTCGGACGTGGCTTTCTGTATTGAAATGTATTGCAGGTGGATAAGTAAATGTTCTCAAGCGGTGCGTTCAGCGGAGTATACTCGCTGTAGCTTGGGATTCTCGACTTCCACTTCCCCGCTTCTCTCTTTTTCCCTTGACTCCTTCCGCCGGACTCCTTGGGTTGCCCAGGCTTGTTCTGGACATTGACTTGGACCTTTCCCGAGCTGTCTCCAGACTGCTTCACAGCAATGTTTCTCTTTATTGACTCTTGGACAGGTCCTGGCGCCTTATCTCGTCGTACCCACCTAGCTTCCTCTCTTCTTATGAACTGGTGTGCCTTTGAGTAGAAACGCTCTAGTGTAGCCGGAGGTTTTCCTACCAGCCAGTCTCCAAACTCAGAGTCTGGATCCACACCTCTCATTACAGCCATCAGAATTGCATGTTCATTGGGATTACTGACTTCAGTTGCTGCTACGTGGAATCTTTGTAAATATTCCTTCAACGACTCCCCGGGATTTTGGATTACACTTGACAGAGACATCACGTCCTTTGGGCGCGTAGTGTGTATCCTGAACTGCTCAATAAACTTCTTTGCCAACTCCTCGAAATTTGATACGGATCGTGGAGGAAGTCGGGTGAACCACATAGTAGCGATCCCAGATAGAGTAATCGGAAAGCACCTACACTTGGTGGCATCATTCGCTCTAGCTGAATCCATCATCCATTCGTACCTCATGACATGTTGTCTGGGGTCAGTCCTCCCTTCATACGCAGGGATAGTAGGCATACTAAACTTCCTGGGGTACGCCGCTTGCAACACAACATCCGTGAACGGAGTATAACTTCTTGACACTCCCCAATCATCATTCGATAACCCCTGATTTTCCTTCATCAACTGCCTGATCATGGCTGTCAGATCTGGTGTCTGTATGGAAGGCGGAAGGTTAGTGTATGTTCTACGCGCCTGTCCATGCTGATGCCTCCTCTCCTGGCGGTCTGCCAATCGTGCCTCTTGAGGTTCGACATCGTTAGCATTTTGATGACCCGGGCCTCTATCCTCCGTCTGTACCCCGGTCCTGAAGTTTCCAGCTCTTGCTTGGTCATGGTCTCCAGTTATTTGAACAGCAGCTTCTGCTCGCGCAGCGTCAGTCTTGCGGCGTCTGCGCCTGGGAGGTTCATCAGAGGAAGTTGAGCTGTCGGATGAAGAGTAAGGAGCGGGATTGCCCCCAGCATTCTGTTGCTGCTGTTGAGTGAGTTGTGCCATCAGGTTGGCGTTAGCTTGCATTTGCTCTCCTAATTGTCTCCTTCTTTCCCTGAGTTCTCTCATCAAGTCATTGAACTCTATTCTGGTGACAACTGGAGTCTGTTCTTGAGCGGCAATTCCTACACTCGGAATCGCTGGTTGATTGCTAGGTCCTGCTTGTTGCACACTAGCAGTTTCGTGGGTATCCGCATTATGAGAAGCTGACCTGGTACGTGGTCTTGCCATTGTAGAGTTATCGGTATGAACTCTGAGTAGAATCAACGGATGTCCTATCAGTGAGTCGGATCTTCTTTGGGGGATTTGTTCAATCCAGTAGCTTCAAAGCAGATCCTTGAGGTCTGAGAATTCGATTCTCAGTCAAAGCACCAAAGTGTTAGCACCAAAATTGGTCACTAACCTCGTAGAGAAAGATTGTGTAGAGATATAAGTAATGAAAGTAAATTAAATAGAGAAGACAATGCTAATCTAACTGCAGAAAGTAAGAACACCAAATTTATAGTGGTTCAGCGTAATTGCCTACGTCCACTTTGAGGTTAAACTTTATTGATCTTCTTTATAGTTGATTACAAATACAATTCGTGAATCAAAATGCTTGCATGAAGTTGTTTAAGTAAAGAAGATGAGTCTCGAAAATGGCAGAGCCTCCCCAGTGTTCTCTCCCAAAAAAGGATCCCTTTCACTGTGACCCTGCCCCTCTATTTATATGCAAATATGGGCTGGACTTCCCAAGTGGGCTTGGTGGGCCGAACGCTCTAGCCCAGGTGTTGTGGTCGCTGCATGCCGAACCTGGTATGCCGAACGCTCTGATGCCGAACAGTCCTTTCTATGCCGAACGGTACGCTGGATGTGTGGGAAGTGCAGGATGATTGTCAGTTGAGGCCGAACATGTCTCTATCCGAAGCTCTTGAACGAACAGTGCATGCAGGCCGAACGACATTGTTACCTTGAGTATTTGTGCATACTGAATGTCTTCTGGATGCCGAGTACTACGCCGAGCACCATGGGATGCCGAGTACGCCGAGTACCTTGGGATGTCGAGCGCTCTTGTTGCCGAGTTCTCCTATCACCGAGTTCTAATGATGCCGAACGCTAGCTGACGCTGAGCATTGGTTGTCGCCGAGTGCCAGTTGACGCCGAACACTACTTGACGCCGAGTCTTCCGGTCGCCGAGCACTACGGATGCCGAACGCTATGGATGCCGTGTGTTTCGCCGAACACTCCTGGATGCCAAGTGCTTCGCCGAACACTCCTGGGTGCCGGACACTATGGATGTCGGACACTCTCTGGTGCCGAGTCCCACTGGATGCCGTGTGCTTCGCCGAACACTCCTGGATGCCGGACACTATGGATGCCGAGTGCTACTTGATGCCGAGCACTAGTTGCCTGGTCAAATCTCCAGGAAACAGCATATAACGCTTCTCAAATACTTCTTTAAATTTCTCCCAAGAAAACTCGTCTTCTGGCTTATCCACAGTGACTGTCTCCCACCATGCTAAGGCTTCTTCTTGAAGTTGCCAGGAAGCTATTAGTCGCATTTGATCATCTTCCAACTTTAGCCCCCTAAATGTTCTTTCACAAGATCTGATCCATGCTTGGGCCTCAACAATAGACTCCTTGCTGGTAAATGGCTTACCACCAAGCTTCGAGAAATTCTTATATAAGTCAGCCAGATTCGGCTGATGTTGAGTAGGTAAAGCTGCTTCTGCTATTGGGGGAATTTGATTAGCTGTTGTGGCATTTCCTTGACCCCTAGCTCTTCCTCTTCGTCCCCTCATTCTTACTATCTGTAATTAATAAGAAAACAGGATTTAGATCCACGGACAAAATATCTCAAGGAATATCAGTAGTAAAAAGAAATAGACTAGGAAAATTCAAGGTTTCGGGTTATACTCAATCTAGGGTATACTGCACCCTATCTCTAATGAGCCATCTAATGTGTTATACTCCATAGCTAAAGTTCTTACTCAACCTTCAGCTCTGATACCAAATGTAACGGTTGCGAGACAGTGGGCACCGGTAGGCTTTGCAACCATCCCAGCCCAACTGTGGCTTACACTAGTACCATGCCCTTGCTTTTACGGCCAGCCTTTCGACTGTCACAACCAACCCATCCCACTCAGGGATATGTAGGGGTAAGAGTCTCCCGTTCGCCACCAAACTGCGAATCGAGAACCCCCTATCATGCTGTAATGAAGCAAGGTCAGTCATGGGACTGGTATGAGTAAACAAAAGTAGTTGCTTTAAGTAAAATAGATTTAACAAAAAGAATCCGATATGCTTTTGAAAATGAAACTACCAGACCTCCCGCCACACACACAATGCAAATGCAGACTTGGAGGAGATTTCTTCTTATGATAGTAAATATGCTTAATACGAGAAAAATTCTTTGATATTATTACTAGTGCATAGTGTAGAAAGCCATTTCGAAAATATAATATTAATCTTAGCCAGCATAGACATTCCGAACTATACCTACTATAGCTACCATCTAAACAGTGGGGCGCCACCATAAGTAAATGGAAGGTTCTACAACTAAAATCGTAAAGGGTTCGTATTGGAAATAGGATTTCCAACAAATGGTCGGGCTAAGGAACTTCCCACTGTCAATGGAAACGCCTCTGGAGGGACGTCCCGAGAACCTACCTGGCTCTCTACCAACACAAGGCCGGGTTACCTCTTTCACTAGGTAACTACTACTCGAGTATGCCATCCCCCGGTCCTTTGGGACCTTTATCCGAGGGCCCTTGACCACAAAGCAACAATCACACAGTAAATGAGACTGGAGCAACCACATAGGTAAATATCTGGGCTCCATACCATGATATCACCTTTTTCCAGAAGGAAATGACATACCCTAAAGGGAGCGACCCTCATAACCTTGCCGCATCTTTCCTATTTCGACCATTTCCAGGTTGTGAGGCTCGATGAAGTCTCGTCCACAAAGCTACACTTTTTCACAAAGCCGTGCTTTGATCACAAATGATCAACGAATGATCATCAACACACAGCAACACTCAGCATGCCACACTACCAAATTGGGAGTATATCGCTGATAACCTTCAACTACATAACCTCTAAGCTCGTACGTCTCAAAGAAGGGTGTTAAGCTAAGAGAATAAATTCTCCGCCACCAACAGATATGTATTTGAAAGAAATCTGCTTTATATCTCAAAGTGTAGTGTCAAACATACATCCATACAAGTTTGTTCCGGGTTCGAACAGAACCGAAGGCACTTCCGAAGAAGTCCTTGCAATCCAGGTATTCACAATCCCGATCGGACTTCCCATCACTTATGGAATCTCTATACCAGAGCAACTCAGTGCAGAGACAATCGATAGGTCATCCTATCATTTTCACAAATACCCGGTCTTCAACACCGGTCTTCAAATGCTATCCATTTCGACATATCACTATTCGGAATGGTCTATACGACACAAAGGTCCTCTCCCGGCTAAATCGAATAGTGATCGATAAATTTAAACACGTGGATATATATCAATCACAAAGATTTATATTCTGGGTTCGATGTGGGTTTCGGAAAATCAAATGAAATCCGACTCCCTGTCGCATCGAAGTTTTTAAATGTCGTTTAATGGGCAAAAAGGGTTTTCACATTAATACAGAACAAATCACAAATCATAGTGCAGTATAGAGCAATCTACATTACACAGTATCGTAGCCACAACAGAAATAACGATTCAGTATCGAATAATTATTTTAAATCAATGTGAGTGCGATTTAATAAATTAACCACATAATTATTTTCATGGATTATTTTAAATCAATGATTAATTTGAATAAATTAATTTAATCTTAAATAACTTGATTAATTGTTTCTTAATTTAATTATTTTAATTAACTGCCAATTAAAATTAATTAACTTAATTTATCTAATAAACAAATTCTTAATTACAAATTAATTCAGACACTTAATTATTTATTAACCCATTTTAATTACAAATTATAATTCATTCTTCACTTAGTTAATAACAATTATTAATTTAATCAGTCTTGATTTCTTTCTAAAACAATTTATTAATAATAATTATTCATCTAAATTAACATTTAAAAATCTTCTTTAAGCTTTTCGAAAATCAATTTATTTCTATTACAAAAACTTTAATGTTAATTGACTTTAACGTTTAATCTTGCATTAACTATTTAGTTAAAGCATTAATTAGATTATTAGGCATCCACTTAGTTAATTTGTAATAAGCCTTTAACTCAACATAGTCAATATAAGTTGCTTCATAAACACTAAAATTTACTTAATAGTAAAACTCGAATTTTTATTTGGGCTAAACCCATTTTTAAAGTAACCCGAGCAAACCACGTTTTTCACTCGAGTAACACTCGGGTCCTTCTCGTCTCTTCCCCGAGTCTATTTCCTTTCTTCCCCGTGCTTTCTTCTTCTTCTTTTTTTCTCTCTTACTTAAGCTAAGTTTTAAACTTAACCCACTGTTGAATTGACCCCATTCGAATGCGAGAGAACCTCGAGCCAAAACATAATTTTACTTGAACGCCCCCTCGAGTTCCTCCCCAGGCCCAAACTTACTGACACGAAATCGACGTCGTGCACGTGCACAACATCGTGCCTCCGTTCTGGTGGCCATCACGAGTTTTGACAGGTCGAAAAACTTGCCTAAGCTTAAAATCGAACTTTGGTTCGACACGAAAAATTGGAAATCAAAAATTTGCACTTTTACTCGTCACTGCGCTCGAACACCCCCAACTAAACTGCCTCGCCGCCACTCCTCAGACCACCAACGACGCCACACCCTCGGCCATATCTCGTCAATACACCAAACCTTCATTCCTCAGAACCATGCGAAGCTCGATGCCTCCGAGGTGATGAAATCACCTCGTTTCTTACTCACTGCAAACCCTGAGCTTAAACCCTACTCTGGGTTCGATCAACAAATTCACGCATTCGAAAAAAATTTCGACAATTTTCTCATCATCACTGAAGCTCAAACAAGCTTCAATCCAAATTTCAATGTTCATAATTGAATCGTTCACCAGAAATCAAGAAAAATGCAATTTTGGTTTAAATTCAAACTGCTCCTAAACCACTTAAGTAAAAATCATCATACTGCTTTTAAAAATAATAAATTGCAGTAAGAATTCAAGTTATGAACTTGAATTAACTTTTTACAACAATCAAATTTGTCAAATTATTACTTAATTTCCTGTAAAAACAAGATTACAGTGGTATATTTTACAAACATGTTTTAAATCAGCTTTAAAAAATCTTGATTGAGATCCAAACTTCTTGTTTGATTTAAAGCTTTACAATGATCAGTTGAAAACAATTTTAGTTTGAATGATAATCAACCCTGTAATCAATGACAGAGAAGACCAATATACAGAGCAACCTATATATATAGACACAAAATTATATTCAAAGATAAAACATATTCAACACCATATAATCAATGAATCCTCTTTACTGTTAAACTTAAAGCCTTAAAGTTGATGTTTACTCACATTGGATATATTGATGAGCAGAGATGTTTCTGGTTTGAAACTGCAGTTTGATCTTTTCCTTTCTTCTGTAAATTGTTTCCAAATTTAAATATAAAGTGATGTTTTACTTCTTCCTTTTTTCCTAACTTTGCTATATATTTTTTTCTTTTGAACGAGCTGGTATAGAGGATGTGATAAAGAAAACAATGCAGGCTGAAACAAGATATAAACTGTACTTTTTAAATTTGTTTGTACATTATTAACCAGAGATTTTTTTTCTCAATGGTGGTTGATAATCTTGCTTGATGTACTAGAGGTAATGGCATTAAATGCCTTGGTCCCTTCTTATGTTTACACATATAATTTTTCTTCTTGCAAGTACATTTCGTATATAAATTTTTATTCCTTCCTTGGTATTTGCTGTTTTAGTCTTTTTTCATAGCTTCATGTTTACTTGTGTGATTTGCTTTACTAAATGAAAAATTACCATAGTTATTCTTTTATATTATTGTTTTTGTTTATTTTTTATAATTTTTAAACTTACCTTATACATTTATGTTCAACACAATTCTTGTCTTTACATTATTATTATTATTATTTAAAACTTTAACTACCAAGTATCTTATTTATATTCATAAAATTTTATACTTATGTAAATTGCATAACTTCTAGTGTTGAACAATTTATAAAATTTGTTTGTATTATTTTGTAAGTGTATTTCGTTTATATTTTATTTATTTTAACTTAAAATTCAAATTCAATACATATATACATACATATATAGGATGTTAAATCCAAATGATTTAAATTCAAAAGAATTTGAAGTTTTATTTATTTAAATTAACACATTATTTTATTTATTTAAAAAAATTTCAAATTAAATTTCCAAAATTCAAATAAGTCGCTAAATTTAAATTAACAAATTCTGTGATGTTACTAGTGAGGAGTAGGAATGTTAGTTTATATATATATATATATGGGGGAGCAAAGCATCGGCCCATGACTACAAGGTCAACGCAAAATAGGGAGGGGTCTGTTAAAAACATACCGATCCATATGACCAAGCGAATTAGAAGGAAAAAGAGAGGGGATCGGCATGGAAGACACCGTTCCCTATGAACACGAGAAATGGAATGGAGGGATCGGTTGTATCATGGTCCGTTTTTTTGTACCCTTTAAGTTGACAATAAACCGTGCATATCCAACTCAAATTGAACGAAAAGGAGGATCATGAAGGGTAAAAAGAAAAATAAAGATAGAACAGAATCTCACACGAATGGAATAACATATATTATTTCAATATATAATCTTACACCAAAAATTTTTGAATACAAGATCAGAGTCTAACCTGGATTCAGCCTGGATAGTTATAAACCCTTGTCCTTACAAATGCCGACAATCAAACAAAACAAATGCAATATATACAACGGATAATAGAATACGTCCATACGTAGATGAAGGTTTCTAGCTCCCCTTTAGATATTCCAAGTGTCTTCAACTTAACCTGAAACCACTCGGATCCAACCCAAGTATTTATAATACCCGGATCAGGCTTGATAAACCAGTGTGAGATACTCGATTTATATATTGATGTCAGTTTAAAACCTTTGAAAAGAAGGGTATCTCATAAGACCACGCCCACACATAAAAACGGACGGGTTTTTACCCTATGATAACCAAAACACTTTTATTACCAACATAATTTGATATTATCTTTAATGACATTCTTTTGGAAAACATCTTTCAAATAAACTTATTCAAGAAGGTATCAATACTTGAAATAAGTCTAAGGGAATATATCCGGACTAGGTCGATGGAATATACCAGATGGAATATATGATACCAAAAGGGGTAGCCGAAATGTTTGCAAGTCATTACAGCTATTTTAGGACTACAATCAAAACCGTAAAGGCAACATATTGGAATTGGATTTCCAACATGATAGGGAACTAGTGACCATTCAGACCCAAAAATCCACGTATAACAGTCATAGTTCACTCTAGTGGCTACACACAATCTCCGTCAGCCTCCAAACTATACTGCTACACAACTATGGAACAACGTATTACTCGGTGGCTTTACACGATCTCCGTCAACCTCTATACCTTTCCATTTCATCATCTTAAGGCAACGAATTCCTTTCATTCCTCATAACTAATAGCTCGGAATATGTCCTTCAGACCATATAGTATCCATACCATTCCTGGGGTGTGAGGCTCGTGAGGCTTCGCTACAAAGCCACACTTTGATCATCACGGCTTCCACTTTGAATGCCACATTTCCATTCCTTTGATCATAATTGACTTCCACAAATATACAACCTTCGTGCTCGTATGTCTCAAAGAAGGATGTTAAGCTAAGAGAAGTTGCCTTCTCAGCCACCAAGCATATGTATGTTTGTAAAGTCAACGTTATGATCTTAGAAATGCAATGTCAGACATTCATCCATACAAGTTCGTTCTGGAACTGAACGAAACCGAAGGCACTACTCCTACCACATCCTGTCGGGAATTATCCCTAGTATCAGTAGCGATTAGTCCTTGTAATAGAAGATTTTCATAACAGAGCACTACTGCAACCGTAAATATAATGTATGGTAAATTTCACCTCGAGGGATTAGTGGCAAGCAGCCCTTCATCATGAAGATCCTCATCTTCAAAAATCATCATCAGCTCTTTACTTACGAACGTATACATTGGTTCGTAGTGGTTTTAGAATAGGAATTACTCCAGATCCGACCCCGGTTCCTCCAAACCAATCATCGATTAAAAAGATGTTAAGTTCATATGTGATTATCAATCATCAATCATTTCAATTCATCTTTTTTATTCATTCATAGATATCTCTTAGAGATATATTCATTTTATCATTTCTTTATCTTTTTCAGAGTATATGGAATCATTAAGCCTCATTTATTAAATCATTTGGTTAATTTTAAAACCTTTTAATCTTGGAATGATTCCAAATTATTTCACCTTTTATTTAGGAAAACACTTCCAAATCATTTATCAGATCTTAATCAAAGATTTCTTATTTCCAAAACATAACTTTTAAATGGGTCAAATCGATGTTATTTAAGACATAGTTTACTGCAAAATCAAAACAATTAATTTCAAGTATAGGAATTAGAATAATTCCAAATCATTTATTTAAATCTCATATTGGAATAACATTATTTTTAAAGCATCCAGGCTTTCCCTTCGATCTGTTCTGCCCCTCGTCTAAAAGAGAAAACAAAGGCCAGGTAAGTTCAGGCATTGGTTGCTCCATTCCTAACCTTAGTTACACACATTGTTTTACCGTTTAGATCTCATAGGCGGGACAAATGTACTAGTCGTTTCTGCATACCGTTTACGCATACTCTTTCATTTTTAGAAATGATTTATAAAACTTCCAAATCACTATTTCAAACACTTATTCATTTATTTAACCATTCCATAAACCCTTTAAATTAAATTTAAAACACTTTATTAATCATTTAAAAACATTACTAAAATAATTGAAAAATAATTGTTAAGTATAAAACTATATTTCAAAAGTTATAGAAAAGTGCTGCGAAAAAGTGCCACGAAAAGTGTCTTTTAAGCTATAGTGATCAAAACAACTTTTTATCATTTGGAAATCTATTTTTATTACCTAAATCACTTTTAAAACATTTTAAAAGATTTATAAGATTTATTCCATATTTTTAAACATTATTTTCCAAAGAAATCCAGTTTTGGATTCCGAACTACAAAATTAGGATTTTTCCAAAACTTGTTTTACTCATATTTCAAAATCTACTTATCGAAATCTTAATTTTCTTTCTTCGTTGGAAAACTATGGATATAATAGTTCGAAAAATTCTTATCTTTAAGGATTCCGAGCTATGTTCTACTTTGTACATTTATTTAACTTTTATAGCGTGAAATCGCGAACTACCGTTACGCGATGCGCTTATTTTTGACCAAATTTTCTATTCTCATTCAAACTTCACCAAATCACTTTCTTATATTTATAAAAAAATTATAAATCATTTTAAAACATTTAAACCAATATTGTTCCATATTAAATCTCTTTTTCACTTTCAAATCATTTCATAATATTATATTATTATAATATTCACTTTCAACCTTTTGTTATATTTTCAAAACCATTAAGAGGCTAAATAAACTCTATGCACGTATTATATGCATTCATTTCTATTGATTAACCATTTATTATGATTTCTCTTAATTTATCACAACCAAGTTATCAACCATATCAGGATCGATATAATCAACCATAAAATCATTCAAGTTATCAACCATTCACACAAATCATTAAGAGATTAAATGGTGATATTATCATACTTAAAATAGTTATAGATATTATTTATTATTTAATAAACAATGAGTACTCACCTTTAACCAAATCGATTAACTTCCTACCAACATTCTTACTAACAACACTTCACTTAAACTTCAACTAATCAATTTCTACTCCATTCCCTTTGCTTTATGCTATCGACCTCTTCTTCCAAACTTCCAAAAATCCAGCAGAGCTTTTGTAAAACCATGAATTTGCTCCAAGCTCCTTAGAATGAAATCGGCGGCACTTCCTTCTCTTTCTCTTGCTCCGGAGTTCCCGAACTTGCTTCCTTTTCTCATATGGTTCGGCCTTGATGGGTTCCACATCTTCCTCCATCATTTCTTCACTTTTTAGATGCTAAAGCATGTTTTAATGATATTCTAAAGTCTTTGGTAATGTTTGGTAGTGTTTGGAGTTGATTTGATATGATTTTAAGAAAAGTTAGTAAGGAAAAGAGAGAAGAAGAAGCCATTAAAGAGAGCTTTAAGGAGGAAGAAGAAGGTGGAAATGGTTTGAAAGAAAGTGAAAGAAGTGGTTGGTATTTATAGAAAAAAAATGAAGTGGCAAGTTAGCAAAATATCCTTTATCAAATTATCAAAATAATCTTACTTACTTTTTAAGCAGCCTTATTTTTTTCAATACTTAACATCACATTCAAATCATTACTTTATGTCATTTTCACTTAAGTATTAAGTAAAGAATAAAATAATTATGTTTGCCTTGATTTGATGTTTACTTTTTGACTTTTGTAAATTTTTTTGTCATTTTATGCTTATTTTTTGTTAATTATATTCTAGAATTTTCTATGTATGTTTAGTAAAAGTAAACTTGATTAGTGAATTAATACTTATACTATTTGAATATATTTTCATATATAAGAAAATAAAGGTGCAACAACGTTGTGACAACTTTAAATCGACCAAACGTTGATTTTCGACAAAATGTTTTACGGTCGCATTTTGAAGTTTTAGTTAAACTATTTATTTATGTAAACCAAATTTAAAAATTAATTTGTATAATGCAATTTAAAAATATAAACACTTATAAATTAATTAAAATAATTTATTTAACCATTGAAACTTATTTTTTGAAATCAGGATTTTATCACTTTTGTCGATATAAGCAATTATTCCTATTTTTGTGTATATTTCTCTTTGAAAATCCTATCTAATATTATTTAAATCATAAAATTTTATATATTTTGTATTTAAAATCACTTTAAATGTTATATTTGGAGGTGGTCAAATTCTGGGTCGTTACAGGTTGAGCATGTGCCGATCCCTACAA
Source organism: Allium fistulosum (assembly GCA_030737815.1). Lineage (NCBI taxonomy): Eukaryota > Viridiplantae > Streptophyta > Magnoliopsida > Asparagales > Amaryllidaceae > Allium > Allium fistulosum. The sequence goes on from CM060906.1 coordinate 1,041,451,013, forward strand.
ATGCTTTCAAAAAGAAGAAGAAAAAAATATGAATAATGAATGAGGGATCGACTATGAGCATGTATGCAAACTAGCATAAGCATGAATTATTAAAAGCACGCACATACAAAATGCAATGAAAATTGGAGAAGACCCGTGGATGTACGAACACACCCGGGAGCCAATAACAAAGAACATGTATATGAACGTGTATGTGCATGACCCAAAAGGTTCAATTTTTGAAATTGATAAAAATTGAAATCAAACCTTAATCCTTCGAGTTCGAGGCTGGACCGAATAACCAAAGATGTTAGCCTTATGGAATCGGACTTATATATATCAACTAATGAAGTTTGACCCTGGATTTATACTATTGGAAATCGACCAAGCGTCATGACGACCAATGAGAAATACAACACCTTGGAAAAATAATTTGATGGATGGATAGCAACTATTCAGGAAACTAAATAGATTTCTTTTCGAAGACTCTAACTTGCTTCGATTTAAAGCACGTCGTGTTAATAACAAGACGTACTTTAGGAGGCAAGCGTTATCCAGCATTTTAACCTGGCTATATTGAACTGATTGCACAAGTCAGATTCGACTGCCATCAAGGTCGATGACACCAGAGTAATGATTGTAGGGCCTAGAAGTCAAGTACAAATGGTAACATGAAGTCAATGCTGAATGGACTTAATGTATATGCAAGGCAGAGTGTTCGAAATATGAAATACGGTTTACCACCTATGAGGGATCGGCATAAATTAGTTCTAACAATAGGGATTGGCATGTTTTAAGGGTGGGAGCATTCCTATGGTAAACAATCAATATCTCAAGATCTACAAGTCCAATGCATATAAAATTTGGGGAGCAAGATATGAGGACCCTAGTGAGCCTACCCTAGGGATCGCACCTTGATAGGACAAAGTTGGAGGGATCGGTACACTTCCTTTGGAAGGGATCGGTAGAAAGCAGCATGTACACCATATTTTAGTGAATATCAGCTATAACTCGAGCTCCACTGATTCAATTAGCATGAAATTTGGAGGCTAAACATATTTTAGCATGAGGAAGCCACCATAGGATCACACACAAAATTAAACAAATGAAGGGATTAGTAATGATCCCTCTTCTTTGGGAATTGGGCCATGTGACCCCTCTTGTGGGCCCATAGAGTTTTGACGGTCTTTTTGCCGAGTTTTCAGAGAGATATTTGGCTATCTTCATCTATGAATACTAGCTTGGTTGTTCATTTTCTAGACTTTTACGCTGCTAGTTGCTTTATATTTTCTTGTGACTAAGGATTTTGATCCTATTCCTCTTGTACTCAGATTAGAAAGGAATTAATAAAGTAATCAATTTAAAGTGGATGTAGGCAAATAACGTCGAACCACTATGAAACATTGTGTGCATGTTTTTCTTTTAGTTAATTGATGTTTCTTTGTTATTGTCCACTGTTTCCATTTTATTCTTCATTTAATTCTCTTCAAAAACTCACGATTGGGTGTTTATGCCAATTTTTGGTGCAAATAGATGTAAATAATAATTTATCCACGCTTCTCTTTTCTTTCCTTTTTGTGTCATTCCTTTCGCATGTATATCCAAGTTTGTCAATCTTTGGCTTTGTTTGTTTAAAATTCTACAAACTGAATGTCATATATTTATTGCTGAATGTTGATTCTGATTATTGTTTAATGATTATTGGATTATAAATAGTTGTTTGGTCTTATTTTAAAAACTTCTGAGTAAAATTAAAGTATCTGTTGTTTTGACAATATTACCCTCTATTTTAATTTGATTTCGCATGATAATATTTAAAATAATGAATCTATTAGGATAAAAGTTTATGTTAAAGAACCTATATTTTATAATTATCAAATTTCAATAATATTTTAATTTTGAAAAAAAAACATAATTAATGAATCAAAAATTAATTTTTTGGTTTCAAATGATTTAAATTAAATTTCTATATTCAAGAATTATAATTTTAATAAACAAAATAAAATAAACTAAAAAATTAAGTTAAAATATAATTTTAAAGAACTAGTTTAAAATTTTGAAAATCCCACACTGCTAAAAATTTCAGTGAATATCGGACTTTAAAATTAGTATTTTTAAAGTTTTGAATTTTTTATATATTTAAGCCTAAAATAATTTAACAAATGTAATTAAGGATGTAAATGAAAAAATGTTATTAAGTGTTAAGCTCTTGGAAAAGCTATATGAAATGTTCTAAACAAACGATAACTTTATTTACGAAGGCTAATTCTATTAACACACCACAATTACTTAACATACATTAAAAAAATATAATAAATTAATATGCATAAAAATTACTTTACATACATCATTATTTCTTTTACAAAAGTACCCTTATCTCATCTTTGTTATCTTATTTCTTTCAAACTTAATATTCATTTACAAGAACTAAGATATTTGTAGAACTAATTAAGTTAAAATTCAATAAAATGAGCTCTAATTTGTAGCACCAATATTGCATCTTCTTTATGGATATTTTAAATTTCTCATTTCAACAATAACAGCTCTAATTTTAGGAAAATGATTTAATGTTTTAAAATTAAAGCGGTTAGTAGTGAATTATTTTTGGGGTAATTAGTTTAAAGGACAAACTTATGAACTTTTTCTGTGTTTAAGGCACCTAATTTTGAAATCAGTTAAAGGAATAAACACATAATATGTATTTTCCTCTCTCCCATAGCTATAACCATCACACGGTCTTTGGTCGCTCTCCTTTACCGCTGCTGCATCAGCCTCTGCACTACCTATGTTAATTTTGTCTACGCCGCCACCAAGCTCTGTCCACTGCTTGCCTCAACCATCTAGTCGTTGCCTTTACTAACTATAAACCTTAGTATTTTCAACATTGACTAATGCCGCACCATAAAACCTTAGTTTATACACAACGCATTTTGTTACATACCGTGTCGGCTACATCTTCAGCACATAACATCAAAGTTGCTCATCTCATCTTCTTCACCAATCATTAATTACTGCAAAAATATCAAATGGTAAAAAAATTATATTGTACGGTAATATTATATGAGAAAAAGATGTAAAAAGAAATATGGCAAGTACAAAATATTAGAAATCATATCATTTAATTATAAAATGCTAACACGAGGTAAAATCGTCTAATACACGATAAAACTGAAATATAAGTGCTTAATTTTTTTTAATTCGATGAATACAAAATCGATATTACACGGTACCATTAAAAGATAATTTAGACAAGCACCATTGTTCCAGTGGTAAAGTGAATCGACTTTGGTGTGAGAGGTCACAAGTTCGAAACTTGCGTAGCGTGATTCGAACATTTATTGACAAATGATTTGTGGTTTGTTGTCCCAATGACATGTTGTATCTAAGTACCATTTCAAAATAAAAGATAATTTATGAAAAATAATACGATAAATATTCAAAATGTTAAATAAAAATGATACCACATTTATAAAGCTATGCAATAGCATTATAAATTAATTTATGAAAAATAGTATTACATATATTTAGAAAATAAAGTAAAAATGATGCAACCTTTACAACATTCGTAAATGATACTAGAAAGTGGAATTAAAAAAATTTAATTCAAAAATGAGACTAAAATCCATAAAATCTAAACCCAAAAATGCTAATATACATCAAAAACTAATACGACAATTTATAAATGCTACTATAAAATAAAGTTGTGAGATACAATATATACACCATCTAAAAAGATGTTGCAATTGTTTATAAACTGCCATTATAATTCAAAATATGCTATTACAGCTCAGACACTGCTACTACAATTCATAAAATGCTCCTATAAAATAGCATTATGAATAAAAATATGCATAATTAATTTAATAAAAAAAGATTCTACATGACAGCATTAATAAATTTTGAAATAAAATAAAATGCTAGTAGAAAGTAGAATCTTAAAATACTTAATTAAAATATTTAACTTTATAAGTTAATATATACATTTAATTATTTTAAATATTACTTCAACTCATAAAATGCTACTACGGAGTAACATTGTAATATAAGATTAAGCACTTCACCTACAAAATGATACTACAATTCATAAAATACTATTACAAATCAAAAAATGCTAAAATAGTCCAAAGACCGCTTGCGTAGTTCATAAACACTACTAAAAAACATCATTGCGAGGTAAAATATACAGCTCGTCTATAAAATGCTACAGTTGTTCAACTACTGCTATTATAATTAAAAAACTACTACCTAATTCATAAAATGCTGCTATAAAATAACATTAAGCTGAAATATACATTTTTTATCTACAAATTCTATTACAAAATAGAATTGGAAGCAGAAACATAAATAATTATCATGTTAAAATATTGATATTACATAGTATTATTATCAATTGTTATCTTCTTCTTCTCCAATTCCATGTTGCTTCTCCTCCATATTTAGCTCTAATCATATAAAACATCACTCCTTCATCGCCATTGCAGCACATTTAATGCACCAATAATATTTATGTCAATATTCATCACCGTCTCCTCTTTCCATCATCATCAAATTCATCATTCCTCTCTGAATCATTCTCGTAGTCAATCTCGACTTTGCCACCATTGTTGAGAGCTGGTGCATCTCTGATGAGCCTCAATCCTCCATCATTCGGGTTAGTCGCATGAAAAGATGAAAAACCTAATTTAATGTGGCCTTAAAAAATCTTTTGCATGTCTGCTAGATTATGGACAATGCTTGTCCTTTTTGCTGAAAAATAAAACATGTCCTTGACCAAAAAAGATGGAAGTTTGTTTCCTTGTTATTTTTTAACTATCAGATTGGATGAAGATTTACACATAGGTCGTGTTTGTTTAAAATGATGAATTCTGAATGTTGATTGATTAATTCTGAATTTTAAAGATTGATTATGAACTTTGAATTCGGAATAATCACCACTTGTTTGTTTGCATTTTAAAACTTTCAATCAAATTAAGAATTATGTTTCTTTTGATATAATGCCCTCTACATTAGTTATTTTATTTAATAATGCTTATTAAAAGGAGGAATTTGATATTTTAAATAATAAATTTTAAATGGTTTAAACTATGAAAAATTTTAAATTAAGAGAAATTTGAATACTATAAATGCTCGTTGTATTCAAGCCTTAAAAATTACATTGTAGCCTCACTTACTTTTAAAAAAAATAGATGTCCCATTTTATTATTCTTTACTTTATCTCATAGTATGTACATGAAACATCTTTTACACTAACTTGCTTATTTTCTGTAATGCCCCACCTCGAGACCCACATTAACAAAAAGCATTACGGAGTAATACCATTTGTTAATGCAAAGAATAGGGCTGGTTAGGAGCGACCATCTGTAATATTTGTCTTAAATAAGTATTGAATACGTCGATTGGGTGCTCTAAATTTTTCTTTTACCTTTCTCAAGTGGATCGACATACTCAATAAATGGTAACACAAAACTATGATGGCTAACGGATCTATCAGAACAAAATATAACAACAACAAATACAACAGATCACAAAATAACAGTCATGCATATATATACATATATACAGGTACATGATAGTACACTACAAAGTGATACAACAGTGGTGGTACATGGACCACAATACATACACCGAGTCAAAAAGAATAAGTACATATCAGAGTTCACAAAATACAACAAGACTATACAAAAGATGACTAACATCAAAAGAAAGCAAGAAAATCCATAGTGGAAGCAGCATAGCGGTAATCTACAGTAGGTGTCTAACCTGAAACAACTCGGTCTGACCCGAGTCTATAAAATACATGGGTCGGTCTAGCTTAAATAAACTGATTAACATATGATAGGTAAAATAAAGGGATAAAGGATAATATTTCTTTTCAAAAGAGAAGAAGTAACACAAATATATGTCAGCTACTTCATGTGAGAGAATATCACTAAAATATATCATTAGAAGATATCTCGAAAGAGGCAAATTCAATGACAATATCAATTAATCACAAATAATTGCCTCATATCATCGGCATGTACAATAGCCAATATAATGGCTTTCATTAATCAAAACTCCTAAATAGGAAATCACAAATCTCAAAAATACGCCAAAGAATGGCAATCACAAATAGCTCCTAAAAAGGAGATCATAAATCTCAAAATAAACGCCAAAAGATGGCAATCACAAATCATAATATGTAGAACTCGATTAAGAGTTCAAAACTCCAAAAATGTAATTGCCATATAATAATTTCTCAAACGGCTCAAAAGGCCCAGTAATCTCGAAATGGCGAAAACATTTGGAAATCACAAATAAATCATTAAATATCACAAAAGATTGCACGTGCTTAATAAGATGGCCGAAGCCCGCCAAATATTGTATCTCAAATAAGTTGCCAACATCCCGAAAGACAAATGACACAAAGGTCCAGTGCTGGCAATCAACCCGAAGGTCCATAAAAATGTATAGCTTCAAACGAACAAGTCTGGAATTAACCAAAAAAGTGAACGCATGTGTCTCATACCACATGTTTTACTAAATCGTTTAATTCTCTTTCTCATACGCTCGAAGAGTGCAAAATTAGCTTCAAACGAACAAGTCTAGAATTAACCGAAAAAGTAAACGCATGTGTACCATACCACATGTTTTGCTAAATCGTTTAATTCTCTTTCTCATACGCTCGAAGAGTGCAAAAATGTATATTTTATATAGAAAATAAATTGCTTTGAGAAAACTAGTTTTTAAACAATTTTTGAAATCTTTTGAAAAACATATCTTTGAAATTTCTCTTTATAATGGAGAATATAAATTTTTAATAGCTTTTAAAATAATTATAAATATTGTAAAATATTTATTTCGAAAGCTATTTTATTAGAAAATTTATTTCAAAATCATTTTAGAAAACCCGTGCTCGAAAACACTAGAAATCATCGAAAACGCCATAAAATCGGCATATGAAATCATCTCAAAAACATGTCAATCTGAAATATGAATCAACTATAATGTTGGCTTACCTATTGATAGGTTTTAAGCCCTTCAACACATTTCATAACATCACAAAAACTGGTGGCAAAAGTAGTTAGAACAAGCAGAACAAGCAAAAATGGTGCACAAGAGGAAAAGAAATCGACCTGGGCAAATAAACCCATAAGTCGACCTATGCATTGTCTAGGTCGACCCCCATGAATGCTGGGTCGACCTGTAGGTCGTGATTCCTACAGGCATTTTCTACCTTCTTCGATTCAATTTTTGAGCAACAATTCCAACCACTTCCAAAATGATTCAGACCAAGAAATTTGACATGCACAAACTACTACACATAAACAACAATCCGAAAAAATTCTGGCATGGGTTCATGACAAGAACAGATAGATATAAGCACAATTAGAAGGACTCTAGAACGTATTTTCACTGTAAACTTTCAAGCAAGAAACATTTGTTTATAGTAAGCAAAATCAAGTAATTTCCAGCATACAAACTTACTTTAAGCTAGAATTTGTGAGTTATAAACTCACCTTATATGATTTTTGAGCGAATTTGAGTTGCAAGGTGATGACTTTATGGCCAAGAGAAGCTCTAAGAACCTGTAACTGAAAAGAAAAAGACATGCAGCAAAGAGAATGAAAGTTACAGACAACAATCTTTCTCAAACAGAAAATAGATAAGATGATTTTGTGATTTTGGTTTTGATTACTTATCAAAATTTGGATTTACTAATTTTCCCTTTGATTTTGTTTAATTTGAAGTAAGTTTTGAATAGTTAAGAGGAGACCATTTTTTCTTTTCTCGGGTTTGTTTTAGGAAGGAAGGCAAAATGAGAAAGAAGAAAAGAACGTACAACCTCTTTTGAACATTCCAGAAATGGGTTTGGGCTTGAACCCATCACCCATTAGCCTATATGTTAATACTTTGTTAAAATTAACTAAGTTAAGCTATGTTAGCACCATATTTCACCATATTTATGCATATTTAACCAAATAAATTTATACAACCTATGATTGTGTTTACAAAAATGTTTTATGGACACATAAAAGTTATTTTAGCCATAAAAATCAATTTCCATCATAAATATCCTTATTTTTTTATTTAAATGCTCAATTTATACTATAATTACATAAAACAATATTTTTAACATCAAAATTACATAAAATCATTTCTCTTGTTTATAACAAACCATGTTAAAAATATTTTTACATCCAAACATTATTAGAACAAAATTCCACCTTTTATTTACAATTAGTAACATATTAAATTCAAATACTTCATTAAAAATAACAAAAATCAACATTTGGGAATAATTTCCAAAATTATTGCATTTTATCAAATTAAAACCATATAATGCTCATTTTTTATTACAAATTCTCATAACAAAGTTTCTAAAACTTTATTTCCAACATTATTTTTTATTTACAACAAATGATATTGAATTAAATTCTTTTACTTCACTTATTTAATTAATTAACTAATAAATCAACATAATTCCATTTTATTTTACCAAAGTTTATTGTTTATTCCAAATAAACAATTTTAACAAATTTTCATCTTCAGTTTATTTCATTTTCTCCATTCAATTATAACCACCGTTATAATTTAATTTCATAGGTAATCACCAAAACCAAGGTTGTTACATTTTCACATACCATGGTTTTTAATTTTAGTTAAATAAATCCAATTTTCTTTTCTATATTACTGGATATTGGTGAAAGTGACGAAATACTTCAACAATCGGAGGAGATAAACTCATTTTTATTTTTATTTTTACGTTTTATTTCTTTTGAAAATTTTGTTATAGTACAGAAGTCATAATGCATGAATCATTTTCTTACCTCGTAGTCCAACTATGGTAAAAAAATCTGATTCACGCATACAACTACGCGATTATGATTTTTATCTTGTAGTCCAACTACGGTGTAAAAATGCTAATCACACAGTTGCTCTATGTTGTAGTTATTCCAAAGGAAAAAATTCCCAGCTTGTAAGGTATTAGATTAAATTCATCAGATTTCATTTTAGCCAATTCGGTTATGGTTTTGGATTTTCGTTTGAGTAGATTCGATTAGGATTTTAGATTTAGTCTGTTGCTAAGGGCATCTTATTTTCCTCTTCCTAATACCATTATTAAAAAGTACCATAAAATTTTATGTTATACTCTTCATAATATTAGACTTTTTAAGGGTGTCAAATGCATCATTTTCGACTCTTTTTTGTATGGTGAACAACCGCCGACCAACACCATTTTCCATGACGACAACCATCGAACTATAGTAGTTTGATGGTTGATGGCTATGGAAATGGTGTTGGTTGGCCGTTTTTAGCTGTGCAAAATGACTTTATTCATTGGTTGATTGTCATATGAAATGACTTTGGTATTATAAAGCACCAAAATTTTGTTATTTTTTCTATAGTATTAGGAAGAGAGAAAAATGGGTGCCCTTAGCAATCCACTAGATTAAATAAAATATACCATGTTTTCAGTTTTTTTCTTATTTTGTTCATGAATGATAGAGAAAGGTAAATGTGGAACTATTTTAATTATCAGGGCGATTAGCAAAAAGAGAGGTGCGACAATTGTATTGGTTTTTTAGGGGCTACTAAGTGATTTTTTGGGTGAAATAGAATTCACCTACTAGAAAAAGTCTTTAAAAGGTTAATTTTGAAAGATTAAAATTATAGAAATAATGAATTTTTAGAATATTTTACTATATGAAATTATTTTCAAACATTTTAATTTAAAAATCTAGGTATTTTCAAAAGTTTAGACTGTAAAAGTACACTGAAATTCAAAAATTTGAACTTTTTTGAAATTTTAAATGTTGATATTAATGTTTAGTATTTAGATTAGATTTATAGATTTTAATAAGGTATCATTCAACATTTAGAAGTCACAAGGTTACTGTTTAGAATTAGCCTTTTGCAAATTTCTTTGATTTTGCCCAAAACGAATTATGGGACATTAGTGGTTGCGATCAATTTTATGGAGATCAACCTTCATCTCAGGTGAAATATACTAGATGTCAATTAGACTATTTCTTTAATGAACTTGAATTCTAGAGACTGATCATAGCAATGTTGAGTAGAGGCAGTAGTAAGAATATGTGGATCAGAGTAAGCTTTAGTTACAAAGAAAGTCTGATGATAAGATGATGCTAATTAGAATTTAGAAGATGAATAAGAAATCAAATTGAAGATGAAGATTGGTATTTTTTCAGTTTGGTCCTCGAGTTTTTAGCAAATTATTTTTATTGTTATTTCACTAATTACTACCCTTAGAAAAAATATTGTGCGACCCTTGATTTTCTTATAAACTTTTCTACAAGTAATTTTGTTTATGAAGCCTTAGACTTCTAATTGTTTGTTTCTAATCCAAAGCAATATAGAATTTCTCAGAAGTCCCTTAAGTTGTTGAGTGGGTTTCCTCTTTCAAGGTAAAAACATTGGTACCCTCATATCATGGTTAATTCGAATTTGGCTTTTAAATTCTCATCTTGCTCCGTTCGTTGTGTTTTAGTGAATTTTAATGTATGTTTGTCATATCTAAAGTGAAATAATGCAGCGAAGATGACTTGGAAATTAGAAATATTGAAAGAAAATTGGGAAAAAAATTATTTCCCCAATACTGAATCAATATGAAGTTGCTTGATATACATGTTGTATACATATAGTGTAAAAAATAATGCAAAAGCAAATGTACAGTTGTTTATATGGGTAATTACAAGAATACCGCTCTTACACATAATAAACTTGTTTTTGCTCTTCTAGTACTTCACTTCTATTACCCCCCCCCCCCCATCAGTTAGATCTAGGGTTTCTCTTCTCCACCTTTTCTTCTGCCGACTTCTTCAATCTTCAAATCCAACTTTAATCCTGTAAAATTGTTAGTTGATAAAGGTTTTGTAAGTACGTTCGCTCTCAGATATGCTACTAGTAGATGATTTATGTTCGATTTCCCTTTGATTACTTGCTCATGAATAAAATACAAGTTGATTTCAGTATGTTTCATTCATGAGTGAAGTACTGGATTAGCAGAAAGTGAGAGGTGCTTAGATTGTCGCACCAGATTTTTAGCTTCCTCTTTGGTTGAATTCTTACTTTGCCAAGAAAGGATCAATTCAAGCCATATGATTTATGTAGTGGTGCTTGCAACAATTTGGTACTCCACTTCAGTGCTAGATCTGGAGATGGTTGATTGTTTCTTAAAACACCAAGATACTGGATTTTCACCCAAATATATGCAGTATTCGATTGTGGATCTATGATCATCTGGATCTGTTGCCCAATCGTCATCTCGTTATCCTTGAATATATAATTTTTTGCATGTATTTAGACAAATGCCTTGATTTGCTGTACCTTTTAAGTATCTTAAAATATGTTTCACTACTTTCTAGTGTCCATCTAATGGTTTTTGCATGAACTAACACACCTTATTTACATTGAATTATATATCTGGTTTTGTTATAGGAAATGTTGTAGAGCACCCACTATACCACTATACTGCATTTCATTGATTATGATTTCTCCTTTATTTTTGGATAAATGTAGATTGTTGATTATATGAGTAGGAAGTGCTTTGGCTTGATTCATTTTTGCGTTAACCAGAATTTCTGAAATGTATTTTCATTGGCATAGAATTAGCTCTGCATATGATCTTTTGTTGACTTCTATTCCTAGGAAATAACTTAAATTTCCAAGGTCTTTGATTGAACATTCTCTGTCTAAACTGAATAACATTTTAATCTCACTATCACTACTTCCAGTGATTATGAAGTTATCTACATACACAAGTATATAAGTTGTTGCATTTTTGTCTGCTTTTGTGTATAATAAATTACCTGACTTGGTTGTTTTATAGCCTAGCTTAATCAGAATTGCCTTTAATTTATCATACCACACCTTGGTGCTTGTTTAAGCCCATATAGTGCTTTATGTATTATGCATACCATTTCATTATTGTGGATCTATCTATATCCTTGTAGTCGTTCCATATAGATGTCCTCTTGTAATTCACCATTCAGAAACGCATTATTAACGTCCAGTTTTCTGATTTTCCAGTTCTTATAAAGGGCTATAGTGAGTACTACTCTGATTGTTGTTGGTTTAATTACAGGAGAAAGTTTCATCGAATTCAAACCCTTATTATTGTATATAGCCTTTTGCAACCAATCTTGTTTTATACTTTGATACAGTGCTATATGAGTTCCTTTTTAATTTATATGTCCACTTGCACCTAATAATATTCTTGTGATTTGGTGTGGGTACGAAGCTCCATATTTTTTTTCACTATATCTTTGTTTTCTTCATCCATGGCCCATTTTTGTTTTTCATTCTTTACTGCTTCTTCATATGAAGTTGGTTCATCATGAGTTAGCACTGTTGTGTATAATTTAGGTTTAAAAATTCCACTTTTGGTTCTTGTTATCACATAATGTTCAATTCTTGTAGGAATATTTTCTTGACCTGTGCTAATTTCACTAGATTGTTGAGAATAGGATGATTGAACTTATCATGTTATGAATCTCCTTCATTCCTAGGGTTATGCTGAGTGATGTGGTTGGAATAATGAGGAGTTTCAGTTGTATCATGACCTGGTCTGTTGTTAGACATAGTGTCTTGTGATCCTGAGCTTTCCTGAGCATTTCTACCATCCTTTTCACTGCTCCATCCAGAATATATAGGTATTGGGAGGAATAGAGGCTTTAGAGTTGTGCACCTTCTTAGTAGTCTTGATGTTCATATCTGCAAAAAGGAATGCTAGTTCATTATAAAAACATGTCTTGATATGAATATCTTCCCTGTGCTGTCTAAGCATTTATATCCTTTCCGATTAGCTGTGTAGCCTAGAAAAGTGCAGGGTGATGATCTGAAATTCAGCTTGTGTGCGTTGTAAGGCCTCAAACATGGGAATCATAGGCATCCAAATGTCTTTAAGTTGTGATAATCAGGCTTTTTGTTGAGTAGAGTCTCAATTGGGCTCTTGTATTGCAGTACTTTGGTAGGTAGTCTATTGATCAGCTACATACCGGTGGTAAAAGCAACAAGCCAAAATTTGAGAGGTAATGAAGCTTATGCCAGTAAGGTTAATCCAATTTCAACAATATGCCCGTGTTTTCTTTCAACAATATCATTCTGCTCAGAGGTACGTGGACAAGTAATTCTGTGCACTATGCCTTTCATCTAAAAATATTTTTTGAGAGGTTTGAATTCTGAACTCCTATCTATTAGAATTACCTTTAATTGTTGGTTGTATTGCTTTTCCACTTAATTAAAAATGTATTACTGCATTGTATGTCTCTGATTTTAACTTGAGGAAATAAATCCAAGTATATCTTGTGTGAGCATCGACAAATGAGATATAATACTTAAACTCATAATGTTAATTTATAGGTGTTGGTCCCTAAAGATCAGTGGAAACAGGTTTTAGTGGTTTGCTATAACTAGTGATTGAATCAGAGAAACTTAATTTGTGGCTCTTGCCCATTTGAAAATAAGTACATAGATATGGTAAAGTCATACTTTCAAAAGAGGTATTGTTGCTGCATAGAACTTTCTTTACAATATATATAGTAGGATGTCTCAATTTTCTATTCCATATATCAAAAACATTCTTACTCTTCTTAGTTAAACCTAGTTTGGACAAACACCAACTATCTTCACATTTGCATTTTTGGACATCACAACTTTAAATCTGTATAACCCTTTATATACTTCACCCTGCAGAAGAAATTCTTTACTTAGTAAATCTCTGATTAGGTAGAAATTAAGGTGAAATTCAAAATATAATTGATTGTTATTAGCTAGATTTCTTTATTTGGGGAACACTTAGAAAATTATTAAGTTGAAGTTTCTTTTTCCCTTTAATATATGCATCTCCAATGTGAGTAATATTTACTGATTCTCCATTACCCATATAGATTAACTGGCTACCTCTGTATTCTTTACTTTCAATGTTTAGATTTAAAGATTGTTGGTGAGATGGTATGTAGCTCCTGGATCTGGATAACATGTTTCATTCTAAATGTCATCAGGTTTGGCTATTTCATCAAAAGTCAGGTGACTGGTTCTTGAACTTTCAGTTTGATTCCCTGAATCTTGATTTAGTTGAGCCATATTCATATTTGAATTATAGTTTCTCTCATGATTTATGTTTCGCTAAGTTGGGGTGAAATTTGTGTCAAATCTTAAACTTGTTGGCTTTATGACCAAATATTTCACAAATCTAGCATCTAAATCTTCTATTGTTGTTGTACCTTCTCCTTCCTATGAATCTATTTGATGAATTTCCACTTTGACTGAAGTATTCTTATATGTTGATTTAATCATTTCTATTGTTGCTGCCCCTTTCTTAATTCTTGAACCTGTAGTTAGTTGCATGATTGACTGAAAAATCAAAACTGGTTGATTTCTTCTGCTTTACTGCCTTTATGTGCAAGTAGAGTTGCGTTAATAGATCGCATATTTGGTATAGTTTCTTCTAAGGAAATAGCAGCAACTACTACTTCATACCCTTTATCTAATCCTTTCATTATAGTAAGAATTTGTTCAGTTTCTGAGACTTTATGTTCTGTTGCATCATAAAAATCACAAAATGATATAATCTTGGTTACGTATTCCCTCATTAACATATTTTCTTTCTTTAAATTATGCATCTCTCTGTTTTAATATCTAATTTTTGCTTTTGATTGAGAACTGAAAATTTGTTCGATTGTTATCCAAATATCATATGCAGTTTTGCACCCAACCAGTTATGGCAAAAGATATGTGCTAATTGATGATGGTAGCTATGATGATAGTAGACTGTCTTGTCTTTAGTAATTTATAAACTCTTTGTTACTGACCAGTCTTCCTTCATTATTTTCAGTAATTCTTGTTGGAAATACTAATGTTCCTTTGATGAATTCTTCAAGGCCATATCCTCTTATGGAAGTTTCATTTTGAAAGCTTTCATAGAAGGAGTTATTCTCATCAAGTTGAATGGTAAAAAGTTCACTTTTAGGAATTATGACCGTGATAGTAGTGGTTTTAGTTAGCAAATTGGGTTTTCTTGGAATTGGTAATGAGGTTGATGAACCATCATCGTTTCCTTCGGCCATTTGTGGTAATATTCAGGCAAAAAAGGAAAAAGATTGACAAGAAAGTGGTTGGATTGGATGAAAAAAAAGACTTCTTGAAGCTTTTCAGATGATCAGAAACGTGTAGCTAGAGCACCAGAATGATGAACTGATCTCCAACTGGGTTCTTAGCCAAGCACAGAGCAGTTCAGGCAAGTTTCTTGATGGTTGGGAGATTCTTTATAGAATAAACTATGGATTCTCATATGTGGATGGTCCAAATTTGATGGGAACCAGGTTGCAGCCTGATATTAGATGATGATTTGATTTCTAATGGTGTTTCAGGCATAGCACTTCACCGTTAGGCTGTGGTTCTGGCACTGATACCAAATTAGAAATACTAAAAGAAAAGAGTAAAATTTATTTATTTCCTCAATACTGAATCAATACAATGTTGTCTGATATACATGATATATATATATAGTGTACAAAATAATGCAAATGCGAATGTACAGCTGTTTATCTGATCTCCTCCTACCGCCGACTTTCCCCTTGTCTCCTGCCTATATCTGCCTCATGCTCCCCTGCTACCTAATCTCGTGATGTCCCAGTTCGACCTAAGTTGCCAGCAGACCTCCCCTCCACCGGATCCGCTTACCCTCCCTCAATACCCCTCCATGCTTTCCCCGTCTTGCACCATCTGATCATACTGCCGTTGATGATGACGGCTTTACTCCAGTCCTCCCCCGTAAATGGAAATGTCAATCAAAGATGTTGCCCCGGACTCGATCTTCCAATTCCGCTCCCCATAACGTGCAGCATAAGAACATTAGATCACCCCCTCAGCATAACGCTTATCCAATCTCTGCTAGACCCAATGGTAACACTGACCATCCCAATCAATTCATTACCAAACCAGTTGCCAACAAATTGATTTTTATCACTTCATCTAGTCGAGCTTGGAACGAAGTTGTCAAGGGTAATAATATTCCAGTTTCTATATCGTTAAAACTCTATCATCCCTGCGAATTTAACTCTATGCAATGTGCCAAAATGTCTATTGAAGTAGTTCATGATGCTAGAAAATAGTGGGAAAATGCCATTGTGGTTTATGTGGTTGGTCCTAAGCCTTATTATCCATATTTCAAATATTATATTATTAGGGTATGGAAACCAGAAGATGATTTTCGATTTACTCTAAGGAAAATGGATTTTATGTCATTAAATTTAACAAAAAACAAGACTGTGATAAAATTCTAGAAGGAGGTCCCTACCATTATAATAAAAAGTTGATTATGATGAAGTGGTGGTCTTTTGGAATGCAACTCAACAAAGAACTTCTTCACTCCATTCCGATTTGGATTTGCTTCCCTAATCTCCCTTTTGACTACTGGACAGAAGAGGGGATTAGTCGTATTGCCTCAGTGCTCGGCTCCTCCATCAAATTAGATAAATTCACTGAAGGTATCATAAAAATTACCTATGCTAGAGTGTTAATTGAAATTAATAACTCCTTCAAGTTTCCAAATAAAATCCCCATTATTTCCGAGAAGGATGAAATTATTTGGCAAGAAGTTACATATGAATGGAAACCGAGTATGTGCCAGAATTGCTTAAGTTTTGGCCATGCTGAAAATCATTACCAATTTACAAAAGTTTGAATTCCTAAAGAAAATACTCAGAACTGACCGACTGCCAGCTCAAATATGAATATTGATTCCATTATAAATATCAAACAGGAAAGCACCACTAAAAATTCAGATATGCAAATGCATCCAGACAACCCAGAACTGGGAAATATTAACAACATCAATTCAAGTGATGACAGTAATAAGTTTTCTAAAGACAATGTTGCTTATACATCCCATAATGTTCAGTCGAGTAACTTAAATTCGACTATAAATACAAATCTTCTTCAAAATTCCATGGTTATAGAATTGGATAATGGTTTACAAACTTTAACTAATATTTCAAAGGAAACTATTAGTGTCGCAGTTGAGATGAATGAAGTGTCTCTAGATCCATCTCTGTTCTCTATAAGTGATATCCAGAATATGAGTCTCTGTCTACCGCTAGAACTAGAGCAACATGGAAAACAAGAACTGAGGAAACCCCCTTTGAATTTAAGGCCACTGCTAACTCTGATGTTATTGAGAACCCTGCATGGGTTAACTTAGTCAGTCAGCTAAAAGGAAAAAGTAAGCAACAAAAAAAGCAAAGTTATCGAGAACTTCTACTTCCCTTGAAAATAGTAGCAACCCTGAAAATAATCATTAGATGCAGTTCCTCTTTTGGAACATCAAGGGAATGAATGCCCCTGCCAAACAGTTAGAAATTTTACACTGTTTGAGTAGTAACATATTTTCATTTATCGGCATTCTCGAAAATAAACTTTCTACAGAAAAGATTGATAGATTTATGACCTAAACTACAAATAATTGGAAATATTTCCATAATTTATCCACTGATCACAAAAGTCGTATATTAATCATATGAGACTCTACACATTGGTCGAATATTATTTTACATACTAATGACCAATACATTACTTGCATTCTTCATACTCTCAATGAAGAGGTGAAACGTAAAGAGCTATGGCAATATATTTCTGATCAGTCCAAATGCACTAAACTACCACGGATTGTGGTAGGCGATTTCAACGCTATATTATCTACTAATGATAGAATGAATAATGGTTGCTCCAACTCGATGGGTGAACAAGATTTTATAAACTGCATTTCTATCTCTAATCTTGTAGAACCAGACTTTACAGGTAATTTCTTTACATGGAGAGGAGGCCCCGAGTTTTCTATCCATAGCAAGATAGATCGAGTTTTTGTTACTAATTTATGGCTAAATAAATTTAATCAATTTGGCATAAATTTTGGCAATCATTCTTTGAGTGATCATACCCCCATCATGATTAACCTTACTATTCAGTATAAAATGAGGGTTCGTTTACCTTTCAAGTAAAATAACTCTTGGCATCTCCAAATTGGATACCATTCCTCTATTCATGATGCTTTAATGCATGAGTATTATAGAAATCCTCTCCACATGTTTCTATGCAAGCTGAAATATGTAAAGGCTGCACTGAAGAAATGGGCAACTGGTAAAAACAACATATATAATGTAGTGGATAAACTAAAGGATGAGGCTAATGAGGTGTATAATAAGTTAATCTAAAATCCATTTGATGACAGTCATTTGGTACAGTACACTACAAAATATGAACATATTCAGTCTTTGATGAGAACAATTGCAGTAGAAAATGAGCAAAGAATGAAAATTAACTTGCTTATTAAAGGGGATAGACCAACTGAATTTTTTTTCAATAAAATCAATTTTCTAAAACCTAAACAAAGGAGTAATTTCATTCTAAATGATAATGGTTCTTGGTCATCAGCATCGGAAAAAACTACGCATGAAGCTATTAAATACTTTTATGATCTTTTCTTATCAACACAAGCTACAAACCAATTTCCAGGCATAACATGCAAGAAAATCCTATCTGAAATGCAAGAATTAACTTGTGCAAACCATTTCAGCTAGAGGAAATTAGAGCTGTAGTTTTCCAAATTAATGATAATAGTTCCCCTGGACCAGGTGGTATTAACGCCAAATTTTACAAAGTCCATTGGGAAAAAATTAAATTCGACATTTGGAATGCAATGAATGGTATTCTCCAATCTGGAAAAATTATTAGAGAAATCAATCATACTTTTATCTGCCTTATCCCAAAAAAACCTGATGCGATTGATATGACAGATTTTAGACCGATTTCTCTTTGTAATGTTTCATATAAAATATTAGCCAATCTTTTATGTAATAGAATGAAAGATTATATGAATGA
This sequence comes from Allium fistulosum, assembly GCA_030737815.1. Lineage (NCBI taxonomy): Eukaryota > Viridiplantae > Streptophyta > Magnoliopsida > Asparagales > Amaryllidaceae > Allium > Allium fistulosum. The sequence continues at coordinate 1,041,469,874 of CM060906.1, forward strand.
TCTTATTTCATTTAATCAAAATGCTTTCATTCTCGGTAGGGTCATTTCTGAGAATTCTCTACTAGCATATGAGATGGTCAGAGGTTTCAACAGGAAAAATTCTTACAATTTATGCCTAAAAATTTATCTACACAAAGCTTATGATAAAGTCAGTTGGGAATTTATTCATCATATGCTGATATGTATGGGTTTTCCTATATTATTTGTGTAACGACCCGGTATTTTCAACCATTCGCATCCATTATAAGTGTATAAGTAGACACTCATGTCGGAATTGAATTGCTCAAAATACCGCGTTGTAAATAAAATTTGGCAAATCTCAGAATATACAGTAAATAAATATAATCACAGATCACAGACACAGAGTAAAATAATGCAGCGGAAGTAAAAGAAATAGTAGTTCATGAAGCTACTATATAAATATATCAGAGTTACATAAGATACAACATAAGAAATAAAGTACAGTAGAAGTCTCAATACAATAACCAAGTACAGGCTGAATAGAACAACAGAACCGAAGTTGATAGAACAAGACTAGCAGATAATCTCCAGCGATTTAAATCTCCAGAAGGTGGAAATCCAAATCTGTGAATACTCAGGCTGACCCGAGCGTAAAGCAAAACACAAAACACTCGAGTCAGGACAATATATACTTATATAATGTAAACCAACTCAAGCGAACTGTAATAAGGGTACAAGTAACTTAGAAGATGCTTGGGACCGCCCATCCTCTAAGGATCCGTTAAAATATCTACTATGTAGTAATATTCGCTATTATAATAGTGTCTAAATAAGTAAAGTATAATCATATAGAAAATAGCGTTAAGGGGATGGAGAACCTTAACGCGGTCGGATCTTAAAATCATAATCGTAGTAAAGCTCGATATGGTAGGTGACACGGCACAACTAGGCAATGCCAGGGTAGATATACCAATTACGCACACGGACTGATAGAGCGCATAGCAGCCACTATCGTCCACCTCGAACAACATTCCCAAATCGGAGGATGTCCATCTAGTCAAATCACAAGTAAGAGTATAATATCAAAGAAATGTGTCCGAGAAGAGGTGCTACCTCACTAGTCCGAGATCGCTCCTGTTTTTGCCACCTTATGCCAACTCACGGGAGTTGGGTCCACGTAACATACCTTAAGAACGTCGCCACCATCCTACTTCATTCTGGAATCTACACCGCGTACACAGTTGCCAAAGTGGTTTTCGGTAAGACAGAGAGTATGTCCATATCCGATCCCGGTCTCTTTAACAACCCAACGTTATTATAACCCGTGGTTATAAGTTTAAAAACAGTTTATACTTCAAAATAGAATATCATTTCAAATCCAAATCTTTATCAAATAAAGATTAAATCAATTCCAAACCATTTCCATATTTTTAAAATATCATATCATTTCAAAACTTCATTTCAAATCATTTTAATATTCCAAATATCATTTGAGTTCAAATCTAAATATTCAACTTTAAACACCTTTTAAATTTAAAGGTATACTTCATTTATTATCATTTCAAGTCACCTTTTAAATAGTTTATATTCCAATCAAATAATTCATTTAAACCTTTTAAAAGTGTAATTATTATATTTTCAAATCAAGTATTCAATTTCCAAAGTTTCAAACCATTCTGAGTTCGTTTACTAAGTCAAAAACCCTAATTATTAAAATTTCAGCATTTCGCAGCATTTAAAAACAACTGCTATAAGTTATATTTGAAAACATTTTTAATTTAGCAAAGACAGCACTTAAAACTGCTGTTAAAACTCAGTTTTAGTTGAATTATAGTTCAAAGCAGAAAAGACAGCATATCAGAAGTGCTGCGGTAGTTCAGATTTCAAAACAAGGGTTAAATTTGGTTTCAGCAAAGACTGCAGACCATTATAGCATTTCCAGGGAATGCTATAATAGACCTGAGTTCAATATTAGCCTATAAGTTCAATTACAGCAACTACAGCATTTCAGAAATGCTGTAATAGCTCTTTTTACACAATTTTAGTTCAAAACAGAATCTATAGCATTTCTGAATGCTATTAAAAGTAAATTTCAGGTGTTAGTATATTTCCAGCAATTAAATAACTTTAATTTAAAACACATAAACATTTTAAAAATCATATTTTAACATTTAAAATGTTCATTTACATATCGTTTAACATATATCTTTTCATAATAAATTTCTTATAATAAAATCCAATTTTCATCAATTTACTTAATAAATCTAAGTGTAAAAGTATCCAATTCTTCACTGTTCAACAAATAAACTTAACACTTCAAATTTAAATTACCATTTCACAATTTAACTAAATTTCCAATTTTATTTAATTAACTTAAACCTTTAATTAAAACCAAATTTCACATTTCCTAGTCAAGTTATATTTTAAAAGATCACTTTTAAACATTCATTTATTTAACCGCTTAAATTCATAGAAAAATCAATAATACTTTAATAAATCACTTAAATTAAAATTTAAATCAAATTATCATATTTACCATTTTCCAAATATAATTAAATTTCCATTTTTATTCATATAACTTAAATATCATTTTTAACCAAATTCCAAATTTCCAACTTAAGTTATATTTCAAAAATCCAGTTAAACCATTCATTAATTACATTTTTAACACATAGAAAAATCATAATTTCTTTATTTTAAAATATTTCAAAATCTATTTAAATCAAATTTCATAAATTTATAATTTTTAAAATACTTAAAAATATCCAAAACACTTTATAAAATAACCACGGGCCTGTATATAATTTTCTAACTTAGGTCAAGTGATACGGATATGTATCATTTCAATCCGCAGTTAAAAAAAGAAAAATCCGGGTTCTATCATTTCAAACCCGCAATCCCAAGTTAAAATAAATTAAATAAAAACCATTCAGACCTATCATTTCAGCCCATAACGATTTTTCCCTATTCTAAAGTCCGTTCGGGTATGTATCATTTCAACCCACAGTGATTCTAGTCTATAGGGAACTTGCAATGGTGATAACAGATATAAATAACAGAATAACATTAAATAACAGTAACATATGATATAACAGATGTAATAACAGGTGTGAACATCATATGATAATAATATAGGCATATATAACATAATAATATATTTCTACAGATTCACAGGGTGTCAATTTACTAGTTATATAGGTACATATTGTCTGGTGAGAATAACTCACTTGTATAAGCTGGAGACAACGATCAAAAGCACAAACTGAGATCTTCAAAAGCACTATGGCACGACAACATGGATATGACAAGAGAGTGGAGAGAGCCAAAGCTATACACCTTGAATTCATTTACATAAAACAATGCAAATGTACAAATAAGTTTCAACACAAGCTATCACCAATTAACGCTAGAAATAAATGCCCAAAACAACATCAAATGGTTTGCACTTGTTCTCAACTTCACATGGATCAGTTAGTGATGGAATAAGGTCAGCTAAGGCAGGGACTAAGGGCTGGGTTTGGGTCCATAGTGGTCGACCTACGTGGGTTTAAATGGTGCATATGTATATAGGTGCAACAATCTTCAACTACAAGGCAACTATCATCACTTTTATTGTACAAAAGGGTTCGGCCCTAGGTCCTATGGTCATGGCCAGGTGTCCAGAAGATGTTGGGTGGTGTGGTAGAGGGTGGAGGTCAGGTCAGAGGTGGTGGTGGTGGTGGAAGTGGCGACTAGTGGTGGATAAAGGTGGGTGTGGCAATCTAGGCTCGGTTTGCACTGTTAGGTGATGGTTTGTGAAGTTTTTGTGGTGGTTCTCATGCCATGAGTGCTCGGCCTGGTAGGATGGTGGTCTAGGGTGGTTGCTGGTCGGAGTATCAGGTGGTGGAGGTTGGCCAATGACTTGGTGGAGGAGGAGCCGATCAACAAAGATGAGAACAACATGCAAATCAAAGTAGAAAAACATAGAAAAACAAGAAAAGAAGAAGAGATTTCTTACCCAACTTTTGATCCTATGGCCGTGCATTATTTTTGTGAGTTTGGGAAGGTTAAGATACGTGAAAACAAATGAAAGATGCAGCTGAAATGGTAAAGAGATGAACGGCCAAAATCATAAAGGATGTAGGTTGAGAAAATGAAGAGGTGGAAGGCTAAAAGACAAAAGAGTTTAAAACTTTTCATATATCCAACTATTTCCTTTAAATTTTTAAATAACTGAAATATATATATATAAATTCAGGTAAAAAATACGAAAATTTATTAAATAAACAAAATAAAAAATAAATAAATATTAAATATATATAATTTAATTAAATAAAACAGCAAAATTTTCAACTAGTCTTGAAAATATGAAAAATAAATGCAATGAACTTTGGAAACTTTTTATGTACTTAAAAATATTTATAAATAAAGGTAAGAACATGAAATAAAAATTTATTTACAAAAATAAATAAATAAATTTTAATTAAATAAAATTTAAATGAAGAAAATAACAGAAAAAATAGAAACTAGGCTTTATAAATTGAAATAAATTCAAGTAAACTTTAGAAAAATTATATGATCATTTTTAAAAATATTAAAAGATAAAATATACTCAAAATAAATTATTAACCCAATTAAAATAAAACATAACAAAGAAAAATAAAATTTATATCATTTGAAATAGACAAAATTGTTAAATAAACAAATTATACTCAAAGTTGAAATGTACATAACTTTTACAGTTTAACTCCGTTTTCAGCGAAACGAAAAGCAGTATTCAAATTATTACATCTATTTTCATAATAAAAGATAAAATTTATAATTTCAAATATTTAAAAATTTAAATTTAAAAGTCAAAGTTTGACTATTGACCAAAATTCACATTTTCTGGAAATATTAAATCTAGTCATATTTGGAATTCTAATCCACATCAAAATCAAAGTTTATATTTAAAATAACAAAATTTATTCTTTTTCATAAATAAAGCTTTTGAATCTGGAAAAATCAATTTAAAAATATTTGTACAATACAGGGTTGTTACAATTTCCTAACCTCATATATGAATGCATTTCTACTCCCTCGTTTTCGGTTTTAATTAATGGACCCCCCTATGGATTTATTAAAAGCTTAAGAGGATTAAGGCAGGGGGGACCCTCTTTCACCATATTTATTCTCTAGTGTCATGGAATTCCTTACTATAAACATTGATGTGGAATATTTGAAAGGTAATTTTACCCCTATTTTCCAAACTGAACCAGTGATCACACATCTATTATATGCAGATGATATTCTGATTTTGGCAAAATCTACCATGAAGAATGCTAAAAGAATTAAAATCATTTTGCAAGACTTGAAAACCTTATTTGGTCTAGAATTTAATGCAAACAAATCCACACTATTTTTTTTAGTAAAGGTGCTTCTAAGAAACAGCAAATTGCAGACAGTCTTAATATCAATATGGTAATCTGCTAATATTATATCTAGGCATCCCTTTATCCAACAACATTCTTAAAGCCAAGGACTTTGGTTGATTAATAGGCAAAATAAACAAGAAATTCAATCATTAGCATAGCAAATTTTTATATATCAGTGGAAGAGCAGAACTTATTATAACTGTAATATTCCCTATGATACAATTTTGGCTACAAATCACACATTTTCCTGTGACAATAATACAGGGAATCAATTCTTTATGCGCTAATTTTTTATGGAAATCCAAAGCTCATAAAATGAGCTAGGATGATGTGTGTAAACCAAAGAATAAGGGTGGTCTTGGCATTAGAAGAATTGATGAAGTTGCCAAAGCTGTGGAAACAAAACTATTATGGACATATATTCAAGGTGATTCTCTTTGGGCTAAATGGATGCAAACAAGTATTGTAGCAATGTTAATTTTTGGACTGCTACTATAGACAACAATGCTTCATACACATGGAAACCTCTGTTACAAGCCAGACAATGGTGTAAAGGACTTATTGACAGGAAAATAGTTAATGGAGAAAACATTAATATTTTGTTTGACCCCTAGATTAATGGTTCCTCATTGATTGATAAATTTGGATGGAACACAATGGCAGTGACTGGTGGGTGTAGCAGGAAAGTTTCTATGTTAATCGAAATCAGAGGAAAAATCATATATAGTATGTTCCTTTACAAATGCACCAATCAATTCATAGCATAACTATTCACAAGCAAATGCAACAAGACTTATGGCACTGGATTCCTAATAGCAATGGAATATTCACTTTGAAATTAGCATGGAATTATACCAGATGCAAACATGCTGTATTAAATTGGACTAAGATTATTTAGGACAAAAGTTGTGCTCCAAAGATGTCTGTATGTGCTCAAATGGCTAAACTTAATAAATTAAACACTGAAGAGCGTATCAGTAGATGGAATGCTAATATAGACCAAACATCTTTGCTGTGTTCAAACCATATCGAAGACAGGGACCATCTCTTTTTTAATTGCACCTACTCTAGGAGACTACTGGAAGATGTAATGAAAATACTTAAGATTAACCTCAGAAACAACTTCACTATTAATCAAGTATTGGAAGATTTCAGCCAAAATCAAAAAAGTAATTCTTTATACAACCAGATAACTAACATTACTTTTACTTTTGTTATAGGGAATATCTGGTGGGAAAGAAATAATTGCATATTCAAAGGCATTGACATGCCATCTAAAGTGAGATTCAACCTACTTATTCAAGACTGTAGGTACTTAATTCAGAACAGCTTAAAGTCTCAAAGTATAAGTCAAGAAATGAAACTTATCTTAGCAGACTTTCACATTACTACGAATTCAATAGCAAGCCAATGCCCTCCTTGAACACTGATCGGATTCCAATTGCAATTTCTAGATAGTTGTGTTCGTTTCCTCTTGAGTCCAGCTTGCTTTTGCCATTTTTGTTTTGTGGAGTTCAACATGTTAGATTAGGTTTTTTTGGTAAAGTAGTTGAGTTCTCTCTCTTGTTGGAGATAAGCCCGATGCTTTGGACCCAGTGACGTGTTCGTTTCCTTTTGTTCGTTTTCTCATGCCTTGTATTTTGTTTGTATTTCTTTTTTTAGCTGAACTAAGTTGCTCATCCAGATGGTTTTGAGTGTAATTTTATTTAACTTACTCCTCCATCTACTTGACAACTTGGTTAAGGCTCAACTTTGGTGTACTATTAATATATGGAAGCGATATGTACTCTTTTTCCTTGCAAGGCACCCATATAAGTTGGGGGGATTGCAGGGTTTTGGTGAGGCATATCATGGAAGTATATGTGTTCTATTTTAGTATATAAAGTACCATTTTCAAAAAAAATACCCATCTTAACATAATAAACTTTTTTTTGCTCTTTTGATACTTCATTTCTATTATGGGAACTGAGTTTGGAGTTCTTAAGATGAAGATTTTTTTTTATAGAGTTTGTGTACTCTATGAGTACACTGTCCCACTTAAACTTACTATGCGTCAAAGTATCGATTTTGTCCCATATCACGATTCTTAGGTTATTATTCAATTAAGAGTAATGATACACACACATATACATACATACATTCATGCATATATATATATATATAAACATTAGTATGCGTTGGGGGTAGTGAAAGAGCAAATGTATTTTTCTCCTCAATTACTCGAGGGTGTAATGTCTGTATTACACATATTCATTATTGAGTGTGTATTGGGAAATAAAATAAATTATATGGTTTTAATTGCGATTCCGTATTAAAAAAAATTAGAAATACGAATTCGAATTGAATTTAGTTAGAATTATCAACGGAATGGGTGAGCTAATTTTTGTGACCCACATCTAACATCTACTGATAATACCCCTAAATAAGTTAAATAGAGCCTCATGACTAGATTCAGATGTCTTATGAAGACCGGTATGTAAGGAACGCCCATTGGGCGTGTACAAAAAATGTGATCTCATTTCTTTTTAGTGAAAAAATTTATATATTTATTTTATGCATGTCTATCTATATAATGAGTATATAATAAGTAAGTGAACAAACTAATATGAATCCCATACTATTTGATACTTAAACCCATGCAAGCATACATGATTCATTCACTACTGGAAATGCCTAAATCTAAAAAAACACACTAAGTATCTTATGAACATATAAGTTTCATTAACCCTTCAAAATACAGTGAGAGACAGGGTTACAAACATGATACTTCATATACGCAAAATAAAGAAAATGAAATTTGAACCCATACAAACAAATAAACTTCATTATTTTTACATTATACAAAAAGAACCGATCAATAACTTTATGAAGAGTGAACTAAAGGATCTTGAAGCCCGCATAAGTCAGTAAATATCGAATAAGCTCCCCGCTCCCTCAAAGTCGGTAATAATAAAAATGATACGATTGGACGTTATAATATGTTCAAAAGCAACACTCACATATATAGCCACTTTGTGATTCATCCTAATCGTTGCAAAGCAGAGTAAGCTTTCGTAATAACCACATGATCAGACTCAACTTTGTATCTGAAGATGATTTCGAAGAAGTGTGTTTTACTTGCCTTTCTTCCTTTCCTGATTTGCATTACCGTTAATCATTTTGACTATTAGCTCTATACTTCTTTGACTGTAAAAGATCTTCTCCTATACTTGCACAATATGTGTACAAAATTAGGTATGATTAGTTTCAAGTACAACATACAATTAATTATAGCGGCTCATTGTACTACTATAGCTTATGTTACTCCAACATGTCTAGTCCTAACCAATTAACTATATTGAAATAAAAATACTAACTCAGTACAACTTATACTGTTAACTATAATGCTTCAGTATATACCATTCTATCTTGTCCACAAAAACATAATTATGTTAGATCACCTAGTAATCAAAATAAACATTCATGGAGCATTACGTACATGCATATTCACCTCTATATAAAGAAATGCCTTCTGAAATACATTTGACATTCTCCTTACATAATATCCAAATTTTAATTATGATAGTTGAACTCTTTTGTTAATCTAATTTCATACTTTTCCTAATCCTAAAATTTGATTCATGGTAAAATATCCAGTAAGTATGAATACTTTTTACAACTAGCGATTATTTAAAATTTTAACAACTAAATCAATTTATGATAAAAATAAAAACACAATACCTTGATGCATTTTCAGAAATCGATTGAGTCCACTGATACTCCTTGATCATTTTCTAATCATCTTATTCAGCAATAAAGTAAAAAAACAAAGTTGCTACTCTTAATTGTCTAAAAAGTATGCAAATTTAATTAGTGAAATGAAAATTGATGAAGGGATACTTTCCTGAATCCTAACATGCAGAAAGAAGAGAGAAAGTGGTCGTTCTTATTTGGAACTAATGTCAACAGTGTCTTCGGTTGAGTCGTGCACGTCTTCAATTTCTTGAAGACGTTTTGACACTCTATTCTATGGTGTAAAACAGATCTTAAGCACCGCCGCTTTTAGGATAAAACAACCTCTATTGAATATCAATTCGCCTCTACGCTAAAGGAATTGATCTGTCTACAAACTCGTTGTAAATTGCTCGGTTATTTAGAAGAAAATGAGAAAGAGAGTGAATGTTGTATCCCTTCTGTCCATAGCTAACATATTTATTAAAGCAGTAAACATTTTCCCATTAAGAAAAAATGGAGGCACATTCACTATTTTAATGGGATAAAAAATCAGGTCGTTTTAATGAAATTGGATTTGAAGTTTTACCGTGTCAAATAAACAATGGTCAAAAAAGTAAAGCTACATTCGTACAAAATATGAGTGCTACACCACCCAGCCCAACCCGGTCTGGGTTGGCCAGTGTGTATGTATGGTGGTCAAGAATGATCTTCCTCCTTGCAAAAGAGCAAGCATTAGGGGCGTTAAGGGTCCAACCTTATTCTAAGAATAAGAAACAATTATAAATACTTGTTTCCTTTTTTCTATCCCAAGATGTAGGACTGTTCAAAATGAGAGCCATGTATAAATACACTTATTTAAATTTTCTAATAATTCATTTTAAACTATAAATTTCCAACAGGAACCAAGAGAAATGAAGATCGGGTTTAAAGATAAAAGCAAAGTAAGTGAAAGTTGTTTGTAAGGAGTGGAGAAGAACATGGATGTGGGGTGTAGATGACAAAAGTGATTCTAAGACAAAATAAAATTTTAAAAGGGAATTTTTATGATTCCAAAAGCTTTAAATCAAGGTATTCCTATTATATATATATAATATAAAAAACAAACCCAGGTTCGAGCACTACCTGGCACACACTTCTTGCAATAAGTAGTATCCGAGAGTTATAGGTGCCATGAGTTGAAGCGGAGAAGCATAACTTAATTCCCCCCAGGAGTTTTACCGATCCGTCGAGTTCTCCTGAGTATATTAAATATATATATATATATATATATATATGAGTTGAAGCGAACATGCACAACTTCATTCCCCTAAGTAGTTTACCGGTCCCCCGGCTTCTCCTGAGTATATTCAAATACACACACACACAGAGATATATATATATATATATATATAACTAGTGCGAACCCATGCTATGCACACGGATTAGAGCTATGGTTGCTTTTGCAACTATCATCGAATCTTCATTTTTTTCTATATGTTGCAGTTATATCACTATAGAAGATATAAATTATTATGTAGTTATGACACCTTGAAACATAACAATGTATTTTTCATACACCATCCTATCAAAATATGCACAGTCAACAACATCGAACATAGTTTGAAAGATGAATTAAAATAATCTACCATTATGCATCAACAGTATACATTCTAATGTCAAAATATACACAGTGAAACAATTCATCTAAAGTGTTGGGGATTTTATGTGGCCCATGTTTAGCAAACACATATATGCAGTAATGACATAAAATTCGCATATCATATATTTGAGGCCAAACTATAAAGTTATGAGAATCCATTTTGTAGCAATGACATATAGCAAATAAGCAATGTGCATAAGCTGGAATTAGTAAAAGCAAGTCAGAATATTTGAACTTTGAAATCAAGAAAGAAAATAGGTAACTTCAATAAGGCAATAAATTAATACCAATACTGTAAGACACTACGACCAGCTGTATATTCTAGTTGTATTACATCAAAATGAAAATGGGAAGAGTCTCACTTAATGGAAACTATCCTTCATTTAATGGAAACATTGAATGAATTTAAACATTATTTGGACTGCCACATTCCTTGAAATGCATTAATCAGCAGCATCATAACAGAAGTAGAGGTCAGAAATTGTAAGTGATAGTTATGAAGGTAAGGAATAAACAAATGAGTTACTACAATAGCATAAATTAAGGCATAATAGTTCAACACAAACATTGATCTTAGATAAAAATGGAAGTAAGCTTCAACCATGGTGATAATGCTCAGCTAATATAATCAAAGTAGAAAGTAAAAGCATAGTAAAGAAAAAAAATAAGGTAAACATCGATATTGGCCATTGTATTGTTTCTGTTGATATAATGTGGGAAAAAGCGCAATCAAAAGGGAGCTCTAAAAAGTTGGCTGCATTTGGAAAGATGGTAACAGCTACAGCTAAGGCGCATCCAGGACAAAGCCAATTAAGTAAAAAAAAATAGATTTTTTTGAAAAGCAAACAACATCTGCCATGAATATGAAATGATCATAAAATATGATGCACCTTTGTAGTTAAAGTTGTCATGTGTCGTTAAGTTGTAAAAGCTTTCTGTATCCATTAGCGACAATAATGTTAGTTTTTATTTTGTAGAGATCTAATGCCATTTAAATGCACTAAGTTTGGAAAAAACTAATAATTTTAGGCTTACCGTACATTTCGGTTGCCAGCTATCACTGTAATGTAAGACCTGTCATTTGTATACATGATGAAGAATTTGTTTTACAACTATATGTATCAAAAAATTATATCGTTTTCTTATCAACAATATTGTAGGATTGCGTTCTACTGTGTCATTTGATTCGCTGCACCTTAAAGTGAAATATTTTTGGGTATTTGTGAATCTGTATGAAAACTGATCATGCAAAAATACCTTAGTAGACATCTAAGGAAAGAGATAGCATAATGTGCAAACCTGTATGATTTATTCATAGTAAACGTTGTGTGTGTATTCATTATATTTTTGTAAACACTAAGCATGTATTCAGAGTAAACAGTAAGCATGTATTCAAATATGTAAATGGGTAAACTATTTAGTAGGCATGTGCACATGATATGGGGTACTTGTAAGGGTATTTTTTAAAATGTTATTGTCAGACATAATTTGTAAACTACGTGGTGAGGCATATAGGTTTTTTGGAAATTCTTTTTAATATGTAAAAAAATAAAATTTTTGTTTTTTAGGCAATTGCTAATGTATACAGACCTCTGCTCCATATGAAAAAAGAATTGTATCATATATTATCAGTGTTATGTCATAGCAAAGTTGTCCATCGATGTGCTTGGTCTAAGCTAAATTAATTTATATGTTAGATGGTGCATATATAGGTGGAGGACTTTGGTAGTAGTAATTGTATACATCGTAGCAGTTGTCGTGTTATCTTATGAATTAACTGGTAAGGCAAATAGGACATTTAAAATTATGTTGTAACCTTTCTATTAATTATATTTACTAGTAACATGTTTGGCAAATATTTATAAGTTGTCAAAACCACTTGTGCAGTAATAGTTACAACGATGTTTTTGTATTGGTGAGAAATCCGATACTAGAGTGGAGGGCATTTAAAGGTAATAGTTCCAACATTGTAGTGTAAAAGCTAAGTATTAAGACAAGCATCATTGTCCCGGTGGTTAAGTGATTCGGCTTTGGTGTGAGAGGTCACAAGTTCAAAACTTGCGTAGCATGATTCGAACGTTTATTGACATGTGATATGTTGTCCTAGTGACATGTTGTATATAAAGTACCATTTCACAAAAAATCTAAGTATTAAACAGTTCAGTTAATGCGGTGGTGGATAGTATGGAATTCTAGGATATTTGGATTATGGTAGAAGTTTTCTTGTTAATATAAGAAGGTGTTACAATGAAATGAAAAGGGAATTAGAAAAAAAAGTTGGCAATGATCGGATGAGAGGTAAGAACAATGCCTAAGACACTCGTGCAATTACTTAGAAAAACAGTTTTGGCAATGACCAAATATTTTAAAAGTCAAAATAGGACAACAACTATATTGATTGGGAAAAGAAAATAAAACGCTATGTACCTTTGAAGTTGAAGTAGTGGTGGGCCATTAAGTTGTAAAAGCTTCCACTGTCCATTTTAAGGAACGGTTCATTTGTGTCAGTGCCAATGTGATGCAGCGCAATCTGATGAAGGCTTAGGTCACGAGCGACCTAACGTGTTGATAAGTCGCTCAAGCGACCTGGCGAGCTATGAAGCGAGTTATGTTGGGCAGAATGAGCTACGACCTAAAGACCTCCGACCTAGTAAGTCTCGACCTAAGACTAACGAGTTATGTTTTAAGTCGCTCCAACGACCTAACGATTGTAACGAGTATGCTTTAAGTCGCTCCAGCGACCTACCGAGTCAAACAACTGATTGTATCGGCCAGCTTGCCTTAGGTCGCTCTCACAGGCCGCTTTCTTTAGGTCGCAAACGACCTACCATAAGTCGCGAAGCATTGGTCGCTCCTGAAGCTTGAAGCCATGAATTCCTTATGCCGCTTTACTCTATGCCGCTGATTCTTTAGGTCGCTCAAGCGAGCTAATGACCTTATGTCGCATATGCTGCTTTGACTTAGGTCGCGTGTGTTGTACTTAGGTCGCGTATTGATGTTATGTGGTATTTGTTGAGTCGCATGTATATGTTTTGTGTTGTAAATATTGTGAGTCGTGTGTTGTTGTAACGTGTTGTTAGGTCGTTAATGACCTATACTAGGTAGTAAGTCGTAGGTCGCGGCACTGTTAGGTCGGTGAAAACTGTGGTTGTGTGAGTTGTAATCTCTATAAATAGCGGGGTTGTGTCATTTGTAATGCTAGTTGATTTTGAATAAAACTTTGTTTGAGAGCTTTGTGCCTCTTCTTAAATTGGTAGTTGAGTGTGATCTCCTATCTCCACCTTCGGCATTCGAGTGCGCTCGAATCAACGATCGCTGAAGCCGATTCACGGAATCTAGTGCGCTAGATCAACGTTCGAAGAATCGTAGATCTTTTAATACGGTATCCAGTGCGATCAACGTGTTAGAGATAGCTAGAATCCAACATCTTTGGATCAACGGATTTGGGCCTTTGGTATTTTTCAATCCACTGATTGCTACTTTCACCGTTTCATCCATTTCAGTAATCCGCTGCTGCATCATTTGGTATCAAAGCTAGACTTAGCCAATCATAGCTAAGCCGAGTCTTGGAGCCAATTCTTATAGAAGAGTTTGAGGAGTTAGTGAAGCCGAACTACATCAAGCGAAGCCGAGCTAAGGGAAGTATTGTTTAGAGATCGAGCCAATTGAGAGTTGAGCCGTGCATTGTTTGTTCATTTGAAAGACAAGGCCGAGAGTTAAGTTTGTGAAGATTCAATCATGCCTCCGAGAAGAGCTAATCGCCATCAAAATGTAGAAGCATTGTATAGAAGAGAAGAAGCCGAGCAAATGGAACAACGTATCAATGAAAAGTTTGATGAAGGCATTGGAAAGTTAGAAAAACTGATGAATGATATGAACCAAAGTCAAAGGAGAAGGTCGCCAGTCTCGAACCATGGAGGAAACAGGGTTTCACCATCGGTGACAGAAGCGAGGAGGGTGTCGCTGTAATCTTATCGAGAAAGAAGAGAATCGTCAGTTTCATTGAGAAGAGAACATCATGAGTATAGACATGAAGAGAGAAGAACTCCACGTGAGTTTGAACATGAACCATACCGTGATGATGCAAGACAAAGTAGAAGAGATATGCGTGATCATAGAGATGTGGATGGTCGAGATCATTATCGAAGTACATCTGTTTTTGATGAAGATGGTGGTAGATGTAGTGTTCATTCTCGAGATCGAGACCAAGTACGAAATGCATATTGGGATGTTGAAGATGATCGACGATGGGAGTCGGGGATGGAAACTGAAATTCCAGAATTCAAGGGTGGAATGGTAGCGGAGGAATTTTTGGATTGGTTGTCTAATGTGGAAGAAATTTTTGACTTCAAAGAAGTTCCTGAGCATCGTAGAGTAAAGTTAGTTGCTACACGCTTGAAAGGAAGAGCTATGGCATGGTGGCAACAAACTAAATTAACACGGGAGAGAATGGGAAAGTCAAAGATTGAGTCATGGGAAAAGATGAAGAAGTTGATGAAAGCTACTTTCTTACCTTACAATTATCAATCTCTTATGTATCAACGTTTGCAGAACTTGAGACAGGGAACGAAATCGGTGAATGATTATGCGGATGAATTTTATCAATTGATTGCGAGGAATGATATCATGGAGACAGAGGAGCAGTTGACAGCTAGATTTGTTGGAGGGTTGAGAATGCAGATTCAAGATATGGTGAACATGTTTGATCCCAGATCTATTGCTGAAGCACATCAAAAAGCTCTAGCTTGGGAGAAGCAAGGAAGGAGAGGTGGTGGTGTGTTTACAAATTCCAACAATCCAATAAAAGGGGCTAGTAGCAATGCGAATGTTTCCAAGGCTATTGCAAAACCGGTTGTTAATGAAGTTGCTAAAACCAGGATCAATAGTGGTATCAAATGTTTCAATTGTCAGGAGATTGGTCACAAAAGCAATGAATGTCCAAAACCAAAGAAGCGAGTGATGGTTGCTGAGGCAAAGGATGAGGATGAAGAAGATGAATGTTCCAATTCACCACATGTTGAGGAGGAAGAAGAGTTGGCGGGAGATGAAGGGTATTCATTAATGATGAGGAGAAATTGCTTAACACCAAAGCAGGAGGAGGAAACTAGCTAGTTGAGGAGTAACATCTTTCAGTCTACGTGCACTATCTTGGGAAGGGTTTGCAAGTTTGTTATTGATGCAGGAAGTTATGACAATATTATCTCAACAGAAGCTGTGAAGAAGTTGGCATTAAAGACTGAGAAGCATCCAAAACCTTACAAGTTAGCTTGGTTGAGGAAAGGTGGGGAGGTGAAGGTTGGACGAAGAGCTTGTGTGAATTTTTCGATTGGGAAGAAATACAAAGATGAAATTTAGTGTGATGTTGTGGATATGGATGTATGCCATCTGTTGTTGGGGAGACCATGCAGTATGATAGAGCGGTGCAACATGATGGTCGTACTAACAGTTATAGTTTCATGTTTGAAGGTACTAAAATCACTTTAATTCCTAAGAAGCGACAACACGAAGAAAGCAAGTTGGAGGAGATTGAAGAACTTAAAACTTTGCTATCTTTGAAGAAGTTTGTTAAGGAAGTAGAGGAGGAGCCTGAAATATTTTTGTTGATTGGACGTGAGAGTAATGAAGTGGTTGAAATTCCTGAAGAAGTAAAACCAGTGCTGGAAGAATTTGAAGATGTATTTCCTAAAGAGCTGCCAACGGAGTTACCACCGTTGAGAGACATTCAACATCAAATTGATCTTGTTTCAGGAGCTGTGTTACCACATAGACCACATTACAGAATGAGTCCAAAGAAACACGAGGAGTTGAGAAGGCAAGTGGAAGAGTTGCTTGAACAGGGGCATGTACAGGAAAATTTAAGTCCTTGTGCGGTACCAGCTTTGTTAGTGCCGAAGAAGGATGGAACGTGGAGGATGTGTACGGATAGCCGGGCACTCAACAAAATAACTGTCAGATACAGATTTTTGATGCCGAGGCTTGATGATTTGTTGGATCAGTTGAGCGGGGCTACTATCTTTTCGAAGATTGATTTGAAGAGTGATTATCATCAAATTCATATAAGACCAGGGGATGAATGGAAGACAGCATTCAAGACGAGGGAAGGATTATATGACTGGCTGGTTATGCCATTTGGTCTTTCGAATGCACCTAGTACATTTATGCGGGTGATGAATCAGATTTTTAGACCATTTATTGGGAAATTCGTGGTGGTGTATTTTGATGATATACTGATATATAGTAGAAGCACAGAAGAACACTTGCAACATCTGAGAGAAGTGTTGATGATACTGCGACAGGAACAATTTTATGCTACAACGAAGAAATGCGTGTTCATGACGCATAGTGTTTTATTTTTGGGATATGTTATATCAGATGGAGGTATACAGGTGGATCAGAATAAAGTTGAAGCAATCAGAAATTGGCCACAACCCAGGACGATAACAGAAGTTAGAAGTTTTCATGGTTTAGCATCATTCTACCGAAGATTTATTCCACACTTCAGTAGCGTGATGGCACCAGTTACTGATTGTATGAAGGGGAAGCAGTTTTCATGGTCAGAGGAAGCAGGATTTGCTTTTGAGCAAATCAAGGAACTTTTGACGACAACACCAATTCTAGTATTACCAGATTTTCAGTTGTTGTTTGAGTTACATACTGATGCATCTAAGGTTGGAATTGGAGGGGTGTTGAGTCAGAAAGGACGTCCTATTGCATATTTCAGTGAGAAGCTATCGGGAGCCAAGATGAGATATAATACTTATGATGTGGAATTCTATGCTATTGTTCAAGCTATAAAACATTGGAGACACTATTTGTTCCATAAAGAATTTGTTCTATATATTGATCATGAAGCACTGAAACATTTGCATGGGCAGGACAAAATTGCAGCCAGGCATGCTTCGTGGATCGCATACCTGCAACAGTTTACATTTGTGGTGAAGCATAAGTCGGGAATTACAAACCGTGTGGCAGATGCATTGAGTCGAAGGAATCATTTGTTAACTACAATGAAGGTTAAAGTGATGGGGTTTGATGTATTGCCAGAATTATTTATTGATGATCCTTACTTTGCGAAGTTTGTAGATGAAGTCGAGAAGGGAAAGACGGATGAGTACGTGTTGGTGGGTGGTTTCTTTTTAAGGGAAATCGATTGTGTATACCAGAGTGCAGCTTACGAATGAAGATTGTGAAGGAGTTGCATGAGGAAGGTCATGTGGGTATCGTACTTTGCAGTTGATTTCTGAATCATATTTTTGGCCATCCATGAGAAAAGAAGTTGAAAGATTTGTGGAGAGATGTCATATTTGTCAAGTTTCCAAAGGGACCGCGACGAATGCGGGATTGTATATGCCATTACCTGTGCCTACTAGACCGTGGGTTGATGTGAGCATGGATTTTGTTTTGGGTTTGCCTAGAACTCAAAGGGGAAATGATTCTATATTTGTTGTAGTGGACAGATTTTCGAAAATGGCACATTTCATAGCTTGTAAGAAGACAGCTGACGCCGTCCGTGTTGCTCAATTGTTCTTTAAAGAGGTGTATCGATTACATGGGCTACCTGAATCTATTGTTTCAGATCGGGATACTAGATTTCTAAGCCATTTTTGGTTGAGTTTGTGGAAGATGGTTGGAACGAAGCTGAATTTTAGTAGCGCCTATCATCCGCAAACAGATGGGCAAACGGAAGTGGTGAATAGATCATTGGGAAATTTGTTGAGATGTCTTGTGAAAGATAATTTGAAAAGCTGGGATATGAAATTATGTCAGGTAGAGTTTGCACATAATCATGTTGTTAACCGTAGTACGGGTTTCAATCCGTTTCAAGTTGTATACTCAGCAAGTCCAAAGGGTCCATTGGATCTGACGACAGTACCAAATCAGAAGGGAGTTGTTAAGCGTGCTTGTGATTTTGTGGCTGAGTTGCAGGAGTGCCACAGAACTGTGCATGAACAATTGCTTGCATCAAATGAGAAGTATAAACAACTGGCAGATAAAAAGCGAAGGAGTGTGAGCTTCAGAGAAGATGATTTGGTTTACGCCGTGTTGACAAAAGATCGTTTTCCAGTGGGAATGTACAATAAATTGAAGGCGCGAAAGATTGGTCCAGTAAAGATCTTGAAGAAGATCAATGATAATGCATATCAGTTAAGGTTGCCAGATCATATTCACACTGCAGACGTTTTCAACGTCAAATACCTAATTCCATATCATGGGGATGAGCTTGTGGTGGAAGAGGAAGGTGCAAATTCAAGGTCGAATTTTTGTCAACCGGGGGAGGATGATGCAACGCAATCTGATGAAGGCTTAGGTCGCGAGCGACCTAACGTGTTGATAAGTCGCTCAAGCGACCTGGCGAGCTATGAAGCGAGTTATGTTGGGCAGAATGAGCTACGACCTAAAGACCTCCGACCTAGTAAGTCTCGACCTAAGACTAACGAGTTATGTTTTAAGTCGCTCCAGCGACCTAACGATTGTAACGAGTATGCTTTAAGTCGCTCCAGCGACCTACCGAGTCAAACAACTGATTGTATCGGCCAGCTTGCCTTAGGTCGCTCTCACAGGCCGCTTTCTTTAGGTCGTGAACGACCTACCATAAGTCGCGAAGCATAGGTCGCTCCTAAAGCTTGAAGTTGTGGATTCCTTATGCCGCTTTACTCTATGCCGCTGATTCTTTAGGTCGCTCAAGCGAGCTAATGACCTTATGCTGCATATGCTGCTTTGACTTAGGTCGCGTGTGTTGTACTTAGCTCGCGTATTGATGTTATGTGGTATTTGTTGAGTCGCATGTATATGTTTTGTGTTGTAAATACTGTAAGTCGTGTGTTGTTGTAACGTGTTGTTAGGTCGTTAACGACCTATACTAGGTCGTAAGTCGTAGGTCGCGGCACTGTTAGGTCGGTGAAAACTGTGGTTGTGTGAGTTGTAATCTCTATAAATAGCGGGGTTGTGTCATTTGTAATGCTAGTTGATTTTGAATAAAACTTTGTTTGAGAGCTTTGTGCCTCTTCTTAAATTGGTAGTTGAGTGTGATCTCCTATCTCCACCTTCGGCATTCGAGTGCGCTCGAATCAACGATCGCTGAAGCCGATTCACGGAATCTAGTGCGCTAGATCAACGTTCGAAGAATCGTAGATCTTTTAACACGGTATCGTGCGCGATCAACGTGTTAGAGATAGCTAGAATCCGGCATCTTTGGATCAACGGATTTGGGCCTTTGGTATTTTTCAATCCACCGATTGCTACTTTCACCATTTCATCCATTTTAGTAATCCGCTGCTGCATCACAATGGTTACCTGGGGTGAAGCAAGTGAGTGGTAACGATGTTAGTTTTCATTTTTCAGTGGTATGTAATACTATTTAACTGTCCCAACGAAATTGAATACCATTTTTTAGTAGGGGATGTGGTTTTCAAAATCGTAAATTTAGCAATGTATATTTTGACGGAATAGAGCATCCTCCTAAGGCTATTTGGAGATGATAAAATATTTGTGTTTATATTAAGAATTTTATTGTTAAGTGTTTAAGTTGCAGACCATTATCAAGTGAATATTTATTGGACGTTTTCATCGCACTGCAATAAAATAAATTATTATGTGCAATAGTGGCTAAAATTTTGTGATATATGTCAAACCTATACCAAAGATTCTTTGGCCATTAGAATTACTTTTGTTATAACATTTAAAAATTTGATTCTCCTACAACATGTATCTTGAAATATTTTCAAAGAAAATAAATCTATAAGTACATGATTTTTGGCTATACAACAAATTTTGCACAATTTCTTCGCTAACTATGTATGTATAAAATGCATAAAAAATTGAATATTAACGTCAAACAAATACATTAGTTTCCAAATCTGTTTAGAGTATATAAGCTTAAAATCACAACCAAATAGACCAAATAAAAATCCATATGATAAACACCAAGAAACCAATGAATTTACTATGGCAACCTTTTTCCTTCAACATTTTACAAAGAGTAAGTCCAATAGAACCAACAAAAATTACCTGCACAATATGTAACATAATACATATAAGACTTGTACAAAATGACTATAGTAGAGTACTCATCACCTTACGTTTACTTATTAGAGCACTATGGTAAGGAAGGAAATATAATCTACATAAAGATCATAATTAATACATCTCTATTTCTATTTCATGTTGCTACATTATTTTGTACCCAAAAGTGTCACATTACTATAAAGAGAGATGAAGTTGCACAACAAGAATCATTACCGAAATGATATCCAAATCAACGATGATACAACTCAACATCGTCAACTTATATACTTACCTTGAAACATCTAAGAAGAAATAAATATTTCATTTCATCTTTAAAAATAGCTTTGGCAAAGTTAACATGGTCTAATCTCATGATTCAATAGGTGATCAAACACCTAAATATTTAAGGAAAATTGAAAACTAAATTACCAAAATGAGTATTTCTTTAAGTGATTCAAGGTGTGAGGGCTCCCTTTATAGTTGGAGCAGGTCCTTTATAGTCACAGTAAACTTACTAAAATGGGATTGCCATACTCATTGTTATTGATCAATCATTATCAAAAATTATTTTATCTAGAACACATATAGTCACGTAACCTATGTTCTTGATGTAACTAATGAAGTTGGAATAATGTTACATTTTCAATGTATTCAAATAATAACTGATGCACATATGCAATATGCAAAAGTAATAAACATATAAACAGATCAAAGATTATATTAGTGCAAATACTTGCATAAAAATCATCATCTTCTATAGTGAGCTTATATGATTGATTTTTCTTATTAAATTAGCAATTACTTTATGAATTAAATAGTGATGTCTACATATCATATCAAATTAATTCATAATCAAATTCATATCTTCTTCTCGGTATAGCTATTGAGTCTTCTCAAATATACTGAATGATGGATATCCTGACTTCATCGGTCATGTAAGAGCTCATAGTGATGTTTTATAGAAATTAGCTTTTTTATAAACATTATGATTTTTCTTCCAAGCAAAAGAGAATCAAATAGGAAGAATTATGGATTAAATATGTAACTGTAATGAAGAAAAATCGATAAAACAAAAGGGAGTTGGTTAAATATGACACATTAGTCCATAAATTAAGGGAGAAAAATGAAACATCTTATAGCATGTACTTTCTAGTTCGTATCACTACACACAAGGGATCAATACTTTAAGATCACCATATGAATTGGTAAAATTCATTACAATTTGTGTGTATAAGGAGTATAATGTAGTAGTAGACAAATATGCCAAGACTCGATCTTAGAAGAGTTACATAGTAGTTAGAACTAAGCATACACATCTAAGACCAGAAGTTAGTTACTTCTCATTCCACGCTTGTCCTACCTTACCAATTTGCAATCATTCCACACCTCATCAACAAATTGTACGCACATAAAAACCAATCCTAAGTTTTTTCAAACATATATATCAAATGATTATATAATTTATAACAATTTATATTATAGTGTTTAATGAAGTAGACTATCATGTGCCATATTTGATGATGTATTTTATGTCTCATTCCAATAAGATGTTGCATGGAAATTGATAAGTTGAAACATCAAAACATATATAAGTCTTTCACTTTCATATTTTTTTCCAAAATCAAGTATAATTCTAAGAATATATCAATGTTATATCTAGTGTACAGTCATGTAGTGTATGATATGTCATCTCCCATAATTACTGCAATGCCTAGTATTTGTAACATGCTGCAATGGAATTGATGAGTTAAAGCAACATAAAAAGCACCTAATATTTTATGTTCTTGGTAGAAAAATCATGTGGAGTATCATGAAATATTTTAATGTTATGCAAGTATTCAATTGAGTAAAGCATCATACTCTATATTTTTTTACTTGGTTATGTATGTCATGGGGATTGAGTCTTATTTGCTCGATATGATGAAGTACCATCTACTCTCCTTATAAAATAGAAAATTTTCTTGTATTCCAAGTAATATTTTCACTCATTTGCTATTATCCCTAACATTTAAAGCTCATGAATCATTATATTTATGAGATTTCATTAATATAAAAATGAATAGGTTGAAGTACCTTTACTTAACTTTCAAAAGCTACATTTATTGTAGTTCAAATCATGTTATACAATTATTCCTAACACTTACAATCTGCCTCTAGAATTAAGAAAATAGATGAAGTAATTAGATAGAAATTATGGAAAATTTAGAGAAAAGTTTTATCAAATTAGACCATAGTACATGTAATAATTTAGATATGCGTTAAGACTCATTTTAAAGGTAGATATGCAGTAATTCATGTATTTCAAAGTTACATCAAACCATTTTTTAAACATTGTGAATTGATTCAGTGAAATTCATTTTCAACATCTCAAGGTGGACAATTTAAAAACATATCTTTATCCTATATAGGACATCCACTTATATCAGACATTGAATATATGCATTTGGGTAACATACTTCCATATTAATAATTTAAGACATTATCAATTAACAAATAGTATAAATAAAGCTTGTTAATAAAATCAACTTATGTCAATATGTTTTAACAAATAAACTAACCTTTATCTTTATTGATGCTACGATCAGTAAAGCCTTTGTGTCTCGCTCAAACATAGCTTAAGATCTGTACCTATATTACATATGAATTTACCAAAATATTCTTTAATATTATAATTATATAAAAGTAAACTTAGTGCATGAACTATAGAACTAAGTCTCTCCTATGTCGTTTTAACATTAATGTGCCTTGAAGTTCATATAGAATGGAAGTAGATATTACCATTAGAAAGGTCACCTGAGGAATGTGGTTACTTTGCTTCCAAGAAGGCTAAAAAGATGAAAATTCTTACCATATGGCATGATGTATGTGAATATATTTTTTGCATGGTAATTTCACTTAGAAGTATATACAATTTTTTCACTAAACAATCTCACCTATTTTCCTCTATGCAACACTTTATGATTTAGTCAAATCATCCAAACATGATTGATCTGAATAATTTTGCAGAAGATCAAAATGATGATAACTTCATATTAACATGTAACAACCCTGGTATTGGTGATTACCTGTAAATATTAAATTATAACGGTGGTTATAATTTAATATTGTGAATTAAAATAAATTGGAGATTTAAAAGTGTATTTTAAATAAACAATAGATTTTGGAAATAAATGTGAAAATAAAGTTTGAAAACTTTAATTTGTTTATTTGTGAGAATAATAGGTGAAATATGATTTATTTTAGAAAAATGCAATAATTCTTGTAATTATTATCAAACACTTCTTTTAATAATTTTTAAAGGGAGTATTTGAATTTAAAATGTGTTTATTATAAATAAAATGATGAAATGTGGTTTAAAAATAAGTTTTGGTTATAAAAATTGAGTTTAAAATGGTTTGGTGTATTTTATTTGACAAGAAATTAATTTTTGTATAAATTGTTATGTTAAAAATGGTGTTTTGAGACAAAAGGTGTAAAATTGTGATATTTATATAAAAAATAAGGTTTTATTATTAAAAATAGATTTTTATAGATAAAATAAATTTTATTTTATTGAGAAAACAATTTTGCTTACATACACTTTTGTTGTAAAAGTTTTATTTGGAGAAAATATATGTTTATATTGTTAAAATAGGTAAAAAAAAAAGTTCATTACTTGGTAAATTTTCACCAAGTATAGGATTGGGCTCATTGGGTATAGGGTTTTGATCCATTAGCCTAATCTAGAATTAGCAGGAAAGGAAAAAAAAAGCAATTAGCTATACGATGTTTTCTCTCTACTCACTTTCTTCTTCTCAAACAAATTACAGTAAAAAGAAACTCATGGCCACCCCTTTTCCAAATTAAATTTCTTCTTCAAATCTTGTTGAAATAAAAGAGAAAATCATCAAAACAAAAGTAAGAGAGGGTAATCAAATCCAATACTTGGCATATTTCATCAAAAATCTTAAGTTTGGTCATGAAATTGTTTGTAACTTGTTTCTTCTTTCATGCATGTTCAATTTTCAGCATTTACAGGTTTTTGAAGGCCCTTCTTCACCAAAATCTTCAATCTTTTTCAGCTAATTGGTGTTATTTTCGCTATTTGCCTAGGTGAGTTACTGCTCACAATTGCTAGCTGAAGCAAAAGCTTAAAAATGCCAAAATCTAACCGAAAATAGCATCAATACATTGATATTATGTTCATATTGTATTTTTGGTGAAATCTGAGTTTGTATGTCACTTTGCACATCATTTTCTCACAATTCCGACAACGAAATGCTGCCGGATTTTCTTCAGTTGATAGCCTGTATGTTGTACTATATGCATACCAAATTTCATTGCAAAACATATTCGTTTGATGCCTAAAACTGCTCAAGAAAATTAATGCACGGCCTGGAAATTACCTGTATACATTTTGTTTTTTGAGTTGTTGCAAACATGGCCTGAGTCCATGTTTGAGATAGCATAACTCTTTCATTACTTACTGAAATTGCGTGATTCTTTTTTTTTTTTAAAGATGAAGTTTTATACTATAAGAAAACCAAATTTCAGGTCATTTTGACCTACATAGCTTATAGAAATATGCTGCCAAACTTCGACATGGAGCATGTTTTTGTCCAGATTTTTACAGTGAAAACACTGCTTGGGTTCAACTTTGAGACATCATAACTTTCTCATACTTTATCCAAATTATATGATTCTATATTTGTTTGAATTCTGAATTTTTTTAATGTAGGCCTACCAATTTTTAGCTTAATAAGAGCTAATTTGTTCCTTTGTTTCATGCCTGGAAGTTGAACCCAAGATGGTTTCAGGCCTGTACATTTTTGGTTTTTGAACTGTTGCAAACATGGCCTGAGACCATGTTTGAGACAGCATAACTCATTCATTTCAAATTGTATTTGAGTGATTCTTTCTAAAAATTGAAGTAGGAGTGCTGAATTACATTCTTGCAAAATTTCATGATAATATGTGTTCGTTTGCTATTTCGAAAATGCTGTCGAACTTGAACCCGCAACCTGCTGGAATTCAGCGATTTAACATTGTTTTAGTCCAACTTTGAAACGACGCAGATTCTTCGTTTCAAATTGGATTTGAATAATTCTTTTTGAAAATTGGAGTAGGAATGTTGAAATACAATTTTGCCAAATTTCAAGTCATTTTGACACTGTTAACTTATTCAAACCTGCTGTCGAATATTGAATCGCAGCTTGTTTTAAACGGATAATACTTGGTGTAATTTCCGTTATTTCGATGTTTTCTTGATATTTCTTTCTCGATTTCATACACAGGTATTATAATGTGTTTTAAAAATGTTTTTCAAATAAATGGGCTTTTAAAATTATTATTCATTATTTTTTTAGTATAAAAATTATATACTCTATAATAAGAGAATTTCAAAGGCAATTTCTAAAGCGATTTCGAAACGTTCCTAAAACTCGTTTTCTTCAACTTAGTTTCTATATAAAACACACAATTTTGCACTTCGAGCGAAGAGGAAGGAGAATTAAGTGATTAGATAAAACGCATGCTATGAAAACGTGTGTTTATCTTCTCAGTTAATTCCTAATATATTAATTTGATCGTTTTGATCTTCGGGTCTGGTTTACCGATGAGATGAGGTAAACTTTGTACTGCTTTGAGTGTGGAACTGACTAACGGTTAGTAAACTGTTTAGTGCGAACGTGTGCTATGGGACACACGTTAACACTTTGCGGGTTCCTATCCGAAGGGTTTGTGACACATATTGCCAGTTAGTTGTATCCAGTACTGGGCCTCCGGACCTTCGCCACTACGGTTTGTTGCCTTCGGGTTTGTGCCTTCGGGTTTGTTACCTTCGGGTTTGTTGCCCTATAGTATTGCTTTTGGAGTTGGTCCTTCGTCACCGCTCGAGGGATACTTGGGTTTGTCACATTCGGGATTGTGGATCCTTGTTTATATAGTACTGAGCACGTGCATCTTTTGTTTCTTTGATATTTATATTTCCCTAGAGTATCGCCTTTCGGGGTAGGTCCTTTGAACCACACGATATATAGCGATTACCTTGTGGAAACTTGTGTTACCTTCATTGGTATTTGTTATTTGCCTGTTTGGCTTGATTTGGGATATTCATATCCTTTGTTTATTTGAGTTGCTGATGATATGAGGCTTGATATGATTCATCTTTTGTTAGATGATTATGTTATCTCTTTTAGAGATTATTGTGGTACTTTATGACCTTGCATGTTCATTATCATTTAGCTTATCTAACTGATTTGTTTAGCTAGCCTGACCCGTGTATTTTTATACTCGGGTCAGACCGAGGTGTTTCAGGTTAGGTACATTTGGACTTAACCTATCTGCTTCTGGATGGACTATTCTGCTAGCTATTTTTTATAGCTTTTTTTGTGTAGTCCTTTTTGGTTGTAACTCTGATATGTATATTCTTTTGACTCGCCTGTATATTGTGGTTGTTATACCACTTGACATGTATCATTTTGTATACTCTATGATGTATCTGTATATGTGTATATGTATGTGATGATCTACTGTTCTGTGATGTGTTTTACATTTGAGTTGTTATATTTTATTCTGTTAGATCTTATAGCCATTATAGTTTTGTATTAAATATCTATTGGATATGTCGATCTACATGGAAATATATATATATGCTACATTTATCGACGTATTCAGTAGATAGTTAAGACAAGGCTATAGATGGTCGCTCCTATCCAGCTCTATTCTTCGTATTAGTAGACGGTATTACCTTGTAATACTCTTTGCTAATGTAGGTCTCGGAGTGGGGCGTTACATAACATGTTCTCGAATTACATTGATGATCAAATTTTTTGATCTATTTAAATTTGATGATGTTATGATTAAAGTTAATAAATTAGTATTAATTATTTGCCTATGAATTGAATACACATTCCTTCAACAGTTGTGTTATGCTCACATCCAGTCATTGAATTGAAAAAAAATATTTTACGTAAAGAGAATCAAATTCTTGATTGTATACACTTAAAGAACCATTAGAAAAAAAGCTATTTGAAGTACCTTTATAAAATTTCATAACAAAAGAGGAACTTTCAAAAGCCGTTGAATGAAATCATTATACTTCTATATTCCATATAAATTTTGGCATTAAAAAGCGAGTTAGAACATTGTTTGAATATGATGATTTCGAAGTTGCCTAAAATTTTCCATAGTTGCATGCTACTTCAAAAATTTGATGCACAAGGATATAAATAGAAACCACAAATATTGATACAAACAATTCATTTAATAAGAAATTTTCAAATGTCAAGCATAATTCAAAAGATAGAGCGTAAGTAAGGTGGAAAACATTTGTAAAGATGTGAGGAAATAAATTATTTTCAACAAAATTCTGTCACCATCTGTGTGTATACAATAAGAAAAATATGGTGTGGATTATGTGTTATACACACACACACACACACACACACACACACACATATATATATATATATATGTGTGTGTGTGTGTGTGTGTGTGTGTGTGTGTAGAGCCATATAATTTAATAAAAAACGATGAAAGTTGGGTAATCAGTTGTGGAAGAAGACATACTCTCACTAAACATATCATTTGAACATCGCAATGTAAAGTTTAACTCGACGGGTATAAGACTGTAGAGTAAAATAAGCATAGTTGTGACCATGGTCGTATAACTCGATCAATGTTAACTAATTTTGATTGCTTTATTCTAAAGATAGAAACAAAGATAATGATCAACACTACTAAATGTGTGTACATGTTTTCTTTCTTTTACTATTATGATAGCAAGATGATAAGAAGATCAAAATAACTTTGTGTAAGTGGGCAAGAATATTTGGCAAATCCTTTTTAAAAACTCAAGGTTATGTCACACCTGTAAATAAGTCAAAGATGAGCTATTTTGTAATTTGCATAGCTTAAATTAAGAAACATTTCTTTAAAATAGAATATTTATAGTAGATGGCGATGTTTTCATAACATCCATTTTTTATATTGTTGTGAATACTTTATGAAATATCAGAATAATGCTTCTTTTAAAATAATCTAATTCTAAAATAATCATTATTTAAGAATTAGCATTGGTGAATATATATTGCTTACATACTCCATTACATGGTTTATATTTTTAAAAGTAAACACTTTAATACGAAAATATTCAATTATTTTGGCTAATATAACATAACATTGCTTCCATGATCGCTTCCACGAAAATTTTGTTTTGAAAATAATAATAAATTAGAGAGAAATCAGGAAAATATTCTCTTTAGGAAGCAAATGTATAAAACCATGCTAGAAGTATCATGACCTAGTAAATTGTTCCTTAAGTCAATGTAAGTAGGCAATCAACATCACCAATGTGATCAAGGCCGGCCCCAAGGTAAGGCGAGCAAGACGGCCGCCTAGGGCAACCGACCCGGCAGGGGCAACAATTCCAGCGGTGGCTTGGTTATGTATTATGATTACTAAAATATGTTTATATGTGAACTTTTATAATTCAAGCTGTAGCCCAGTGGTTGTGTCTCCTTTCCTTGTCTGGGGCAACCAAGGTTCAATCCTGGCAAGTTGCTTTTCAGTTTTGTCTGGGACAACAGTTGTGTTTGGGCCGGCACTGAATGTGATAGTAATCATAATACCATGTACTAATCATAAATTAATACAATCATAAATTTAATATTCTGACCTAAAATATAATTAGTTCAATATTGTTAAAATTAGAAGCAATTATAAAGATATGAACCCTCCATAATAAGTATAGAAAAGAAAATGTAATTCAAAATGACAAAACCTAAAATTTATATTGGGAAAAATGGTAAGCCAACCCATATTATGGAAGATATAAAGGTGAGAGTTTGCATGACGTATCATTCTGACATTTAGGAAATTGGACTCTGGCACTTGTGAAAAATTAGATCTGAATATTATAATTAAGGGGAATTTTGGTTGGAATAAATTATAATTTGATAGAGAAGAAATATTCATAGAAACGAGAATAGCTAAAGCAGTATGGAAAACATCATTCTGCAACAAAATTGTGGAGTTATATTAAGGTCTCAACATTTGAACTTGAACAAATTAGTAACTGAAATATTGATATTGTGAACCAATGATGCATCCTTCTTATGTAACAAATTTAATCTTTTAAAAAAGCAGTCCCACATACTTGGCCAAATAATCACTGAGAAAGTCAATGATTTTAAAGACAAATTCATATTCTTTTAGACTGAAATATAAAAAGCATGAAAAATTATTGATTACAGTAGTCATCAATAAGGAATTCATCATAAAAAAAATATAACGTTTGATGAACAGTGTCCAAATGAACTATCTACTTACTAAAAAAATACGAAATATAGATTTAAATTATATAAGCACGAAACTTTATAAAATCATATAATAGACATATTTGATCAAAAATAGTCATAACAAAATAATAGAGCCTACCGAATCAAAAAGAGAAAACTAAAGATTCACTCTATTTAGGATGAAAAATCATCTTTTTTCCTAATATGGCAAATACTCGACTATATATTTATCCTGTAAATATAGTAATCTTAATTGTCCTCCCACCAAACTAAAAGCCATCATTGACCTTGGTTCCATATTTCGCTAAGACACCACAGTCTGATCTTCCATCTACATCCAAGTATTGCAAATATGTAACAAATTAAAATTAATCAAATTTAGCTATTATATTATGTAAACGAACGATGATACTATCTAGTGACAATTGTATATTGCATGCTTGAGAGACTTGGTAGATTAATTTGCTTCTTTTACTAAATTATTTTTCTTCATCAAAAATATTTATATCAATGGAATTAACGCTTGCCATTGGAGCTATAATAGCTCAAGCTTTGGCAGTTATCCTAAAAAGTTAACAACCCTGGAACTTTCTCCATCCTTTTAAGGAAGTAGGATACAATTGTAGGAATGGAAAAGCAGTTGAGGAGAAGAGAAAGAAACATACGATAAATCAATTTGAAAGTGCGGATAGCAGATTGACAAAAAGGTGGTGAAAAACGAAAATTGAATGGAACATGCATTAAATAAAGGTGGCTACAAAAGGAAAATTAAAAATAAGAGACGATTTGTAAATAAAGAGATATAGAAAAATAGAAAATTTTCTAGGCAATCCACATAAAGGAAGCAAAGGCGAGTGGAAAAAAATGAATGGAATGCTTGAGAATTAAGGATGAGAAACTCAATTTTAATATTATAATATAGATATATAAAATTTTGAAGCTTCAATCCAAGAATTAGTAATGTTTTTATTAATTAATTATTTTTTCATAAGATTTACTTCAAAACATACAACATAGATAAGCAAAGAGAAAAAACATTGACAGACAATAAGAACTAGAGGAAGTAATTCACTGTGTAGCTATTCATTTGCATAGCAAGTAAACACAAAACCTTTTAAACAAAAACGTAGATTATTCTCTACATCCGAGCCCGAACAAAAACCAAAATGAATTTGGTAGTGGAATTACAGAAAACAACTGTTCATAAAAATAATAAAGAATCCATGCATTTATATATTATTTTATCATGTATAATACTTTTGGTGCTCATATCAAAAAAATTCAAACATAGTATTGAATAATCATCATAATACTTTGATTGCTACAGTATCAATGGTCCATACACATATCATCATTATTAATATAAATGGTACATTCAATTCAATTCAAGATTGAAATTATTTATTTGTAAAGATTTTTTTATAACCTCAATTTTATACAGAGTTAAATTATTATTTCACGACTTGATATTTCAAATTCATCAAATTTTGAATATATTCATTAGCAGCATTTCTCAAAAGTTTTAAATCAAAAACTTGCCTTTCAACTCCATATTTAATCATTATCACACATTTATAATATTAAAAGATTACATATTTGACCAAAAATAGAAAACATGTTCAAGCCTTCTCAAAAACTGTAATTCAATTATCGTAGAAATCATTGATTATAAGATTTTGGTATCATGGAACCACTGTAAACAGTTTATAATCTTACGAAGTTAGAAATATTATCAAAATTTTACATATATTCAGACTTTATACCATCAAAGCATGATCGAAAATTGCAATAGACAGTAACCAACAAAAGGAAACTGAGAGGATAGACAATTTACTTTGGATAAAGAAAAACATATAAATGAAAATTTCTGAAACTTACATCAATAATTCACGTTGGGTTGTGATTCAGCTCACAAAACAGATGGATTTGATGTTTTTGAGGTTTGGTAGACTGATTCATTGCTCTTTTTTCCATGGTCGAAGGTAGTAGCTTAACAAAATTAGGATTACTGAAGAGGAATTTGATTCTAGGGTACAATGTAAGAAGAAGAATGGAGAAGAAGGGAATTTTGTTTAGGGTTGGATAATAATTTTTGTTGACGGCTGTGGGAGTGTTTTTCCCTAGGACGTAATGAGACTCTTATGAACCATTAGATTTGGGTCCTTTACATGTGTTAAAGTAGTGTCTTTTTAACAAAAACGAAAATGAAGGGTCTTTAGTGGATTATTGAGCTTTCATATAATATAATAGATAAACAAACAAAGTCAACCCAAACATGTGTTTGCTCTGCATACTCCGTGAAAAAGGACTAAATTTATTATAGGACGCAATTCCAGCAAGTTTAAGCTACACTTGTTTGTTCTTTTCATAATATATAGTAAACATACACTTGTTAGTTTCAAGAAAGTCAAAAAGAATAAGGAGCTTAATCGCAAATGTTAATACAACCATCTTGCAGAACATAAAACTAGTATAACCGCACGACGATGAGAAAACCGACCGTTGGATTATATAATTTTAAAAGAAAAATATTTATTGCGAGTCTTTAGCTTTGACAAGATTGTTAGATAGGTTGATGGCATGACGACGAAGATGAATAATGAGAAATATAGGGTTTGTAGCAGATGGGTTTAAAAAGAGAAATGTCGGGAGAAAGTTGGATCTGGAGAAACAGAATTAGATTTGGGGATAGATATTTTGAAGCACAGATGCGAGATAAATTAGGGATTTGAATTTGAATAAAGAGAATTGCAGAGGAAACGTAAAATATTAGAGGAGAGGACACGGTCTAGAGGATAAAATTTAAGGGAGAAGAAAACGGGGAAAAAGAATAACAAAACATGGGGAATGTTTTTTTGGCTTCAGGAAAATTGATTTTGCCTAGTAGAAGTAGGCAAACCTCCCTACGGTCGGTTTGATAAAAGTAACAGTAACTTGCTCTCTCTGTTTTTTATACAATTTATTCATTTTCTCCATCAAAAATGCACACTTCCTCTTGGAATATAAATAATAGACAAATATAGTAAAAATATAAGCTTATGACAGCCACCTTTCCATAAAAATAAAATAAAATGAAGGTTAGATGAAAATTCCATCTAACTTTTAGGAGCGCAAACAATTAACAATAACTAACGTTGTGAAATTCCAAAAGTATCGAACATAAAGAGAAACAACTAAGTATGGCCAGTTAAAATAATATTGAAGACAATACTCCATTAAAATGGCAACATTTAGCTAAAGCATCTTGTAGGGCACTCTAAATATACAAATGCACGCCGCTACTTGCATATTCAAATAATTGTTCAACCGCGACATCTTCCAAACATAGAGTAACATCTTTCTCCCAACGTCAATTAACCTTTGCAGTCTGAATACATGATTCATTTACTGCTCAATGAGTAAAGAAGACTAAGAGCTTTATTATTATACATGGTACTCAAGCTCATATTTACTATCTTTGTTTTATTTTTTCATATGTACATTATTGGATAAAAATAGACATTGTGTTTGTTTAAGTGTAACTTAATTGTAGGATCCAACTACAGAGATTAGGTTCTTAAGCATGAATATAAATTATGAAAAAAATTATTAAGAAAGATTTTCAAGTACATTGATTACTCATAATATATTGGAAATAATAAGAAAATGAAATGTAAATATGCTTTATATGTGAGTAAGGGTATATATGTAAATACCCAGAAATGTACAGTTATATCTTACGTGCACACTATCTCAAGTTGTACACTATGAATACAGATTGTACATGAAACAGAGAATTTTCAAATGCAATAAAAAAGTTTTCATCTTACATTCTCTTTACCTTTTCTAATTGGTATTAGAGCCAATCACAGCCTAACGGCAAAGTGCCACGCCTGGAACACCATCAGAAACTGCCTAATCATCTGACGCTAAGTTGCACCCTGGTTCTTATCAGAATTATCATCATCACTTAAGAAACCATAGCTTTTCTCATCAAGAACCCCTTAACCCACCAAGAACCATAAAGAAACCTCTTGTGCCTCGCCAAGAACCCAGTCAGATACCAAGTCATCATTCTGGTGATCTGGCAGCATAGTGCTAATCATTAGAAAAGCCCAATCAAACCACTTTTCATCATCTAATCCGGTTAAACTCCATAAATTTGTACCTGACAATCTGAATATCACCAGAAATGGCCGAAGAGAACAATATTATGTGTGATGACCCACATTTCGGAAGGTTTAAGTAGACAATAAACCACACATGTCCAACCCAAAACAATCCGAAACACAGATAATCAATGTGGTTAATTAAGAAGAATAAGAAAGAAGAAAATAAGTACAGAATCTCACAGCGGAATGACAAAATATAATAGTCAAATAAACATTTCATGAAGCTGTTTATATTATACATTTAATTAAAATTTACAACATCTATCAAAGTTATATATACAATCGAATAATAGAATAATGCAGCGGAAAAAACAATGTGGTGAAATAATACAAGTAATAATATACTAAATATTCGTCTTTGTCCTCCAGAAAATATGATCTTCAATACGCTGAAAACTATGGCTAACCCGAGCGTAATGAAAAGACAAAAAACTTGAGTCAAGACTAAAATATCGTTATGTGAGTCAAATAACTATCACATAAAACATGAGTATAATAGCGTCATAGATGTTAATAGGGTTTTACATCTCCTATCCAGTGTATAACGTGCGTGCAATAACTCAAGAGATGTTACGGGATTTTCCATCTCTTAAGGATCCATCAAAATATCTATATATAGTAGAATACGCTATATATGTAATGTCTAATCAGTAAAATAAATATTTTTCTTAGCGTTAAGGCTTTTGTAGGATCGATTTCACCCCAGATGGGGGGTGAATAAGGTTTTACTAATAATTATAAAAAATAATGCGGAAGTATATAAAATAATTGCAGCACAGATAATAGTAGAATAATAAAAGCAAAAATAGAACAACACAGATTTAACCAGCTTCGGCAAAACCCTACCTACGTGCTACCTCCAAGGTTTCTACTAGAAATTAAGTAGTCAGACGCTTACACACGTAAACTCGCAACACCCGCTATCGACTAACCTAACTCTACGCTGAAAACCCTGCCACAACTCAGCCATTGAGTTGCGAATTCTCGAACTATACCACCGTAGTTCGTCCCCTAGTCACACGACTAGAATTTAATAAAAGTTTAAAAGTATTACAAGATAAAAATAAATAAAACAATAAAACCCTAGTTTAAAAACTAAAAGCCTTATATATAATTAAAACCCAAACGCAAATAAAAGCCAGCCCAAAAGATTTAAGTGATAAAAACTGTTCCCCTTTTTCTTTTTATTTCTTCAGCCTTGTATCCTTTGTGTTGAAATATGGCTGCGTTCTCCCTCTTTCAAAAATTAGGGCTTGTGTAAATTTGAGGCGGCCGATTGATGGTTGATCGATTGAGTTGATATTCTCGCGTTGCTTTGTTGATCGATCGTCTTGCTTTTTATTACACTCGGCTGCTTCAATTCGTTGAGTTCGATTTGAATAAATCTGGTATGTAATTTCCTTTGTTATTCTCGTTGACATGCTTAAACTCGATCTTGATTCAAGTTGTTGATTCGGGATTTTATATTCAAACTTGGCTCTGTGATTTTTCTTCAACTTGAATACTTTAAATGCCGATGATGTTAATGGTTTAAATAGGATTCGAAATCCTATAATCTCGTTCGTATATATTTTATTTGATTTCTTCAATTTATATGCTTGGCCATTCGATTTACGATTGAATGCTGGTGATGTTTTCTGACTTTTTCAATTCGTATATTTTCTGATGTGCTTGATTACCACGGCTTCATGAATTTAAACTTGCTTCATGAATTTCTTTTCTCCTGTGACTTTTGGCCTTGTTAATTTCTTTAGATAATCTGGAAGTTTTTGACTTGTTATTACCTGGTTTTGACTCTGACTTGATCGATTCATGTTATCACCTTGGCCACCACGGCTTTGACTTTGTTATTTAAAATATGATATTGTCAAATAGAAATTCCTACGACATTGACTTTGATCATTGACGTATATTATTGGTTCCTGGTTTTAACTGAGTTGAGGTCTAGTTCTGGTTCATTTTAGTTCTTGGTTGGCTTCGTTGCTTTTGTATTGCTGTGTTAGGTGTTGTTCCTGTCTGGTGCACATGTTGATTTTGTACATTTTGATTCTAGTTCCATATGTCTGGTTCCATTTGTGCTTTGCACTTGTAGTCTTGCCTCATGTCTTTGCTTTGGCTAAACCAGAGCATGTTTGAAATGTTGGTTGAGTTGAATTGTTGCATGAGACCTTGTACTCGACAATTTTGTGATGTATCTGTATTGCACCTGAGTTGAATCCAGCCTCGACTCGGGTTTGACCTTGTGCTTAACTATCCCTGCAGTTTTATCAAGTGTATATCGGTGTGCACGGCCTTATGGCATGTACAGTGATACACTGTGTTTGTCACAAGCTATTTGTGTAAGATGAATTCAAAATAAATATGACGATGAACAACCCAAATAACTGAGGAAAATAATATTTTCAAAAACACATTTTATTTTACACTACAAAAAATATTTCTTTTTCAATTTTACTGCTCAGTGTTTATTTTACAGATAACTCAGATGATGGATTCAATCTGGAATAGAGTTGAAGATTAAATACATGTGAATGAGTGATATGTAGTGAGGTGCAAATGTAAATGATAATTGTATAGTGAAAAATTGTGTTGTAATTTGAAATTGTATTGTTTGAAAATTGTGTATATAGTGAGAGCTCAAATTTATACTATTCAAAATTGTAATAAATATTTGTTTGAATAAAATATCTATTTGAATTTAAATTCCGTGTTATTTATTTTATTCAGCAAATATTTATTTAATTATGTGAAAATAAAATAGTACAATAACAAATACATTTAAATGAATATATATATATATATATGTTTATTATCATCAAACAAAAATCATTTACTAGCATATTCAACAATCTTCCCTTTTGATGATAACAAACATATATTGAAGATTTTAGATTTATTAAATGTATTTGATCATTCTATTTGCTCCCCCTATTTGAATGCTCCCTCTCTACAACAATGCTCCCCCTTCATATATGCATGAAAATAAATAAAAGTATGTAAATGAACCTAGATGCAAATGAAAAATAAAAAATAAAATATTTGACCTTTATTTGTCAAAATCTTAACTTTTCTCTCCCCCTTTTGTTATCAGCAAAAGAGTAATAGTGTTAGAAAAATAGAGATAAAGTGATAGACATTAATACAACATTAATACCCAATCGAGTATAAATATTAAATTTCAACAAAAAATCAAACAAAAATCATAAATACTCTGTTAGACGCAAATTCCACTTTAGAATGATAGGAGTGATGTCGGCATATAAAACCATATAGTTGTGTCTATTTATGGTATATTTATATCAGGAATTTGAATATCTACTAACCATGCATAACCGTTAGGACTTTTAAATGAGATTAGTAGTATTCCCAATTTTTATAAAAAATGAATTTCAAGAATCTTCTAACCACGCATAACCGTGAGGACTTTTAAATGGGATTAGAATCAACTTGTCTATTTAATAATCAATTTTGATATGTGTTCCATATATGCATAACCGTGAGGACTTTTAAATGAGCATGGAAGCACATAATAAAAAATTCCAAGTAATTCACCCATGCATAACCATGAGGACTTTTAAATGAGAGTGAATACTTTGGATGTTTTTATTGCTAAAAATAAAATAAAATGAAAAATAAATAATATCCCGTTTAAAATAGCACATATTGACATACTATATTGGATTTTGATGAGTGATGGTTGTTAGAAATATGATAGAAATAGAGATGGTCATGGAATTTTTACCAATCAAAAGTTATTATAAATCTTGTTTAAATTTTTAAAGATATTTACTAAATATACTGTCTCAAGTCATAACATATGATTAATATCAAAACACATCACTTTTTCAATCACTATTTATCTTTTGGATGTCATAGACCAGATCATGAAGTTGCAACAAATACCTTAAAATCTTTTTACAACTTTTAAATGAAATTCTTTTGAATTTGACTTGAAACCGTGCAAATAAACAAACAATGAACATAATGACAGGTCTAGAATCAGTAAGATAAATAAATATATCCACGTGTATCCAGAGTAATAAAAAAATCAATACAACACCATCATTAGCCCAAACAAATCTATATGAACTATTTCAAGGACTCTTGAGGTACTTATAATGTTCTCGACATAAAAATTTAATTGGCCAACAATTTTGAATAAGTCAGAATCAAAATCAACATTCATTTTTTATCGCATAACTGGCTAATATAAATCAGATTATGGTGCAGATTTTCACATTTAATAAATCATTCAAGATAAATATACTGTTACCTATTTTACCTTCACGATAATTTTTCGTTGTTACTCATTTTGATTCTACCACCTTTGTACTAGGCTAAGGAACTTTGACTTGTCGCCCATCGTGTGCCTAGAACACACAGAATCCAGGTAACACTGTTGTTGTTCCTTAGCCTGCCACCACACCTACACGAGAAAAGATTTTGGTGACCTATTTGTTTTTATAGGTCCATGGTTGTTAGTGGCAAAAGATTTTGAAAAATATGTTTGTGTAGGCCCAAGACTATTTATATTTGTTCCTTTTGGCACCCAGATTTGTTTAACTTTAAGGGATTTTACATTTGTGCCTTTTGGAACCCAAATTGGAATGGTTTTAATGTGTTTGGGTCTATACCAGCAAATATTGTGATTGTGTCCAGTTTTTCCACAAATCGTGCACTTTGAATTGACTTGATTATTTTCGCTTCTAACATGTTCAGATTGATTATACCCAAGTCCTTGTCTAGCAGTATTAACAGTTTGTTTCCCTAATAGCATATTTAACGATCTTTCTCCTTTGGAAAATTTTCCTAAAGTTGTAGACAATTGTTGGACTTGTGTTTTGAGAGATTCATTTTTATTCAATAATTGTGTGCACTTTTTAATAGAATTTTTTTCCTCATGTTTTCACTTTCTTTCAAAATCAGAATTTCATTTTCAAGTGATTTAATTTTAATTTCAGATTTTTTAATTTCTTCTTCAAATAATGGACACTTATCACACTTAGAGCACTTGTTTCGATAGTTTTTAACCAGTTAATCAAGTTGTTTATTTAATTTTATCAAACTATCTCTTTGTGATTCAATTTTAGCGTACTTTTCCCTAAGTCATTCAAAACAGCCATTTACTTCATGAAAATATATAAGTTATTCTGAATGAGTAAGTTTTGATACCTCGCTTGGCTCGTCATCATCGCTATCAGTTATATCACCTTGAAGACACAGATCTGCCTTTTCACTCTCACTGCTAATGCTTTTATTATCTTCATCAGTTTCATTCCAAGTGGCTGCAAAACTTCTTCTTTTCGGTTTCTTTCCTCAACTGAGTCAATTCCGTGGACAATTGGGTTTGATATGACCGTGTTTGTTACACTTATGACAAATGATCTCCTGCTCTTCTGAGTTGTCCACTACTTTGACTATTCTGCTTTTCAATTGTTGATTTAGAGCTGGATTTCCATACTTATTGTAACGACCCATAAATTTTAACTGTTTTAATAACATAATTAGTTGAAATTTTGTGAAATTTTAAACGATAAAAGTATGAAATAAAAATTTAATATTTGGAATGCGTCTATTTATTTATAGCAACTGGTAAATTTTCATCAGATAATTTGGAAGTTTATTTTCTAGTGTAATTTTATTCCAATTTATATCAGTTAAAATTGATGATAATAAAATATTATCCAAACCTGAATATTTTTACATAGAAAAATTCTAATTCATCTTCTGATTAAGACGTCATTTTTCATTTTTCCAAATTCGGACTGCTTTAGCTCCGTCGATCTTATTTTTCTGCGTTTTTGCTGCATTTTCCGCTAGTAGAAAATTCGAATTTTTATAATTCAATCACACCACTGAAATCTGTATACCGTTTTGATCGTCTCGTCGTGCTGAGCACTGCGGTATATTCACTTCTGTTTTTTTTTTGGACCCCGGTATGCCGTGAAATCTGTAAACGGTTAGCCGTTGCGGTTCGTTATTTGAGCCTATTGGTTTCTATATGACTTTTCATATATCTACCGTGTTAAACCA
Source organism: Allium fistulosum (assembly GCA_030737815.1). Lineage (NCBI taxonomy): Eukaryota > Viridiplantae > Streptophyta > Magnoliopsida > Asparagales > Amaryllidaceae > Allium > Allium fistulosum. Next base: position 1,041,510,048 of record CM060906.1, read on the forward strand.
AACTGACATTTGCATTTAATATTCCCTTGAATTCAGCTTTGACCTTCTCTATTCCCAATTGTTGCAATATATTATTTTGGTTCCGTCCTTCATTCTCTTCCCTCTCTCTAATGTTGGCTATGTCATTTGCAAATATATAAAAAAGTATATAATGCCTTGTCAGAGAAGCTTGCGTTCCACTATGTTTGAACTCCAATCCTACCTCCACTCTCTGCTCTTGTCACCTCTCCATCTAAGTTTCTTTCCCATTGTTTTTGAAAAAAAAAGTATATAATATAACATGTATTGTTTTATATGTTGAACCTGTAGCTTGTTTTGCCACCCATCCTTTTGCAACTCCTTGGTGACTGATCTAACACCATTCCTCCTCTCCGCGCATGAAGATCACGCCTCGTCTCCGGCCGCTCCACCTTGCTAACCTAAGCCACATCACCCCTTAGCTGAGCTCAAGTCAACGACCGCCTTTTTTCCGCTTCTAACCATGCCACAGCCTGCAACTCCGCCTCCTCCAACATGTGATGTTGCCTATGACTCTGCCTCGTACAACAACCAAAACCGTATACTCCTCTCCTCATAGCCGAAGCCATCTTCCTCCGAGCACACAGCAACCTTGGCCGTGACCACACCCAGTCACCATCCCGACCACCCATCTTCCTCCACGCAACCCGATCCTTTCTCCTCTCTCTCTTCCAGACAACAACCATTCCAGATCCGCGTGCTCCACCTTGTAGCGGAAACTCCTCCCGCAACCGAAGCTGTGGCCTTCTTCCCATCTTCTAGCCATAGCCAAACCAATCTTCCAACTCCTGTCGAGCTTAGCGGCTTTGCTTATGATGCTAGGCATGGCCAGTGCTTGATTTATAGTTATGCATTATGTAGATGTTACATCTAGTACAGGTCAATTTATATATACATAAATATATGTTGCCATATATTAAATTTTGAAAGTAGAATGATATGTGTTACAGTATAGGTATATGTATATATCATGCGTGTAGTATATAAGTGCTTATAAGGTGTATATTTTAAAAGAAGTTGCATTTATCTTCACAGCTGTTCACGTCTGTTTAAAGATATATATATAGTTATATATCGTATGTTTTAAAATATCTATTTTCAATGTATAACATTTTTTTTATATAGACTTTCTGTATATAACTTGTGTATGTAAAAGAAAAAAATGTTAAAATACTTATTTGAAATTTTGAAAATATAATGTATATATATAATAATTTTGGTATGTGTGCTTATTTTGGAAATACAATAAAATGAAATAAAAAGTTGTGCGGCCGCTCCTTGGTTTTGATGTAAAACCTCCTGCAGCTTTCTGCTGCTTTATAAAAAAGGGTATGTATACATCTTATATATTTTAAAGAATCAAAGTTTTGAAAGTTGGTTTCCTCTATCATGAGCAAAGTCATAGCGATATCTATATGAATAAAGGTTGCTTACTTTCAGTGAACGTATATATATACGTTATATAATATTTTAATTTGTCTAATGGTATATATATGAAGTTTAATTATATATAATGTATTAGGATTTTTGTTATTAAGTGTTAAAGTTTATGATTGACTATAAAGACCTAAATATGTAAAGATATTTGTGTGATATGGGCTGGTTTAATTTTTTAAAGAGTTTTATTTTGAATAGTGATCTTAATTTATAATGTATATATTTGCAGTATGCGGTTATTCCAGTATATATGGTTATATTTCAAAATTTTATTTGCATGGTGTTTATGCATATGTTGAATATAATATTGTTTTTTAAAGTGCCTATATAATAATGAAGTTAAGTCTATATTAATTTGAAATTATATATATATATATATAATTTATTTTAAATTGATTAAGAGAAGAATTTTATATATATAACGTATATTTTGTTCAGCTTATATCAAGCTAATTTGATTTGTTTTCATTTATCCCTCTTTATCAGCTTTGTCGTCAAATTCGTGCCATTCTAGCTTTGCTTTGGAATTCATGATTGGATTCGTAACTCATCTCATTGTCAAATTTCTCACCGTTCTCTAGCCTCGAAAGGTGAGCAATCACTCACGATTAATGTTCTTATATTTATTAAATTTGATTTCAATTGAAACGACAATTGAAATATGCTGCTATTAGTTATTTATATTGATATATATATATATGCCATTATTTGTATCTGTTCACCTGTGACATCTGACACCATTATCTGTAATTTATATTGCTAGATATATATGCTATTATCTGTATCTGTTCACCTGTGACATCTGACACCATTATTTGTTATTTATACTGATGATATATGCTTGTTACTGTTGTTATATTATTATCATATCTGTTATCACTCTGCAATTTCCCTATTAGTATAGAATTCACTATGGGTTGAAATGATACATACCCAAATGATCTGTAGAATAGGAGAAAATCGTTATGGGTTGAAATGATAAACCCAAGCGATTTTCATTGAATTGAATTTGGGATTGCGGGTTGAAAAGATATATACCCGTATATATATATATATATATATATATATATATTTAAATTACGGATTGAAATGATAAATATCTGTATCACTTGACCATAGGATAGAAAATTGTATACAGACACCATTGGTCTATATATATTTTGAAAAAAATGATTTCTATGGTTTCGAAAAGAAATATATGGTTTTAATAAATATTGATTTTAAAGATTTATTAAAATTGATTTAATAAAGTTGATTTGAATCAATATAAAATATGTTTAAGTATTTATGTAAAATTTAAATTTTCAAATATAGAGTTTATAATGTTTCAGGTTGAAAGATAAGTTTGAATTTGATTTGGAATTTTTAATTATTTAAGAATTATACTTAAATAAGTTTGGTTTGAAATCTATTAAATTTGAAATTTTAAGATATATTTTATAACTTGAATTTGATTAAAAGTGGCTTAATGAATATTTCAAACTTATATAAATTTAAATGGGATATTTTGTCTATATAAATTTGTAAATTGAAGTTGTATTTAGATGTATTGAAATGATTAAAGAAATATCTCAGGAACTAAATGAAATGAAATTAAATTGAGATATAAATGGAATTATCAAATTTAGTTTTGAAATGTGGAATATTTAAAGCTTTGAAATATATTGAAATTTAATGGTTTATTTTGTGTTTCAAATCTGTATTTGAAATCGTTATAATTCGAAATGATTTATTGAAAAATTGAAATGAGTTGAAATTTATGAATTGAGATTGAATTAAGTTGAATTTGGAAGTCGAGTTAATTTGAATCAATTTGTGAATTTGTGGAAGCTATTTTATTATATAAAGTATTTTTAAATTATATTTAAAACTATTTATATATGTTACTTTATAAATTTATTTCATATAAACTATTTTAATATAAATTATTCTTAATATAAACTATTTCAAATTATAACTATTTTTATATAAACTATTTTATTATATATACTATTATTTATATTTAAATGGTTAAGTGGGAAGTGTTATGATTCCAAAGCATTATGATTTTTAAATTTTGATTTCCAAAGTATTATGATTTCCAAAGTGTTTGATTTAGAAAGTGTTATAACTTTGAAGTACTAAGATTTTGTAAATGGATATATTTGAGATGGATATATTTGAAATGGAAATGATATCGTATTTGGTTTTGAAATGGAAGTGATAACGTATCGATATGGTTTTGAAATGGAATGATATTTTGGTTTTGAAATATAAACTATTTCGGAAGTTTATTAAATGACCAATCGGTGTAATATTTACGTAGTTATTAAAGAGTTCGGGATCGGTTTGGGACATACTCTCTATCTAAACCGAAAACCACTTTAATAGCTATTATATGCGGAGTGTGATCTAGAATGAAGTGGTTTGAATGATGACGTTGCTGGATTTGAAGAAAGAGAACGATAATGGAAGACCTTGGCACTTGTGTCAAATTGGAAATGACTTAAACAGGAGCCGTGTCGGGCCAATGAGGTTAGCTACCTCTAGCAGACACACTTCTTCGTAAACTACTCATTACTTGTTTTTGATTGGTGCGCACCCTTGAATTGGGAGTGTTGTTTCGCGGTGTTGCGATCGTTGCGGCGATGCGTTCTCACCAGTCTGGATCAGGCAAATGGTAGTTTCACTACTGTCACGTACGGGAATTTTCGACTTTCGAAAATTCGACATCGATACTCACTTTATCGACTGTCGAGCAATCGAGTGTCGGAAACTCCAATAGTGAGGGTTTTAGAAAGAAGAAAACAGAAGAAAAGATAGAAGAAGAAGAGAAGAAGAAAGAAGAACAACAGAACAACATCAGAACAGAAAACAATATCAGAATCTTACACATCGCAGCGGAATAACATATAATAGATAATCAATAGTCTTTTAAAACAAAGAACTATATCAGTTTATACATACATCAATCAGAGTCAATATACAACAATGGACAGTTATATAAACTTGTCCTCATACAGAATACACAGCGGAATAAATATATCAGATACAAATACTACGTCTCGCCATCCAGCTTGCTTCCAAAGCTCCAGAATATCCAGAATATCCTGATAATATAACTCTAGGCTGCCCGTGTGGAAATTGGTGGGCACCCAGAGTTTAGAAGGGAACAATAAACTCCGAGTCAGTCATGGTGACTGGTGTGAGATCGTAAAACAGTTATTTTTCACGAAGAAAATAAAACAAATTCGCAATGCTTTTGGAAAATGACACTACCATAAGACCTCCCGCCACACACACAATGCAAACGCAGAATTGGAGGAGATTTCTTCTTATGATAGTCAAAGATGCTTACTACGCAAAATCAAATCCTTTTTGATATTATTTTTAGTGCATAGTGTAGAAATCATTTCGAAAGTATAATATAAATCTTAGCCAGCATAGGCATTCCGCACTTATGCCTACTATAGCTACTATGTTCAATAGCAGGTTACCGCCACATTCCATAGCAGGTAATACAACTAAAACCGTACACGTCACGTATTGTTTCTTTGGATTTCCAACAAATGGTCAGGCTAAGGAACTTCCTATCCACGATGGGTACGTCCCTGGAATAGACGACCCGAGAACCTAACCGGATCTCTGCCAACACAAGGCCGGGTTACCTCTGCAAAAATAGGTAACTACTGACACGCGTATGCCATCCCCCGATCGTAACCGATCTTCCCGAGGATCCCCGATTTCCAACAAACCACATAGATAATAATGCAGCAACCACATAGGTTAAGTATCTGGGCTCCATACCATGATACCACCTCTATCCAGAAGGAATGACATACACTAAGGGGCGCTACTCCCTAGAACCTTGCCGCATCCTTCCTGTTTCGACCATTTCCGGGGTGTGAGGCTCGATGAAGTCTCGTCCACAAAGCTACGCTTTCTACAAAAAGCCCTGCTTCGGGTCAAACAAAATGATCAACCTATGATCACAAAGATATAAGATCAAACAAATGATCATATCGCAAATGATCGAACACTGATCATTTCACAGCAACACTCAGTATGCCACGTTACCAAATTGGGATATATCGCTGATAAATTTCAACTACATAACCTCTGAGCTCGTACGTCTCAGAGAAGGGTGTTAAGCTAAGAGAATAAATTCTCCGCCACCAACAGAAATGTATTTGAAAGAAATCAGCTTTATATCTCAAATTGTAACGTCAGACACACAATCCATACAAGTCTGTTCCGGGATCGAACAGAACCGAAGGCACTTCTCACGAAGCCCTTGCATATCTGGATAAATTTCTAATCACGTCCGGACTTCCCGTCACTAAGGGTGATAAAACCTCTAAATCGGAGATCAGCCGATGTAGAGTAACTCGACGGTAATCCTTCCGTTTTCAAAAATATCCGGTCTTCAACACCGGTCTTCGAATGCGATTCATAACGACGTATCACATATTCGGAATGGGTTATACGACCCCATGGTCCTTTCCCGGCTAACCCGAATAGTGAGCGATTATTCAAAAATAAGTGTGGCATTCAAATTCATCCAATTCACAACAAATACCTATCTAAAGGTAAATATTGATAGTCGGTTATTTAACTATCAATAAAGATGCGCAACATCATCAGATTCCAAATTATTTTCCAAATTATTTTATCTTCAAAAATATCTTTACTAGATATATATATAATTTCCACACTTAACCGTTTGAAAACAATTTCAAATCAATTTCCACATTTCATTTTATCTTTGAAGATAAAATCTCAAAACAGTTCATTTCATATTGGAAAAGCATTTCCATACTTATTTAAAAATAAGTAATTCACAAATCATTTATTTTCAACACTTAGAAAATATTCGATATACTTAAATCAAAATTAAGTACATATCTCATTCTTTAAGGAAATCATTCTTAAAACACATTTATTTGAGTCAAAACGAATGTTACGTAAAACATCGTTACGACGACTCAACATCGCTAGTATAGGGATTCGAAATTTAGATAGATATATAAATCCCAATACTATATAAAACATTTCCTTTCGGAAATCATTTACTATAACAACAGTGTTATAGTCCACCATTTCCTTATTTCTCGAAAACGTCTATTTCAACAATAAATGTTGAAATCTATGTATTCGATACTTAACATGTTTTAAAACATCTTTTAAAACAATTACTTCATTTCGTAATATCACTTTCCCAAAACATATCCATTTACTTAACAATATATTCACTGTCCAAAATCGTGAATATACTTCAATAACCAAGTTTCAATCCCTTTTTACATATTTATTTCAAGAATTATCCACTGTCCAAAATCGTGGATAAAATTCCCTTAATAATCTTCTATATTTAATTTATCAAATTCAATCGATTTAAAATTTATAAACACGGTTATAAATTCTATTTCTATTTTAATAACAACCTTGACTTATAAATCTTCTTTTTGTCAACTTCTACAATTTTACTTATCAAAATAAGTGATTTCGGATTTATAAACAACTTTTATAAATTTCAATTCTATTTATAAAAACTTCAATCCCAAATCAATTTCGATATTGATTTAAAAATTTATTTATCACTACTAAGTAAATTCCTCATTTTTTCTCAAATTATTCAATATTCTGTTTTAAAATGGATTCTTCAAATTGAAATCATTTTACATTGATTTCCCAATTTATTTCAATTTACCAATTTAAATTTCTAGTTGGATTTCCAGCTTATCTTCTTTTAATAAATTCCTTTTTAAGGAAATAAATTTCAATCGTTTCTTTCAATCTATTTAAAAATCCAAATTTAAATTAAATTCTTCAATTTATAATCACTGTTTTATGAAATCCATTTATTTAGCATTTTCACTTTATTCTGGAATTTATTCAATACGATTATAAAAATTTACTTTTTATACTTTAAAAATTCCTTTCTTCAAAATTTCTTCAATTTCAAAAATTGATTCACTTAGAAATTTTCTACTTGAATTTCAAAAATTCAACTTCGTTTATCTTTGGAATCCAATGATGTCAAACATCCATTCAGCTAAATTTTTAGCTTCAAACAATTTTCAGATATCAATATGATTAATAGCATCACTATAATCATTCACAGATTCATATCACAATAGAAATAAATTCAATCAATGTGAGGGGTCCAGTTGGATCCCTCCAACTTGTTTCCCTGCATCCAAAGATGTTAGCACAATACCAATTCCGCTCCAGTACGGAATTATCGCGGTATATGGGTTTTATAAAAATCCGCTTACTAACGGCGCAATAGGGTCTCATCCGCTATATGAGGCGGGAAATCAATCAATCCAATATATACATATGCCAATATGTATATATTGCTATATATATAGATATATCCTACTATATTTAATATCACATCCAATAGCAATCAATAACTGCAAAAATTCCACATTCAATTTTGAGTGAGAAAAATCTCACCTTAGCTTTTAATTTGCGATCCATTTCCATTCCAGTCCATTCCGACTTGTATTTTCTCGGTTTAAGACCTTGTAAAAACATTGTATTGTTTTATAATTAATTGAGCAGATCGAATGAATCAATTGTCATCCAAATAACTTTAATTAACCGATTGTTTCATTTGAACTAACCGAACAACCTATTCACATAAATGTAATTCAAATTAATTTCCTTTAAACAATTTTTAGTAACCAAAATAACTATATAAGTTAATTAAATAAAATAAATTTTCTTCCAAATCTATATATTAAATAAAACAGAGTTATTTTGAATACCTCACTGTTTCATATTTTTATTTTATCCTCCTCTGGTTTCATATTCATATATATATGTGATTAAATTTAAACTGAAACCTATAATTTACTGCTATTATACTTCCTAACATCTATATACACATTAAATTAAATTAAGATTAGATGGAGTTAGCAATATACCTTGCTACGATACGAGGCTCGAGACCATCGAACCTCACTGCCTCCATCATCGAACTGAAACCGATCTCGAGCTAGTCCCCTTCTCGACCTTGCCTTGCCGAAGATGCCAGAACCCATCGCGACATTTACGAATTCGAGGCCCACCTCCCCTCGACACGACCATCACAGTCGCGGCCTCCAATCCGCCATCGCCACTCGACTGTCTCGTTCACGTCGCGAACGCCAAACCCCCAATCCCTCAAACTCGCGTACGCGAGCGCGATACTTCCTGCTCAACTCGAGCCTCCACCAGTTGCCACGCGAGCCACGCGACCATCGCGACTTTCCTCTCTCGTGCGCCAGTCTCCCATCGAAGCCCAGTCGAATCGCGGCATCGCTCGCCACTCGAACCTGCCGTGAACCCCACCGAGTCGCCTCGCCACGACCTTGCTCTTCGAACGCAGACGTGGCCCCACCTATTTGCGACCAGGCGAGCAACTCGCGATCGAAGCTCTGACTTGATTCAAATCGCAGTCGCCATTAATCGATTTTGTTTGTTCCTTCCTCTCCGATTTTGTGAATAGCTGAAGAGAAGGAGGAAAGGAGATAGATTTGAAAAGCTCGGCATTAATTTGTTCTGAACGAGATTTTTTTCTTTCTTTGTTTCGCCACTGTCTGATATTTTAAAACGTATGGGAGACAATTGCATGATATCAGATGGGGATGGGTACGAAGGGGACAATTTGGGTGCGGGATGTACGTATTGTTGGGTTAAAGGAAAGCAATTATTCTTTTCACTTTATTTTTAAATTTGTTTCAAAACAAAGCTCAACGCATTTATAGGTCATACACTCACACAACTGCTCCAATTACTACGAAAATTGAAATCCGATAATAATTTAATATTACGGACCCAATGGAACTAGTTTCGTCGAATTCCGAGACTGCGCCTCGGACGGCTATTTTCAAATATCGATTCAAGCGATATAAATTCAAAACCGAACAAATCACTGAACAATTCAATTTTGAAGCTCCTATTATCTTCAGTAATATCAATATAGATTTTAAAAGCTTTTGAAATATTTTTCTTCAACTTTAAATTGAAGATTTAAATTTTTATTCAACATTCAATAGATTAAATTATAAAATTTAATCACCAAATTCAAAGTTATATTCGGGATTCAAATTAAATCATCGTTCAAATATTTAAAATTAATTAAATATTCTCAATTTAATTTGTTCAAAATTCTGGGTCGTTACAGACTTCCCACCCTTAAAAGAATTTCGTCCTCGAAATTACAAGTTAGGAAAAAAAAATGGTCCTTAACTCGTCTACTATTTTTCAACATTTAACAGTTTTATCAATTCATCAAAACAAATCTTTCTACTAAAGATTCGTTATTAATTCTACTAACCTTCCAACTTCAATTATAGGTTTCAAACAACATTGCTTTACTTCAATTCAAATTTAAATTCAAATTTCAAATTTAAACTTTCAAAATTTCTCAAAAATTTTCTAACACTCGAAATTTTCGAAAAATTTCGCCAGCGTCTCCTTTGCACGGCTAATACGGTACGACTACAAAACGTCCCTACGGACTCTCAGATTTCAAAAAGAAAAAGAAAAGGCCAAGCGGCTAGACAAGAAAGTCATCAAAAACTCATATTATAATTCAAATACTTACCTTTTGTCGAGCAATTCAAATTATCTTTGAAATCAAATCCAATTCCTTTATAATACCTGTATATCCTACTAGCCATAATATCTAGTTACATATATTCAAACCATTTTGCACATCTTATTACAAAATTTCCAATATAAACTGTGTATACATTTTTAGCTTACTATTGAAGTTGCATATTCAATTTCATTCAATCTTTACATTTCAATTCCATTTGAATTAAATTTTACCTTCTATTCTGAATATTGAATGTTTATCAACTATCTTTCATTCAACTGCACTATTTTTAGATTAGTTTCATTTACTAATTTATCACAGATTCTAATTCATTTATTCAAATTTGGTTTCAACATTCAGTTTTAATCTTATTCACTTCATTCAATTAGCTTCACTTACTAATTTTAGTTTAATAGTTCACTTTGTTTTCCACAAATTTGAATTCAATTCAGTCTTACTTACTTACAATTTCAAAATAAATTTTAGCATTCAATTTGGTTCAACACCTTTCAATTAGCTTTGATGAATTTACACTTACATTCATTCTTCCATATCATTAGATTGATTAACATCCAATACATTTATTTATTCAATTGATAATTCACTTAACATTTCAAGTTGAATTTCACTTATACTTACTTTAATTTAACTCCATCCTTTAAATTGAATTTATTCTATCAATTCAAATTGTATAAGTTATCAACTCATTTATTATTCTCATCAATATTTTTATATAGCATTCCAGAGTCTTTTCAACCTTTTCAAAACCATTTTTGAAAACAATTCAAATCATCCTTTGAATTTTCTAAAACAAAATCCAAATTTTCCAAACAACTTCCATTTAAAACAATTTGGCAGCAATTCCTCTTTTGGAAACCCGAAAATGAATTCTAATGATGTGGCCACCATCATCAGGATTATTTTCCAGCGACCTAAAAGAGTTTAGAGCTTTTCATCTCTTCAAAAGACTTTTCAAAACCTTTGAAATTCATTTTCAAATCAAAAGATTTAAACTTTCCAAATCTACCAAAATTTTCAAATTCTTTTCAAAACATTTCTAAATACTTCTCTGGAGTTCCGTTTCAAATTACAAATCACATTTATAATTTATATTCTTAAATTTTACTTGTATATGGATTTATTTCTTAACTTTGGAGTTACGATTTCAATTTCTTATTCAATTTCAATGATAATAGATTAATATTATCACCTCTAACAACCATGCAACCATATACTATAGTACTTCATAGAAAAACATTTCTTTTCTATACAAAAATAGTTTTGGGCAAAATTATCTCATTTACCCTATTTAAAACAATACTGTGCCGAATTGTTCTATATAAGTGTTTAGAGATCCCTATCGATAGAGTTGTACGGACAATACCGACCAGAATCCATATACCACTCAACAAACCAATCATCACAATATAAAACAATTTTATATTCACTAATAAATACGCACTCGTATCTATTATTACACTCAACTCATTCTAGAGTACTACTGACTCTATCTCTAATGAGTAACACCCAACAGAGCAGGGTTGTCGCTTAACCATATGCTCTGATACCACGCTGTCACGTACGGGAATTTTCGACTTTCGAAAATTCGACATCGATACTCACTTTATCGACTGTCGAGCAATCAAGTGTCGGAAACTCCAATAGTGAGGGTTTTAGAAAGAAGAAAACAGAAGAAAAGATAGAAGAAGAAGAGAAGAAGAAAGAAGAACAACAGAACAACATCAGAACAGAAAACAATATCAGAATCTTACACATCGCAGCGGAATAACATATAATAGATAATCAATAGTCTTTTAAAACAAAGAACTATATCAGTTTATACATACATCAATCAGATTCAATATACAACAATGGACAGTTATATAAACTTGTCCTCATACAGAATACACAGCGGAATAAATATATCAGATACAAATACTATGTCTCGCCATCCAGCTTGCTTCCAAAGCTCCAGAATATCCAGAATATCCTGATAATATAACTCTAGGCTGCCCGTGTGGAAATTGGTGGGCACCCAAAGTTTAGAAGGGAACAATAAACTCCGAGTCAGTCATGGTGACTGGTGTGAGATCGTAAAACAGTTATTTTTCACGAAGAAAATAAAACAAATTCGCAATGCTTTTGGAAAATGACACTACCATAAGACCTCCCGCCACACACACAATGCAAACGCAGAATTGGAGGAGATTTCTTCTTATGATAGTCAAAGATGCTTACTACGCAAAATCAAATCCTTTTTGATATTATTTTTAGTGCATAGTGTAGAAATCATTTCGAAAGTATAATATAAATCTTAGCCAGCATAGGCATTCCGCACTTATGCCTACTATAGCTACTATGTTCAATAGCAGGTTACCGCCACATTCCATAGCAGGTAATACAACTAAAACCATACACGTCACGTATTGTTTCTTTGGATTTCCAACAAATGGTCAGGCTAAGGAACTTCCTATCCACGATGGGTACGTCCCTGGAATAGACGACCCGAGAACCTAACCGGATCTCTGCCAACACAAGGCCGGGTTACCTCTGCAAAAATAGGTAACTACTGACACGCGTATGCCATCCCCCGATCGTAACCGATCTTCCCGAGGATCCCCGATTTCCAACAAACCACATAGATAATAATGCAGCAACCACATAGGTTAAGTATCTGGGCTCCATACCATGATACCACCTCTATCCAGAAGGAATGACATACACTAAGGGGCGCTACTCCCTAGAACCTTGCCGCATCCTTCCTGTTTCGACCATTTCCGGGGTGTGAGGCTCGATGAAGTCTCGTCCACAAAGCTACGCTTTCTACATAAAGCCCTGCTTCGGGTCAAACAAAATGATCAACCTATGATCACAAAGATATAAGATCAAACAAATGATCATATCGCAAATGATCAAACACTGATCATTTCACAGCAACACTCAGTATGCCACGTTACCAAATTGGGATATATCGCTGATAAATTTCAACTACATAACCTCTGAGCTCGTACGTCTCAGAGAAGGGTGTTAAGCTAAGAGAATAAATTCTCCGCCACCAACAGAAATGTATTTGAAAGAAATCAACTTTATATCTCAAATTGTAACGTCGGACACACAATCCATACAAGTCTGTTCCGGGATCGAACAGAACCGAAGGCACTTCTCACGAAGCCCTTGCATATCTGGATAAATTTCTAATCACGTCCGGACTTCCCGTCACTAAGGGTGATAAAACCTCTAAATCGGAGATCAGCCGATGTAGAGTAACTCGACGGTAATCCTTCCGTTTTCAAAAATATCCGGTCTTCAACACCGGTCATCGAATGCGATTCATAACGACGTATCACATATTCGGAATGGGTTATACGACCCCATGGTCCTTTCCCGGCTAACCCGAATAGTGAGCGATTATTCAAAAATAAGTGTGGCATTCAAATTCATCCAATTCACAACAAATACCTATCTAAAGGTAAATATTGATAGTCGGTTATTTAACTATCAATAAAGATGCGCAACATCATCAGATTCCAAATTATTTTCCAAATTATTTTATCTTCAAAAATATCTTTACTAGATATATATATAATTTCCACACTTAACCGTTTGAAAACAATTTCAAATCAATTTCCACATTTCATTTTATCTTTGAAGATAAAATCTCAAAACAGTTCATTTCATATTGGAAAAGCATTTCCATACTTATTTAAAAATAAGTAATTCACAAATCATTTATTTTCAACACTTAGAAAATATTCGATATACTTAAATCAAAATTAAGTACATATCTCATTCTTTAAGGAAATCATTCTTAAAACACATTTATTTGAGTCAAAACGAATGTTACGTAAAACATCGTTACGACGACTCAACATCGCTAATATAGGGATTCGAAATTTAGATAGATATATAAATCCCAATACTATATAAAACATTTCCTTTCGGAAATCATTTACTATAACAACAGTGTTATAGTCCACCATTTCCTTATTTCTCGAAAACGTCTATTTCAACAATAAATGTTGAAATCTATGTATTCGTTACTTAACACGTTTTAAAACATCTTTTAAAACAATTACTTCATTTCGTAATATCACTTTCCCAAAACATATCCATTTACTTAACAATATATTCACTGTCCAAAATCGTGAATATACTTCAATAACCAAGTTTCAATCCCTTTTTACATATTTATTTCAAGAATTATCCACTGTCCAAAATCGTGGATAAAATTCCCTTAATAATCTTCTATATTTAATTTATCAATTTCAATCGATTTCAAATTTATAAACACGGTTATAAATTCTATTTCTATTTTAATAACAACCTTGACTTATAAATCTTCTTTTTGTCAACTTCTACAATTTTACTTATCAAAATAAGTGATTTCGGATTTATAAACAACTTTTATAAATTTCAATTCTATTTATAAAAACTTCAATCCCAAATCAATTTCGATATTGATTTAAAAATTTATTTATCACTACTAAGTAAATTCCTCATTTTTTCTCAAATTATTCAATATTCTGTTTTAAAATGGATTCTTCAAATTGAAATCATTTTACATTGATTTCCCAATTTATTTCAATTTACCAATTTAAATTTCTAGTTGGATTTCCAGCTTATCTTCTTTTAATAAATTCCTTTTTAAGGAAATAAATTTCAATCGTTTCTTTCAATCTATTTAAAAATCCAAATTTAAATTAAATTCTTCAATTTATAATCACTGTTTTATGAAATCCATTTATTTAGCATTTTCACTTTATTCTGGAATTTATTCAATACGATTATAAAAATTTACTTTTTATACTTTAAAAATTCCTTTCTTCAAAATTTCTTCAATTTCAAAAATTGATTCACTTAGAAATTTTCTACTTGAATTTCAAAAATTCAACTTCGTTTATCTTTGGAATCCAATGATGTCAAACATCCATTCAGCTAAATTTTTAGCTTCAAACAATTTTCAGATATCAATATGATTAATAGCATCACTATAATCATTCACAGATTCATATCACAATAGAAATAAATTCAATCAATGTGAGGGGTCCAGTTGGATCCCTCCAACCTGTTTCCCTGCATCCAAAGATGTTAGCACAATACCAATTTCGCTCCAGTACGGAATTATCGCGGTATATGGGTTTTATAAAAATCCGCTTACTAACGGCGCAATAGGGTCTCATCCGCTATACGAGGCGGGAAATCAATCAATCCAATATATACATATGCCAATATGTATATATTGCAATATATATAGATATATCCTACTATATTTAATATCACATCCAATAGCAATCAATAACTGCAAAAATTCCACATTCAATTTTGAGTGAGAAAAATCTCACCTTAGCTTTTAATTTGCGATCCATTTCCATTCCAGTCCATTCCGACTTGTATTTTCTTGGTTTAAGACCTTGTAAAAACATTGTATTGTTTTATAATTAATTGAGCAGATCGAATGAATCAATTGTCATCCAAATAACTTTAATTAACCGATTGTTTCATTTGAACTAACCGAACAACCTATTCACATAAATGTAATTCAAATTAATTTCCTTTAAACAATTTTTAGTAACCAAAATAACTATATAAGTTAATTAAATAAAATAAATTTTCTTCCAAATCTATATATTAAATAAAACAGAGTTATTTTGAATACCTCACTGTTTCATATTTTTATTTTATCCTCCTCTGGTTTCATATTCATATATATATGTGATTAAATTTAAACTGAAACCTATAATTTACTGCTATTATACTTCCTAACATCTATATACACATTAAATTAAATTAAGATTAGATGGAGTTAGCAATATACCTTGCTACGATACGAGGCTCGAGACCATCGAACCTCACTGCCTCCATCATCGAACTGAAACCGATCTCGAGCTAGTCCCCTTCTCGACCTTGCCTTGCCGAAGATGCCAGAACCCATCGCGACATTTACGAATTCGAGGCCCACCTCCCCTCGACACGACCATCACAGTCGCGGCCTCCAATCCGCCATCGCCATCGCCACTCGACTGTCTCGTTCACGTCGCGAACGCCAAACCCCCAATCCCTCAAACTCGCGTACGCGAGCGCTATACTTCCTGCTCAACTCGAGCCTCCACCAGTTGCCACGCGAGCCACGCGACCATCGCGACTTTCCTCTCTCGTGCGCCAGTCTCCCATCGAAGCCCAGTCGAATCGCGGCATCGCTCGCCACTCGAACCTGCCGTGAACCCCACCGAGTCGCCTCGCCACGACCTTGCTCTTCGAACGCAGACGTGGCCCCACCTATTTGCGACCAGGCGAGCAACTCGCGATCGAAGCTTTGACTTGATTCAAATCGCAGTCGCCATTAATCGATTTTGTTTGTTCCTTCCTCTCCGATTTTGTGAATAGCTGAAGAGAAGGAGGAAAGGAGATAGATTTGAAAAGCTCGGCATTAATTTGTTCTGAACGAGATTTTTTTCTTTCTTTGTTTCGCCACTGTCTGATATTTTAAAACGTATGGGAGACAATTGCGTGATAGCAGATGGGGATGGGTACGAAGGGGACAATTTGGGTGCGGGATGTACGTATTGTTGGGTTAAAGGAAAGCAATTATTCTTTTCACTTTATTTTTAAATTTGTTTCAAAACAAAGCTCAACGCGTTTATAGGTCATACACTCACACAACTGCTCCAATTACTACGAAAATTGAAATCCGGTAATAATTTAATATTACGGACCCAATGGAACTGGTTTCGTCGAATTCCGAGACTGCGCCTCGGACGGCTATTTTCAAATATCGATTCAAGCGATATAAATTCAAAACCGAACAAATCACTGAACAATTCAATTTTGAAGCTCCTATTATCTTCAGTAATATCAATATAGATTTTAAAAGCTTTTGAAATATTTTTCTTCAACTTTAAATTGAAGATTTAAATTTTTATTCAACATTCAATAGATTAAATTATAAAATTTAATCACCAAATTCAAAGTTATATTCGGGATTCAAATTAAATCATCGTTCAAATATTTAAAATTAATTAAATATTCTCAATTTAATTTGTTCAAAATTCTGGGTCGTTACAACTACCTTGGGTATTGCCTCATGTGCCCTGTCATACTCGTATCCCTATGTGCGACCACTACGATTTGTTTTGTGTTATACCTATGGAGTACTCCCTGATAGCCCACTATTTTATGGTGGAGTTTATAGTGCTGTATAGACTATGATGCTTATATAAAATGTGTTAAGGGGGATAATGGTAACAACTTAACGCTATTTTGATACTTTATATTACTGATAGGCATTATCTACTTAGCGTACACTATATATATATATATAAATAGTTTAACGGATCCTTAGAGGATGGTTATCCCAAATATCCTTTGAGTTACTTGTATTTTCAGTTGTTATTTCACTTGAGTTGGATTTATTGATATAAGGATGTTAATCCTGACTCGAGTGTTTTGTGTTTTGTTTTACGCTTGGATCAGACTGAGTGATACAGCTTTTGAGACTCACCTTTGGAGTTGAAGCTTCGCTTGGAGATCCAGCTATCTACCCAGCTTTCAGTTATTCAGTTGATTCTAGTGATGTATTCTGATCTTGTATTTTACTATTGTATTCGACACTTCTGTTGTATCTTGTTTAACTCTGTTATATATATAGTAGCTTCATGAACTACTATTCTTTTGTTTCCGTTGCATTATTGTTTATTACTCTGTGTCTGTGATTCTGAGATTTATTTATTTACTGTATATGTTGAGTTTTGCCAAATTTTAATAACAATCTATTGTTTTGAATTATTCAAGTCCGACATGTGTGGATTTATTGTCGATTTGAATGGTCCAAAATAGTGGGTCGTTACAGTTGGTATCAGAGCTCTAGTTTTAGGGAAAATTCAGCATATAGAGTAAATTCAATTACAAAATCATGTTCGTTCGAGCTTGAATACCTTCTTCTTTGACTCAGTTTCTTTGAATTTTGGAACGTTCCCTTCGGTTCCAAAGTCCATTCGTGTCTCCCCTATTCGTGTCTTTTTGATTCTGGAGTATCCCATAACTCTACTTCGAATGATCTCTATAATAAATCGGTGGTCTCGCCAATATCTGAATAATTTGTAAAAGAGTGAAACTCCTGTACAACCAGCATTGATTCACCGAAGATTTCTGTATCCTCGGTTTACGATGCTATTATCTTTTGCTATACCCGAATTCTATCTCTGGCGATCGAATGTCAATTTGTCGTAGAATTCTACATCGAATTTATTCTTGGAATCACGGTTGACCCGGTTAAGGTTACCCGCGATTTATATAAGTTTGTCCATCTTCTGTTTGAAACTCAATTATGTTATCTCCCTATCGGGTCTACCTTTTAGTTGAATTCTTTTAGTTAGAGTTTCTCTAATTTGAATCTCTATCTTTGTTTTGAAATCCATTCGAGGATATCCGAGTGCGGGAGTGCATTTGTAATTAATATAAAATATTTTATGTTTATAGTGTGTTGTTTGAGTTGTTGATGTTGGTTTGGATTTTCGATCGATTCGTCTGATCAACGCTATCGATAGGATTTCCAAAACACTTGAACAGAGCAAACTGACACAATATTGATTTCAAATTTGGTAAATGAAATAATTTGTATGATTATATTATAAGTATATAAGTAAAAAAATTTAGAATTTAATAAGTTAATTAAGTTGGCTGTTTGAAATGATAATATTTGATTATCACTTATTGTTTTATAAATGAATTTATAAACATGGTTTATAAATTGATTTGGAATCTAAATGAATTTAAATTAAGAATTTGAGAATTTAATTTCCGATGATTTCGAACTATGGTTTTAAAGTTTTAAAATGCATATTATTTAAAGGTATTTTGACTATAATTTGTTTCCAAAGAATTTTAATATTTAAGTGAGTGCTCTCCTCTTTTGTCGCTGGAAAATAATTTTGGTGATGGTGGACGCATCATCGACATTCATTTTTGAGTTTCAAAGTGGAGAGACCATTATGTAGCTTTGCTACGATTTTGTTTTGGAAAATAAATTCTGTTTTGAATTTCTTAAGTACGACTTAATATATATAGGTATGATTTGAATTGATATATATAGTATATATATATATATAAATTTATCTATAAAATGGTTTGAAGTTAATTGGGAATCAAATTCTTAAATTTATGTTAAAGGTGTTGTTAATTATAAAATGAAGCCAAAAATTTGAATAAATATTTAAATTTGAAATGATTGAATTGAAAAAAAATCTTGTATAATACCCAATTTCATTCTAATACAACTTACCTTAATCATTCAGAAGTTGAATATGAAATTGAATAATTTACAATATAAATTGATGATTAAATGATTTTATAAATAAAAATTTGAGTGTTATAATAAATGTTATACACTTAAATTTTATTATAAAGATGTTAATAAAGATAAATAGAATAATAAGTTGATTGAATAATAAATGTGATAAATTTTGTTTTGATGGAATTAATAAATTGAAATTAGATCAACTTATGGAAATACCTTGAATTTAAAATCAATTATTGAATATAAATTAATTTAAATTGAAATTTATATGGTTTAAATTAATTTATATGGTTTAAGTATATGTGATAAGATATATTAAGGGGAATAAAGTTAATAATAATTTGGAATAAAAGAATAAAATTTGTTGAATAAAATATGAGTACAATAAATGATTATACAAATTGATGATTTAGAAATTGTTAATTGAGGATGACTAGATAATAAGATAATGAATTTAGAAATAGATAGATTGATTTAACTTAAGTAAACTCAAAGGGATTTAACCAAATTGTTAAATATTAATTAATTTAAATTGAAATTTATATGGTTTAAATTAATTATTTCACTTGTATCCAATCTATTTTCTTTCTGGTTGTTTCTATTCTCCTACCTCCTTCCTTTTCGGGGACGAAAAGTTTTGAGTGGGGGAGAGTGTAACGACCCATAAATTTTAACTGTTTTAATAACATAATTAGTTGAAATTTTGTGAAATTTTAAACGATAAAATTTTGAAATAAAAATTTGATATTTTGAATGCGGCTAATTAATCATAGCAAATGATAAATTTTCATTAGATAATTTGGAAGTTTATTTTCTAGTGTAATTTTATTGCAATTTATATCAGTTAAAATTGATGATAATAAAATGTTTTCCAAACCTGAATATTTTTACATAGAAAAATTCTAATTCATATTTTGACTAAGACGTCATTTTTCGTTTTTCCAAATTCGGACTGCTTTAGCTCCGTCGATCTTATTTTGCTGCGTTTTTGCTGCATTTTCCGCTAGTAGAAAATTCGAATTTTTATAATTCAATCATACCACTGATATCTGTATACCGTTTTGATCATCTCGTCATGCTGAGCACTGCGGTATATTCACTTCTGTTTTTTTTGGACCCCGGTATGCCGCGAAATCTGTAAACGGTTAGCGATTGCGGTTCATTATTTGAGCCTATTGGTTTCTATATGACTTTTCATATATCTACCGTGTTAAACCAAACTGACATTTGCATTTAATATTCCCTTGAATTCAGGTTTGACCTTCTCTATTCCCAATTGTTGCAATATATTATTTTGGTTCTGTCCTTCATTCTCTTCCCTCTCTCTAATGTTGGTTCTGTTATTTGCAAATATATAAAAAAAAGTATATAATGCCTTGTCAGAGAAGCTTGTGTTCCACTATGTTTGAACTCCAATCCTACCTCCACTCTCTGCTCTTGTCACCTCTCCAGCTAAGCTTCTTTCCCATTGTTTTTGGAAAAAAAGTATATAATATAACATGTATTGTTTTATATGTTGAACCTGTAGCTTGTTTTCTCACCCATCCTTTTGCAACTGGTTGGTGACCGATCCAACACCATTCCTCCTCTCCGCGCATGAAGATCACGCCTCGTCTCCGGCTGCTCCACCTTGCTAACCCGAGCCACATCACTCCCTAGCCGAGCTCAAGTCAACGACCGCCTTATTTCCGCTTCCAACCACACCACAGCCTGCAACTCCGCCTCCTCCAACATGTGATGCTGCCTATGACTCTACCTCGTACAACAACCAAAACCGTATACTCCTCTCCTCATAGCCGAAGCCATCTTCCTCCGAGCACACAGCAACCTTGACCGTGACCACACCCAGTCACCATCCCGACCACCCACCTTCCTCCACGCAACCCGATCCTTTCTCCTCTCTCTCTCTTCCAGACAACAACCATTCCAGATCCACGTGCTCCACCTTGTAGCGGAAACTCCTCCCGCAACCGAAGCCGCAGCCTTCTTCCCATCTTCCAGCCACAGCCGAACCAATCTTCCAACTCCTGCCGAGCTTAGCAGCTTTGCTTATGATGCTAGGCATGGCCAGTGCTTGATTTATAGTTATGCATTATGTAGATGTTACATCTAGTACAGGTCAGTTTATATATACATAAATATATGTTGGTATATGTATATATCATGCGTGTAGTATATAAGTGCTTATAAGGTGTATATTTTAAAAGAAGTTGCATTTATCTTCACAGCTGTTCACGTCTGTTTAAAGATATATATATAGTTATATATCGTATGTTTTAAAATATCTATTTTCAATGTATAACATTTTTTTTATATAGACTTTCTGTATATAACTTGTGTATGTAAAAGAAAAAAATGTTAAAATACTTATTTGAAATTTTGAAAATATAATGTATATATATAATAATTTTGGTATGTGTGCTTATTTTGGAAATACAATAAAATGAAATAAAAAGTTGTGCGGCCGCTCCTTGGTTTTGATGTAAAACCTCCTGCAGCTTTCTGTAGCTTTATAAAAAGGGGTATGTATACATCTTATATATTTTAAAGAATCAAAGTTTTGAAAGTTGGTTTCCTCTATCATGGGCAAAGTCATAGTGATATCTATATGAATAAAGTTTGCTTACTTTCAGTGAACGTATATATATACGTTATATAATATTTTAATTTGTCTAATGGTATATATATGAAGTTTAATTATATATAATGTATTGGGATTTTTGTTATTAAGTGTTAAAGTTTATGATTGACTATAAAGACCTAAATATGTAAAGATATTTGTGTGATATGGGCTGGTTTAATTTTTTAAAGAGTTTTATTTTGAATAGTGATCTTAATTTATAATGTATATATTTGCAGTATGCGGTTAATCCAGTATATATGGTTATATTTCAAAATTTTATTTGCATGGTGTTTATGCATATGTTGAATATAATATTGATTTTTAAAGTGCCTATATAATAATGAAGTTAAGTCTATATTAATTTGAAATTATATATATATAATTTATTTTAAATTTATTAAGAGAAGAATTTTATATATATAACGTATATTTTGTTCAGCTTATATCAAGCTAATTTGATTTGTTTTCATCTATCCCTCTTTATCAGCTTTGTCGTCAAATTCGTGCCAATCTAGCTTTGCTTTGGAATTCATGATTGGATTCGTAACTCATCTCATTGTCAAATTTCTCACCGTTCTCTAGCCTCGAAAGGTGAGCAATCACTCACGATTAATGTTCTTATATTTATTAAATTTGATTTCAATTGAAACGACAATTGAAATATGCTGGTGTTAGTTATTTATATTGCTATATATATGCCATTATTTGTATCTGTTCACCTATGACATCTGACACCATTATCTGTTATTTATATTGCTAGATATATATGCTATTATCTATATCTGTTCACCTATGACATCTGACACCATTATCTGTTATTTATACTGATGATATATGCCTTTTACTGTTGTTATATTATTATCATATCTGTTATCACTCTGCAAGTTCCCTGTTAGTATAGAATTCACTATGGGTTGAAATGATACATACCCGAACGATCTGTAGAATAGGAGAAAATCGTTATAGGTTGAAATGATAAACCCAAGCGATTTTCATTGAATTGAATTTGGGATTGCGGGTTGAAAAGATATATACCCGTATATATATATATATATTTAAATTACGGATTGAAATGATAAATATCCATATCACTTGACCATAGGATAGAAAATTGTATACAAACACCGTTGGTCTATATATATTTTGAAAAAAATGATTTTTATGGTTTCGGAAAGAAATATATGGTTTTAATAAATATTGATTTTAAAGATTTATTAAAGTTGATTTAATAAAGTTGATTTGAATCAATATAAAATATGTTTAAGTATTTATGTAAAATTTATATTTTTAAATATAGAGTTTATAATGTTTCAAGTTGAAAGATAAGTTTGAATTTGATTTGGAATTTTTAATTATTTAAGAATTATACTTAAATAAGTTTGATTTGAAATCTATTAAATTTGAAATTTTAAGATATATTTTATAACTTGAATTTGATTAAAAGTGGCTTAAATGAATATTTCAAACTTATATAAATTTAAATGGGATATTTTGTTTATATAAATTTGTAAATTGAAGTTGTATTTAGATGTATTGAAATGATTAAAGAAATATCTCAGGAACTAAATGAAATTAAATTAAATTGAGATATAAATGGAATTATCAAATTTAGTTTTGAAATGTGGAATATTTAAAGCTTTGAAATATATTAAAATTTAATGGTTTATTTTGTGTTTCAAATCTGTATTTGAAATCATTATAATTCGAAATGATTTATTGAGAAATTGAATTGAGTTGAAATTTATGAATTGAGATTGAATTAAGTTGAATTTGGTAGTCGAGTTAATTTGAATCGATTTGTGAATTTGTGGAAGCTATTTTATTATATAAAGTATTTTTAAATTATATTTAAAACTATTTATATATGTTACTTTATAAATTTATTTCATATAAACTATTTTAAAATAAATTATTCTTAATATAAACTATTTCAAATTATAACTATTTTTATATAAACTATTTTAAATTATAAACTATTTTATTATATATACTATTATTTATATTTAAATGGTTAAGTGGGAAGTGTTATTATTCCAAAGCATTATGATTTCTAAATTTTGATTTCCAAAGTATTATGATTTCCAAAGTGTTGATATAGAAAGTGTTATAACTTTGAAGTACTAAGATTTTGTAAATGGATATATTTGAGATGGATATATTTGAAATGGAAATGATATCGTATTTGGTTTTGAAATGGAAGTGATATCGTATTGATATGGTTTTGAAATGGAAATGATATTTTGGTTTTGAAATATAAACTATTTCGGAAGTTTATTAAATGACCAATCGGTGTAATAATTACGTAGTTATTAAAGAGTCCGGGATCAGTTTGGGACATACTCTCTGTCTAAACCGAAAACCACTTTAATAACTATTATACGCAGAGTGTGATCCAGAATGAAGTGGTTGGAATGATGACGTTGCTGGATTTGAAGAAAGAGAACGATAATGGATGACCTTGACACTTGTGTCAAATTGGAAATGACTTAAACAGGAGCCGTGCCGGGCCAGTGAGGTTAGCTACCTCTAGCGGACCTACTTCTTCGTAAACTACTCATTACTTGTTTTTGATTGGTGCGCAACCTTGAATTGGGAGTGTTGTTTCACGGTGTTGTGATCGTTGCGGCGATGCGTTCACACCAGTCCGGATCAGGCAAATGGTAGTTTCACTACCTTGGGTATTGCCTCATGTGCCTTGTCATACTCGTATCCCTATGCGCGACCACTACGATTTGTTTCGTGTTATACCTATGGAGTACTCCCTGATAGGCCACTAGTTTACGGTGGAGTTTACAGTGTTGTATAGACTATGATGCTTATATAAAATGTGTTAAGGGGGATAATGGTAACGCCTTAATGCTATTTTGATACTTTATAATACTGATAGGCATTATCTACTTAGCGTACACTATATATATATATATATAAATAGTTTAACGGATCCTTAGAGGATGGTTATCCCAAATATCCTTTGAGTTACTTGTATTTTCTGTTGTTATTTCACTTGAGTTGGATTTATTGATATAAGGATGTTAATCCTGACTCGAGTGTTTTGTGTTTTGTTTTACGCTCGGGTCAGACTGAGTGATACAGCTTTTGAGACTCACCTTTGGAGTTGAAGCTTCGCTTGGAGATCCAGCTATCTATCCAGCTTTCAGTTATTCAGTTGATTCTAGTGATGTATTCTAATCTTGTATTTGACTATTGTATTCGAGACTTCTGTTGTGTCTTGTTTAACTCTGTTATATATATATAGTAGCTTCATGAACTACTATTCTTTTGTTTCCGCTGCATTATTGTTTATTACTCTGTGTCTGTGATTCTGAGATTTATTTATTTACTGTATATGCTGAGTTTTGCCAAATTTTAATAACAAGCTATTGTTTTGAATTATTCAAGTCCGACATGTGTGGATTTATTGTCGATTTGAATGGCCTAAAATAGTGGGTCGTTACACTTATGGTTCCACTTTTTGAATATCTTCATTAGTAGTGCCAGCTCAGCTGCTCCATCATCGTCGTCGTCGTCGTCACTTTTCGTTGTTCCTTTAAGAGCTATTGATTTCTTTTGAGTATCACCTCCTTCTCGTTCTTCCTTGAATTTCATTTCTAGCTCATAAGTGGTGAGATTTCCGATGAGTTCTTCAATTCTGATTTGTTTCAAATCCTTTGATTCTTGAATGGTAGTAACTTTTGCTTCAAAATTTCATGGAAGGACTTTGAGGATTTTTCGGACTATTTCCAATTCTGTGTATGGTTTTCCGATAGCTTTTGATTTGTATATGAGATTGGAAAGTCGTCCATACATCTCTTTGACATTTTCATCCTTGGCCATTATGAAGTTCTCGTATTCACTACTAAGCATAGCAAGGTGAGATTCTTTGACTTGAGATGTCCCTTCGTGAGTCACTTCAAGTGTGTGCCAGATTTCCTGCGCAGTTAGACAATGTGAGACATGATTAAATTCAATTTGATCCAAAGAACAAATAATAGAATTCATAGCTTTAGCATTAGCATTCTATAGTGTATTTTCAAAATCTGTCCATTGATCCATCGGTTTATCTATTTCCTGATTATCTACCACTATAGTTGGTGTCCTATATCCCATCTCAACAATATTCCAAGCATCAATGGTTTTTAGAAAAAATTTCATTCTATTTTTCCAATAAGCATATTCACCACTAAACATAGGTGGTCTAACTATGGACTGTCCCTCAGCAAAAGCTTATTAAAAGAAGCCATTTTAAAAAATCAAATTTTTTAAACAACAATTGGTTTTTGAAAAATCAAATTTTTAAAACAAAATTTGACTTTTGTTCCTAGCTCTGATATCGCTTATTGGATCGATTTCACCCTAAAGGGGGAGTGAATAGGGTGATACAAATAATTATAAAAAATAATGTGAAAGTATATAAAATAATTGCAGCACAGATAATAGCAGAATAATAAAAGCAAAAATAGAACAACACAGATTTACCCAGCTTCGGCAAAACCCTACCTACGTGCTGCCCTCATGGTTTCTACTAGAAATTAAGTAGTCAGATGCTTACACACATAAATTCGTGACACCCCCTATCGATTAACCTAACTCTACGCTCAAAACCCTACTACAACTCAACCACTGAGTTGCAAATTCTTGAACTACACCACCGTAGTTCGTCCCCTAGTCACACGACTAGAATTTAATAAAAGTTTAAAAGTATTACAAGATAAAAATAACTAAAACAATAAAACCCTAATTTAAAAACTAAAAGCCTTATATATAATTAAAACCCAAACGCAAATAAAAGCCGGCCCAAAAGATTTAAGTGATAAAAATTGTTCCCCTTTTTCTTTTTATTTCTTCGGCCTTGTATCCTTTGCGTTGAAAAATGGCTGCATTCTCCCTCTTTCAAAAATTAGAGCTTGTGTAAATTTGAGGGGGTCGATTGATGGTTGATCGATTGAGTTGATATTCTCGCGTTTCTTTGTTGATCGATCGTCTTGCTTTTTATTACACTCGGCTGCTTCAATTCGTCGAGTTTGATTTGAATAAATCTGGTTTGTAATTTCCTTTGTTATTCTCGTTGATATGCTTGAACTCGATCTTGATTCAAGTTGTTGATTTGGGATTTTAAATTCAAACTTAGCTCTGTGATTTTTCTTCAACTTGAATACTTTAAATGCCGATGATGTTAATGGTTTAAATAGGATTCAAAATCCTATAATCTCGTTCATATATATTTTATTTGATTTCTTCAATTGATATGCTTGGCCGTTCGATTTACGATTGAATGTTGGTGATGTTTTCTGACTTTTTCAATTTGTATATTTTCTGATGTGCTTGCTTACCATGGCTTCATGAATTTGAACTTGCTCCATGAATTTCTTTTCTCCTATGACATCGGCCTTTTGAATTTCTTTAGATAATCTGGAAGTTTTTGACTTGTTATTACCTAGTTTTAACTCTGACTTGATCGATTCCTGTTATCACCTTGGCCACCATGGCTTTGACTTTGTTATTTAAAATCTGATATTGTCAGATAGAAATTCCTACGACATTGACTTTGATCATTGATGTATATTACTGGTTCCTGTTTCAATTGAGTTTGTACTTGGTTTTGTTCCACATACTTGTATTTGATCTTGTAGTTTGAAGTGTTGAAATCTGCACTTGTATTGTAACGACCACGACTTTCTCTCCATAGAAAGTCGCATCGTTAATAAGAAAGAAAGGGGTAGAAAATAGAAAAGAAGAGAAGAAAGAAAGAAACAACAACAACGATCTCACAGCGGAACGAATAAATTATATTAATAACATATACTATTACATAGTATCATATACATCATCTATCAGAGTTACACAGATTACACATCACATACTAGACAGTTATAAACATCTGTCTAGTTATTACAACTCAATACAAAACAAAGATCTAAACAAGATTAACACAGCGGAAACTACTATCTATATCTATAACGCTGAAGCCTCCTGCTCCATTGCTCCTCCACAATTCGTCAAGGCTAACCTGAATCCCTTGGCTACTCGTAAAAATTTGAGTACCCAAGAGTTTATAAACAGAGATAAACAACTTGGGTCAGACATGGGTCTGGTGTGAGTAACAGGTTAAACTTGTTTAACTTCAAAACCTTTTGAAAGAAAAGGTATCACGTAAGACTTCCCACAAATAAACATGGGTAAGTTTTTACCTTACGCTAACCAAAACATTTGATAGGAAATTCGATTGTATTATAATAGGGTCTAGGGTTTCCAAGTAAAATACAGAAATAGCTGAAATGCTTACATCTCACATTCCAACATAGTTGGGCACAACTAATACGTACGGCACTTATTGGAGTTTGGATTCCATACAATGGCAGGGCTACCGGGGTACCGCCCGTCACAGTACGTGGCCTAGATCACCGTACCGAGGATCACTCCCAATCCCCTGCAACACAAGGTCGGAACATCCCTTACTGGATAATTCCCGCACAAGATACCTCACGGTTGGGATCAGCAACCGCACCACTAAGTCGAAAATAGAAAGGGACATCTAGACAGAGGTAACCTTGTCCTACTTGGGTGCTACCCACTAACCTTGCTGCACCTCCCCTGTTTTAGCCATTCCCGGTTGATGAGGCTTGAGGTCACGATTACCTTTAAATAGAACACATCTATCTTAGAATGCTCATCGTCCACCTGACGATGTGCTGAAAGCATTCAATCCATACAAGTTCGTTCCGGGTTCGAACGAAACCGAAGGCATTATCTCGTTACACTCGTTTTGGAATCACCCTCAGAGTTAACGACAATAACCCTTGCACTCTGAATCTTCATCTTCACTTGATTCACGACCTATCGTTAATTTGGATCGATGTGGTATTCGGGTCTCCAGACCTGGAAATCCGGTATACGGAAACCCGATCCCGGTCTCATCGAAATCCAAAGCGTATCTTTTAAGGCCAAGTTGTTTTAAAGGTTAAAACAATTCAATTCAATTATCTTTATACACATATAAGGATAATTCACAATAGATAATCAACATTATCAGATAATCCATATTATCATCACAATTCAACTAAACATCCATATCACACAGCATATATCTCATCAGAGATATCAATCAATGCAAAGCATTCAATATTATCATCCATTCTTAAGTAATGATTTATACCATTTCAAATTAATTTAAAATGAATTAAATTAATTACTTCATTCTATAAATCCTGCTTACTTAATCATTAATTAATTACAAATTAATTAATTATCCTTTAATTACCCTTTAATTCCATTCAGGTAATTTATCTTTAATTAATTACTTAAATTAATTATCCTTAACCACTTATAGTAATTAACCTTTAATTACTTCATTAATTAATTAACTATAATATAATTAAATTAATCAACTATAATTAATTACATTAATCCTTAATTAATTACATTAATTAATCACTTCAATTATTAATTATTACTTAATTAATCAATCTTAGTTACATCATTAATTATATTAATTTATGATCCTTAATTACAACTTAATTATTAATTACTCAATTAAATTAATTACATTAAGTAATTAATCTTTAATTAAACAACATTTATTAATCACCTTGATTAATCTTCAATCAGTAATTAATTACCCTTAATTACTTTCATTAACTAAATTAATTACTCCTTAATTAATTTCTTAATTAATCCCTTGATTAATTATTCAAAGTAATTAACTCAAATTACTTCTATTAATAAAATCATTTATTCAACTAATTACTTCCAGTAATTATCTATTATTTACTCCCTAAATAATCTTACTTTAATAATTACATTAAGTAATTATTATCAAATCATCTCTTGATTATTCTAAATTAATTAAACTTAATTAATTAATTTAACTAAATCAAATTAACTTCAATTAATTACAATAAGTAATTACATTTAAACAAATTCTATAATTGATTATCTTTAAATTAATTAATCTAATTAACTATTAAATTAATCCTATTAATTAATTATTTAATAATCCATAGTTAATGACCTCATTAACTATTATTTAATTACTTTCCTTAAGTAATTAACTTATATTAATTATTATTAATTCTAAATTAATAAATCTTAATAACCATTTTATTAATCTCTAATTACTAAATTAATTAAGTGTTAACCATAACTTAATTAACATTTAATTACTTATTAATTAATTCCTAACCATTAATTAATACTCTAATCTATAATCCCTAACTACAAATTAATCATCCCTAATTTATTTATCTTAATCCTAACTAAGTTAGTTTAAACCTTTAATTATTTATTTAATTAATCCAAATGATTAATTAATCAAATTAAATTAATTATCTATTAAATCTCCTAATAAATTATATAAACACAAGTCTTTAATTATTTTAAGATAAACTTTATTCTTATTGATAAACAAGTTATCATTTACCATTTATATTTGAAACATCCATTTCAAATTTACTTTTAAAATTTCATTTTAAATTATGTATTTAAAATGAATACCAATTTATTTTAACAAAGTTTTTAAAACCAATTTAAAAACCTTTACCTGTTAAAGAACCTTATATTTTCTAAAAAGTTTTTAAAAGAACTTAAATCAAATTTCTTCTTAGATTTAAAACATTTAAATATAACTACATTTAAACCTATTTAAACATTTAAATTCATAAAACTATTTATCTAATATTAAAGTTTAAAACTAAACTTGTCTTCATATATCAAACTTTGATTTACTGATTAACTATTGCTTCAAAATTTAAATTAGATTTAAATTTCAAACTGACAGGTATAAAAACCTGGCAACACTAAAAGTACTCGAGTCTCCACTAAATCACTTCGAGTCGCAACCCTATATTCCCCGAGTCTCCCCCGTAAGAAATTTTGAAAGTCACGAGACCTTTCTCTTAAAAATCCAGACTTCACCAGAATTTTACTCGAGCTTTTACAATTTTTGCTTCGAATCGCCTCTTCAAAACCTCGAGTATCATACGAATAAAACTCGAGAAAATCTCGAGTAGCCTCTCTGTTAAAACCCAGACTTTCCCATACACACTCACGACCGTGTGCACGTGCACGGTCAACTTCATCAACTCCGACCACCCACGACTACTCCATCTCATCGGCGATCGTCCACAACCCAAACTTCGATCATCCAAACTTCAATCCATTTGCGAAAACGAATCGAGACCAAAATTCGAAACTGGAACAGTTTCCCCTCTTCAATCTCTAACCTGTCAACGCCACATTCACGGCCCTCCGTCCACCAGGACTCCTCCAACTCCGGTCATGACTACGACTACCTCAGAGCTTCAATTTCCCAAAATATCTCAAAGCTCGATCCATCAACGAAGACAAACGAAACAAATTCGTATCCTAACTTAAAACTAGGGCTACAGGAAAGAAACCATCACCACGGCTACCAAAAGAATTTGCATCACCATCAACTATTTTTCCAAGCTTCTCTGATGGCTCCTCTACCCACAAGAACAATCCCGGCCCTTCACTATCAATAGATCACCAGAATTTACAAGTTTTCCCCTTTTTGTTAAAACCAGAACTGCTCTTATTATACTAGACTAAAAACTATGATATTCATGCTAAAAATCATATTATCATTTATGTTTTTGATTTATAAGTCTGAATATATAAATTATAAAGTTCAAATTTTCACTTTATTATAACATGCCTCTGTTGTTTTAGATTACAGGGGCAACCAAGTATGAATTTTGACTTAACTAGGCTTTTTAAACCTTAGTATATGATAATTAAACAATACTTACTTATAAGTTAAATCCTAATAAAAACTAAATCAAGTAGAAAGAGATTTAAAGGAGAATTCTGGAGTCTGGCAATAAACAGATCAGAGAACAATATCATACATGCACACTTATATACATTCATGTATATACGAAATCATCAACAAACATTCACATCCAAACAATATTTATCACCGGGTTAAACATGCATCATGATTTCCTAATTTAATTTAAGTAAAAATGTTACTCACCAATAAAAATGGAGACAGAGCCTATCCTTTGAAAACTGTTTTTGAAACTGTTTTGCTTAAGACTGGAATGCCTCATTGATTTAAAAGCTTGAATTGTTGAATCTTTAAATTGCTTTAGTTTTGAAAAGAGGCTGGCATCAGTTCTTGCAGAAATGCACAGGCTACAGATTGAAATTGTAGTGACCAACTTCCAAATTTTTGAGGAAGGGAATGCAGATTTGCTTGCTTTCCAGATTTTTGAAAAAGAATTGAATGCAGGCCTTTGTAAGTGGATCAGGGCTTTGATTTTGCATGTTTGAAGAGATGAAGTTTGCTATGCATTTTTGAGGGATTTACTTCACTGATTGAGGAAAAAGCTTTTGAAAATTGATTTGCATGCAAACAAATGTTATAGGGATTGATTACAGAATTTGATTTTTCAGATTTGTGATTTGGAGATGGTTTAAAATGAAACGTTTTTCTCAGCTGAAAGTTCTTTGTTTTAGAATTGAAAAATGAGAAAAAAGGAAAGGAAAGAAAGAATGCATGAGTTTATATAACTATATTTATGCTTTAAATTAAAAATTAAAGAAAATTAAAACTAAAATTTGACACATGGCTTGAATTTCAACACTTGTTAATTACCTTGTTTAAACATCTAACACATGTTACATTAGGCTTTAATATATTTACACATGTCCTTTTAATTAATTAGCATTTTTATTTAAAGGTAATGAATGTTTTAAACTTAATTAATTTATAAATACTTGTTTGTATGTATAGCTAATTTTTAAAGAAATAAAATATTATATAAATAAAAACAATATATATAACAATCATTTGAAAAAAAATGTTTTTAATCATTTTAAATAAATTTATACAAGAGGTTGTAACTTATTTGTTATTTAAATGAATGCATGATTCATTTATTAATTGTATTTTAAATTCTCATATTTATTCTACAAATCAAATTTATTTATCAAGATTTTAAAAAGAATAAAACAAACATTTTATAACTTGTTTTAATATACAAACTTAGGTCAAAATATATTTTGAACAAATAAAACATTTATCTTATGTATTTTAACTATATAGTTATTTATTAAATAACTTTAAAAAGCTTAATATTAATTTAATCATGATTTCCAAATTACCTAAAATATATTAGAATTTTGAAAACATAATTTCATTTGTTAAATTCAAACCAACTCATCTATTTACAATATATATAATTATATATATACATTATAAATAGAAATCATTCTATTAACCTTTTAAAAGATAAATCACTAATTAAATATTTATTTTAATTAGATTATTAAATTAATCCAAATTTATTAACAAAGATTATCAATCAATTTAATTTTAAATACAGATTATTAAATTGATTATTGCCCAAAATTCCGGGATATCACATTCCTTCCCCCTTAAAATAATTTCGTCCCCGAAATTTAAACAAAGGTAATTTAATAATCTACTTAAGATTTATTTTTTCAAAGCACAAGCATATACTATCATCCATATGCTAACAATCATAGCAACCAATCATCCAAACAAACAATTTTAACTATCCAGACAAAATTCTGGATAGAATTTCCTCGAGTTTCCCCAAGTATATATATATATACCGGGATACTCGCTCTACAAACAATCTAAACTACGAAGCTACAGAGTTCCTACTCATCTAGATCTATAAAACTAAATAGGATATCAGACTATAGACAAGTCTGACTCAACAACCAAATCATCCTGAACTGCTGATTCCAAAACCATAGATAAATCAACACTTATCCAAAATCAAGAACACAATCTCTACTCCTCAAACATCAGAAGACTGAACTTACTTCTCCTATCCGGAAAAGACAACAGATACACTCCCAAACTGCTTATGCTGCACAACTCTGATCTGAAGTAGATAAGAATGCTGATGAAGAACACAAGCACAGACTGGACAACTCATCCCAGAAAAATAGTTCAACAAATTCATAAAGAAAAACTCAGAAGTTCCAAGAAATACTGAGCTGCTTCACCAAACTCCATCTCTAGAAAACATCCTTCAACTAGGTTGAACCACCGGTA
The DNA here is from genome assembly GCA_030737815.1 of Allium fistulosum. Taxonomy (NCBI): domain Eukaryota; kingdom Viridiplantae; phylum Streptophyta; class Magnoliopsida; order Asparagales; family Amaryllidaceae; genus Allium; species Allium fistulosum. The sequence goes on from CM060906.1 coordinate 1,041,544,042, forward strand.
TCACTCCTGGAATCCAGTCGATAAGAAAACTCAATCTCCAAATGCGGACAAACTTCTGACTTCCTTTAAGACATCCAGAAAAATCTGATAACCCAAGAGAACACTCAGCAATCGCACGTCACTTTTGCGATCAACCCAGCCTATTTCCAAAGAAAAACTGTCCTCTCTTTACCAATCAGAACAGCTTACACCTATCTGTCCAATCCATTGAAGAAATGGACCCATTCTGCTGTTTTTGAACTCCAACTCTAGAAAACTGCTCTGCCAGAAAACTTTCCTGCCAACGCACAGAATACTCCGAGTTGCACTGCTGCCACAGATGCCAAAGATTCCCAAACAGAATCACCATGGTGAACTCAGCCACAACACCGAAACAGACACACTTCATTAACTTGTTCCAAAGAAAACATCTTCGGGAACATCCATAGTCACTGCGTCTCATCACACAGCTACTCCTTCCAGAAGTTACAAAGATACCATCACTCGCTTCTGTTCTCCGACAGATCCAACTCTACTCATCCAACTCCTAAGATGAACTCCGAACCTTAACAGGTTTCCTTCAGAGATTTTGAAATCCTTACACAACTGTAAAGTTCACTCGAGACGGTATTAGGTTTACAGTCTCGACAGATACTCTTTCAACCTCAACACTCAGACTCCTAATCCTGGATGATAAATTATTATCATCTCAACCAATCATTACAAATACCATATACATTTAAAAATGATATTTTTTTTTTACATAGAAATTATATCTGGGTAAAATTATTTCATCTACCTTTTTAAAACAATATTGTGTCTATTGGCCTGGTCCAAGTGTTTAGAGATCCCTATCAATAACGTTAGCTACTCGTATTGACCAGAATCCATATACCACCCAACCGATCAATTAATACAATATAAAACCATTTTATATAACTAACAAATACGCGCTCTCGTATATATATATATATATACACTCAAACAGGTTGCTACAGATCCTATCTCTAATGAACAATCCTTCCGAACCTAGGTATTCACTCAACCTAGTGTTTTGATATTCACTTAACCAAAAGCTTAGGCATTCGCTCAACCTATGCTCTGATACCACTGTAACGACCACGACTTTCTCTCCATAGAAAGTCGCATCGTTAATAAGAAAGAAAGGGGTAGAAAATAGAAAAGAAGAGAAGAAAGAAAGAAACAACAACAACGATCTCACAGCGGAACGAATAAATTATATTAATAACATATACTATTACATAGTATCATATACATCATCTATCAGAGTTACACAGATTACACATCACATACTAGACAGTTATAAACATCTGTCTAGTTATTACAGCTCAATACAAAACAAAGATCTAAACAAGATTAACACAGCGGAAACTACTATCTATATCTATAACGCTGAAGCCTCCTGCTCCATTGCTCCTCCACAATTCGTCAAGGCTAACCTGAATCCCTTGGCTACTCGTAAAAATTTGAGTACCCAAGAGTTTATAAACAGAAATAAACAACTTGGGTCAGACATGGGTCTGGTGTGAGTAACAGGTTAAACTTGTTTAACTTCAAAACCTTTTGAAAGAAAAGGTATCACGTAAGACTTCCCACAAATAAACATGGGTAAGTTTTTACCTTACGCTAACCAAAACATTTGATAGGAAATTCGATTGTATTATAATAGGGTCTAGGGTTTCCAAGTAAAATACAGAAATAGCTGAAATGCTTACATCTCACATTCCAACATAGTTGGGCACAACTAATACGTACGGCACTTATTGGAGTTTGGATTCCATACAATGGCAGGGCTACCGGGGTACCGCCCGTCACAGTACGTGGCCTAGATCACCGTACCGAGGATCACTCCCAATCCCCTGCAACACAAGGTCGGAACATCCCTTACTGGATAATTCCCGCACAAGATACCTCACGGTTGGGATCAGCAACCGCACCACTAAGTCGAAAATAGAAAGGGACATCTAGACAGAGGTAACCTTGTCCTACTTGGGTGCTACCCACTAACCTTGCTGCACCTCCCCTGTTTTAGCCATTCCCGGTTGATGAGGCTTGAGGTCACGATTACCTTTAAATAGAACACATCTATCTTAGAATGCTCATCGTCCACCTGACGATGTGCTGAAAGCATTCAATCCATACAAGTTCGTTCCGGGTTCGAACGAAACCGAAGGCATTATCTCGTTACACTCGTTTTGGAATCACCCTCAGAGTTAACGACAATAACCCTTGCACTCTGAATCTTCATCTTCACTTGATTCACGACCTATCGTTAATTTGGATCGATGTGGTATTCGGGTCTCCAGACCTGGAAATCCGGTATACGGAAACCCGATCCCGGTCTCATCGAAATCCAAAGCGTATCTTTTAAGGCCAAGTTGTTTTAAAGGTTAAAACAATTCAATTCAATTATCTTTATACACATATAAGGATAATTCACAATAGATAATCAACATTATCAGATAATCCATATTATCATCACAATTCAACTAAACATCCATATCACACAGCATATATCTCATCAGAGATATCAATCAATGCAAAGCATTCAATATTATCATCCATTCTTAAGTAATGATTTATACCATTTCAAATTAATTTAAAATGAATTAAATTAATTACTTCATTCTATAAATCCTGCTTACTTAATCATTAATTAATTACAAATTAATTAATTATCCTTTAATTACCCTTTAATTCCATTCAGGTAATTTATCTTTAATTAATTACTTAAATTAATTATCCTTAACCACTTATAGTAATTAACCTTTAATTACTTCATTAATTAATTAACTATAATATAATTAAATTAATCAACTATAATTAATTACATTAATCCTTAATTAATTACATTAATTAATCACTTCAATTATTAATTATTACTTAATTAATCAATCTTAGTTACATCATTAATTATATTAATTTATGATCCTTAATTACAACTTAATTATTAATTACTCAATTAAATTAATTACATTAAGTAATTAATCTTTAATTAAACAACATTTATTAATCACCTTGATTAATCTTCAATCAGTAATTAATTACCCTTAATTACTTTCATTAACTAAATTAATTACTCCTTAATTAATTTCTTAATTAATCCCTTGATTAATTATTCAAAGTAATTAACTCAAATTACTTCTATTAATAAAATCATTTATTCAACTAATTACTTCCAGTAATTATCTATTATTTACTCCCTAAATAATCTTACTTTAATAATTACATTAAGTAATTATTATCAAATCATCTCTTGATTATTCTAAATTAATTAAACTTAATTAATTAATTTAACTAAATCAAATTAACTTCAATTAATTACAATAAGTAATTACATTTAAACAAATTCTATAATTGATTATCTTTAAATTAATTAATCTAATTAACTATTAAATTAATCCTATTAATTAATTATTTAATAATCCATAGTTAATGACCTCATTAACTATTATTTAATTACTTTCCTTAAGTAATTAACTTATATTAATTATTATTAATTCTAAATTAATAAATCTTAATAACCATTTTATTAATCTCTAATTACTAAATTAATTAAGTGTTAACCATAACTTAATTAACATTTAATTACTTATTAATTAATTCCTAACCATTAATTAATACTCTAATCTATAATCCCTAACTACAAATTAATCATCCCTAATTTATTTATCTTAATCCTAACTAAGTTAGTTTAAACCTTTAATTATTTATTTAATTAATCCAAATGATTAATTAATCAAATTAAATTAATTATCTATTAAATCTCCTAATAAATTATATAAACACAAGTCTTTAATTATTTTAAGATAAACTTTATTCTTATTGATAAACAAGTTATCATTTACCATTTATATTTGAAACATCCATTTCAAATTTACTTTTAAAATTTCATTTTAAATTATGTATTTAAAATGAATACCAATTTATTTTAACAAAGTTTTTAAAACCAATTTAAAAACCTTTACCTGTTAAAGAACCTTATATTTTCTAAAAAGTTTTTAAAAGAACTTAAATCAAATTTCTTCTTAGATTTAAAACATTTAAATATAACTACATTTAAACCTATTTAAACATTTAAATTCATAAAACTATTTATCTAATATTAAAGTTTAAAACTAAACTTGTCTTCATATATCAAACTTTGATTTACTGATTAACTATTGCTTCAAAATTTAAATTAGATTTAAATTTCAAACTGACAGGTATAAAAACCTGGCAACACTAAAAGTACTCGAGTCTCCACTAAATCACTTCGAGTCGCAACCCTATATTCCCCGAGTCTCCCCCGTAAGAAATTTTGAAAGTCACGAGACCTTTCTCTTAAAAATCCAGACTTCACCAGAATTTTACTCGAGCTTTTACAATTTTTGCTTCGAATCGCCTCTTCAAAACCTCGAGTATCATACGAATAAAACTCGAGAAAATCTCGAGTAGCCTCTCTGTTAAAACCCAGACTTTCCCATACACACTCACGACCGTGTGCACGTGCACGGTCAACTTCATCAACTCCGACCACCCACGACTACTCCATCTCATCGGCGATCGTCCACAACCCAAACTTCGATCATCCAAACTTCAATCCATTTGCGAAAACGAATCGAGACCAAAATTCGAAACTGGAACAGTTTCCCCTCTTCAATCTCTAACCTGTCAACGCCACATTCACGGCCCTCCGTCCACCAGGACTCCTCCAACTCCGGTCATGACTACGACTACCTCAGAGCTTCAATTTCCCAAAATATCTCAAAGCTCGATCCATCAACGAAGACAAACGAAACAAATTCGTATCCTAACTTAAAACTAGGGCTACAGGAAAGAAACCATCACCACGGCTACCAAAAGAATTTGCATCACCATCAACTATTTTTCCAAGCTTCTCTGATGGCTCCTCTACCCACAAGAACAATCCCGGCCCTTCACTATCAATAGATCACCAGAATTTACAAGTTTTCCCCTTTTTGTTAAAACCAGAACTGCTCTTATTATACTAGACTAAAAACTATGATATTCATGCTAAAAATCATATTATCATTTATGTTTTTGATTTATAAGTCTGAATATATAAATTATAAAGTTCAAATTTTCACTTTATTATAACATGCCTCTGTTGTTTTAGATTACAGGGGCAACCAAGTATGAATTTTGACTTAACTAGGCTTTTTAAACCTTAGTATATGATAATTAAACAATACTTACTTATAAGTTAAATCCTAATAAAAACTAAATCAAGTAGAAAGAGATTTAAAGGAGAATTCTGGAGTCTGGCAATAAACAGATCAGAGAACAATATCATACATGCACACTTATATACATTCATGTATATACGAAATCATCAACAAACATTCACATCCAAACAATATTTATCACCGGGTTAAACATGCATCATGATTTCCTAATTTAATTTAAGTAAAAATGTTACTCACCAATAAAAATGGAGACAGAGCCTATCCTTTGAAAACTGTTTTTGAAACTGTTTTGCTTAAGACTGGAATGCCTCATTGATTTAAAAGCTTGAATTGTTGAATCTTTAAATTGCTTTAGTTTTGAAAAGAGGCTGGCATCAGTTCTTGCAGAAATGCACAGGCTACAGATTGAAATTGTAGTGACCAACTTCCAAATTTTTGAGGAAGGGAATGCAGATTTGCTTGCTTTCCAGATTTTTGAAAAAGAATTGAATGCAGGCCTTTATAAGTGGATCAGGGCTTTGATTTTGCATGTTTGAAGAGATGAAGTTTGCTATGCATTTTTGAGGGATTTACTTCACTGATTGAGGAAAAAGCTTTTGAAAATTGATTTGCATGCAAACAAATGTTATAGGGATTGATTACAGAATTTGATTTTTCAGATTTGTGATTTGGAGATGGTTTAAAATGAAACGTTTTTCTCAGCTGAAAGTTCTTTGTTTTAGAATTGAAAAATGAGAAAAAAGGAAAGGAAAGAAAGAATGCATGAGTTTATATAACTATATTTATGCTTTAAATTAAAAATTAAAGAAAATTAAAACTAAAATTTGACACATGGCTTGAATTTCAACACTTGTTAATTACCTTGTTTAAACATCTAACACATGTTACATTAGGCTTTAATATATTTACACATGTCCTTTTAATTAATTAGCATTTTTATTTAAAGGTAATGAATGTTTTAAACTTAATTAATTTATAAATACTTGTTTGTATGTATAGCTAATTTTTAAAGAAATAAAATATTATATAAATAAAAACAATATATATAACAATCATTTGAAAAAAAATGTTTTTAATCATTTTAAATAAATTTATACAAGAGGTTGTAACTTATTTGTTATTTAAATGAATGCATGATTCATTTATTAATTGTATTTTAAATTCTCATATTTATTCTACAAATCAAATTTATTTATCAAGATTTTAAAAAGAATAAAACAAACATTTTATAACTTGTTTTAATATACAAACTTAGGTCAAAATATATTTTGAACAAATAAAACATTTATCTTATGTATTTTAACTATATAGTTATTTATTAAATAACTTTAAAAAGCTTAATATTAATTTAATCATGATTTCCAAATTACCCAAAATATATTAGAATTTTGAAAACATAATTTCATTTGTTAAATTCAAACCAACTCATCTATTTACAATATATATAATTATATATATACATTATAAATAGAAATCGTTCTATTAACCTTTTAAAAGATAAATCACTAATTAAATATTTATTTTAATTAGATTATTAAATTAATCCAAATTTATTAACAAAGATTATCAATCAATTTAATTTTAAATACAGATTATTAAATTGATTATTGCCCAAAATTCCGGGATATCACATGTATTCAGTTGCATATTTCCTTAAGTCTGCACTGTGTATGTAACAACCCGAGATTCCGCAATCACTTTGTTATCATCAAATGACGATTTGAATTATTGGCTAATCGCTGCGGCAGTTTTAATGGGTTGAATTCTTTTAAAAATTGTGTTGAAATCCTTTTGATAATTCGTTAAAGAATTATACGGGCTTTTCTCTATTAATTCAGCCTGTTTCATTTTGTCGAGATTAGGGTTATACTCATTCCCTTTGATATTCGTTCGCAACCCATTCCCATCTCACTTATATATAAAACAAACACCATACCTTTGGTACAAAGAAAAGCACACCGGCCCATATCCTTACCCTTATTCTCTGATTAAAACCACGCACCCCTCCCCCTCTCTCCCTCATTCGTTCACAAAAACAATCGAGAGAAAAAAAAATGGCGACCGGAGAATTTAGGGCTTCGTTCTAATTCAAGGCGGCTTGCTCGTTTCGATCCAAACTAGGGCTTCGTCTCCCGTTCTTCTCGCTCGCAATAGCTCGATCTACGCTTCGTACTAAGGTGAGTGATTTATACTCACATCTTAAATTCAAGCTTAGTGTTATGCTTTGCGTTTGATTTTATTTCGTCTCTGTGATTTCGGCTGTTACTTTGATTTTCGTTCGTACAAATATATTTGAATTCGTCACTTTTATCTGATCGGCCACTCGATTTTGTATGTAGGGTTGGTGATTTTATCTGACTTGTTCATAATCGATTATTTGGTAATGTTTGGTTGACATTTTGATTTCGTGACATTCCCTGACTTGAGTATGCTTCCAATACTTCGACACTTACATTGTTTATCTCGGCTTCATGTCCGAGTATACTGCTGTTGACTTTGTTTTGGAATTGGTGGTCTGTATGTTGTTATGTGCATAGCACTGAGCTCTCTATAAGCTCGAGTTTTGGTTTGTGCATTATGTTGTTCAATCTGGGTTTGAGTTTTTCTCGTGCTCGAGCTCTTTGCACACTGATGCATTCTGGATTACATGTTGGTTCGCATAGTTTCGATCATGTCACTGTTGAGTTCATCAGTTGCCATATCATGGGTATTTTGGTCATTAATTAGTTTGGTTGGTGTAGTTGCTTTGAGTCATTGATTTTTGCATTTTGTTAGTGTCTGGATTTGCATGTTAACTGGTTCATGACTTGTTGATTCTAGTTACACCGTGACTTGAGTTTGCTTGCATCTGTATCAGTCCTTATCATCACTTTGAAGTCTTTATGGTCATTTGTATCTATGCACTATCCAGTCTCATTTAGTTGTTCACTGGTCACTGCAGACATGTATACATGTTGCACCTGAACATATTGACTTCTGCTGATTGGTCAATGCGTATGTGTGTAAGCATATATTGTTGCTTGTTTACTGTCTGAGTTGCTTCAATTTTTCTTTAAGTGTCTACAATTTGTACATTCATGTTTGTCTTGATTTGTCGAGATCACAGTGGCATTTGTTCCAGTCATGTGCACTTAATCTTGTTCTTGAATGTGGCATACTTGACGCATATAAGTTTGGTCATTACCTTGTTGTTGCCTCCTGTTATATCGTGTTCCCTCTGGTACACTTTGTACCTGGCTCAAGTCTGCACTGATGGGTATTCATGTAGTTTCTGGTTTTGATCTTGATGTCACAATGCTTTTTGCATTGCTTTGGAGTCTTCGTTGATCTTTGCATTTGTACATATGATAGCACAGTCTTCATTATTAATGTTCCATATTATCAGTCTTGAACTTCTAGTCATTTGATCTGAGCACATGTATGTTGTACTGTATCACTATAAAGTGTTCTCTGTATTCACTTCAACCATTGTTGTCACTGGGTTGCATTTTCATTACTGTTTCAGTTTGATTTGATGCTTGAGTATCACTGAGCCTTATGATCTTCATACCATTCCTGTTGTTCATCACCTGTGATGTTGCTTGAACTTCTGTTGTTCATGATGTAGCACGTATCGTTGAGTCTCCATTTGAAATTACAGTCCTTATACATCACGGTTTCAGTTGCAGTTTCTTTTTTTGCTGTTTCATTCGATTTGGACGTGTATGTGCACTCGAGTATGTGCATACATGTACTTTCGTAGACTTTGATTATCTTATGGGATTTTAGACTCGAGCTTGCCTTAGGTTGAGTTTTGCTTCTGGAGTGCAAACACTTAATTGGGTTGCTTCAACATGTATATTGAGAACTGACACTCGACTGTTGTACTGGGTAGTTTTGTAGCACTTCCTACTGTCATGTTGGGGGCATTTGCCACTGTTCGATTTTGTGGTCTGGTTTCACTTCATATATTTGACATTTAGCGACTCTGCATTTTAAATAAGTATTTCCTGACTTGAGTTTATTTTACAGCAGTGCTTCATTCCTTTGAGTTAGGTGTTCAGGCACTAGAACTACTCCCCAACTTTCTAATTGCCGTCTTATACGCTGGCACTTGACTTACAGTCTACCTTGTTCTAATGATGTATTCATTGTACATCCCTTGCTGCCTCTTTTACTAGATGCACTGTTTCATTCATTGTCGCAATCTTGCTCTAAACATTTGTGGTGGCTTCAGTGTTGTATTGTTGAGATTTTTTCTTGTTGGGTTTCATTGCATTGATTCTCTGACTTTTATTTGCAGTTTTCCCCCTGTTGGGAATTGTTCTCGAATTCACTTGAGTTGAATCCGGTACTTCGGGGTTTGACCTGGTGATCATTTGTGACTTTCACTGAGCTTTTGTGTATCTCCTGCAATAGTGGCGAGGCAGTACACGCGTGCGTGTACTGCAGCCCTATCAGATTTGACAGTTTTAAAATTGATTTAGTCGATTTGATAAATTGTTTATTGATCTCTGTTGATGATTTAAATCTGCTGATTTTTGTTAAACACTGTTAAGTGTTATATTGACCGTTATCCGGTTTCTTTGTTTAAAGAATCGGATGGACGGGAATTATTGTGACTGTCGTCTATTTAAATTATTACTGCCTATATGCACTAATAAACTGGTTTGAATTAGACTGACCTGGGTATTATTTTCTTTTGAATGTAATACTCGGGTCAGACCCGAGTATTTCAGGTTGTAGATTTTCTTCTTTGAGTTGCTGTTCAGGATATGAAGACTTTTCACATCGTCTGAAGCTGTCAGTGTCATTTTGTAGTAGTCGTGTCATTGTATAGAACGATATGTATTCATGTATATTAGTCGATAATGTACTTGTATATATAACTTCTAGAGTCAACAGTTGTAGTTGTATCATATGTATTGTGTCAACTATGTATTAACTGACATCTGTTATATATATATGAGACTTTTGTTTTTATCTGTGTTCCGCATTTATATTATCTGTGTTATCGTTATATCTAATGTCCTAAACTATTATGAACCATCGTAGTTTGTTTTATACTGATAATTGGGTGTGTCGATGGGAGTAAATGAATAAGATGAAAAATAAAAAGTATATACCACTCCTATCGAGATAACCAATATTAGTGTAAGGCCAACTACGGATGGTCGCTCCTATCCAGCCTTATTCTTCGTAATAATAAACAGTATTTCTTTTAATACTCTTTGTTATTATGAGCATAGAGGTGGGGCGCTACAGTTGGTATCAGAGCTTGGGGTTTATGGACATAATATAAAACATAACTTGGATGGAACATATGTTACAACTATTAGTCGACGTTTTATCTGTGATTTGAGTCAAAACTAAAGTTTTGAAATCTTGATGAAATTTTTAAATATCGTTATTTAAAAAATAAAAGTGGAATTGTGTTTTGTTGTTTGGATGAAATTGTGTTCTGATGATTTGATTGATTTGTGTTCTATTTATCAGAGTGCGCAGCGGAAACAGTGAAACTGTCTTCGCTGAGTACAACTGATAATCCTTTTGATTTAAGAATCAAAATACGAAATTGATATGAATTCCAATTGTTGTTTACATAGCTGTAATTAATTGTTTCTTTGAGAATTTCGAATCCAAATTGAGGATTCGAAGAAATTGCAGATAGTTGATTTTTGTTGAAATTCCGCTGGCTTTCTTTTGTACTAATCATCTATTGATTAGATTTTTGCTGTTTTAAATTATCTTCATTGAAGATACCTTCGAATAGTTTCTTTGTTCATTTTGTAGTACGTGCACAATTTGAATTGCACGTTACTGCATTTATTTTACGTTGAACCGATGCTAGGTTATGAAACGTATTTTGTTGCCGTTATTTTGTAACGGGATTTTTACACCAATGCTAAATTCTTGAAGCACGGTGTTTTATGGCATTTTGATGAATGAAAATTCTCTGATATTACATTTTGATGTAAATTGTTTTGATGTGATTTTGACGTTTTAAAATTTCTGTCGCTTTGGCTTCAGTAACCGTCAAATTTTAAAAGTGGATTTTCAAGCGGTTATTCCGCAATGCTGATTTGTAACCGTTTTTACGGTATTTTGAGAAGTACAATTTCCTTATCGAAATTGTTACTAATATTGCTGCTTTAATCACGTGATTGGAAACTCGTTTTTTTTTAAAAAAAAATGAAAATTGTTTTATAAATTTTTAACGGTTTGCGTTTTCAAAAGGATGAGAAAGCGACTTAAACGATTCAGCAAAATCGAGGATTATGACCCCTTTCTTTTACTGATTCGCTTAACTCCGGACTTGTCCAGTTGAGAAGGTGAATTGTTATTTTTACAAAATAAATAAAATTATTTTCTGAAATTTAACAGTTTACGCTTTCAAAAGAATGAGAAAGCGATTTAAACGTTTCAGCAAAATCGAGGACTATGACCCCTTTCTTTTACTGATTCGCTTAATTCCGGACTTGTCCGTTTGAGAATGTAAAGTGTATTTTTACAAAATACACAATTTTGCACTTTCAAGGAAACGATGAAGAGAATCAAACGATTTAGTAAAACACGTGGTATGGGACATGTGCGTTTGCTATTTCGGTTAATTCCGGACTCGTTAATTGAAATATTTGATGATTTTGTGTGCTTTCGAGCCACTATGAGGACCTTCGGGTCATTTGTTGGGCTTTCGGGCCACTCTGCGGACCTTCGGGTCAAATACCAGTACTAGACCTTCGGGTCACTCTGCGGACCTTCGGGTCAATCTGATGGGCGCCAAAAATTATGTTGAGTACTTGGTAGGCTTCGGCCATTTGTTGTTGCACGTGCGGCGAATTAAAAACTCGCCATCTGATGGGATCGATCCAAGCTTTTATGTTGATTTTCTAGTCTTCTTAATTGATTTCTAGATATTTGTTGTTTCTAATTATCGCTTGTGATAATTAGATATTTGTTGATATGAGTTCTGATTATCGTTTTTGATAATCAGATATTTGTTGTTTCTAATTATCGCTTGTGATAATTAGATATTTGTTGATATGAGTTCTGATTATCGTTTTTGATAATCAGATATTTGTTGTTTCTAATTATCGCTTGTGATAATTAGATATTTGTTGATATGAGTTCTGATTATCGTTTTTGATAATCAGATATTTGTTGTTTCTAATTATCGCTTGTGATAATTAGATATTTGTTGATATGAGTTTTGATTATCGTTTTTGATAATCAGATATTTGTTGTTTCTAATTATCGCTTGTGATAATTAGATATTTGTTGATATGAGTTCTGATTATCGTTTTTGATAATCAGATATTTGTTGTTTTTAATTATCGTCTTTGATAATTAAATATTTGTTGATTTGAGATTTAATTATCGCTGTTAGATAATTAAATATTTGTTGATTTTAGATTTAATTATCGCTTTAGATAATTAAATATTTGTTGATTTGAGATTTAATTATCGCTGTTAGATAATTAAATATTTGTTGATTTGAGATTTAATTATCGCTGTTAGATAATTAAATATTTGTTGATTTGAGAAATTTGATTATCGTTTTTGATAATTGAATATTTGTTTTCTGACTATCGTATGAGATAATCAGATATTTGTTTTGTCTTCTGATTATCGTTTGAGACAAGTAAATATTTGCGATTTGAAAGTTCAATTATCGTTTTGATGATTGAATATTTGCGACTTTTGAGATTCGAGCTTCGTCTTTTTCTCTGGCGATTCAGGTGAGTAATTCGATTTACTCACATTCAATTCGTGCTCTGTATGGGATTTCTGCTCTGTTTTTCCTTCTCTTTTAGTTGCTGGAATAGTCGTCTGATTTTGATCCCTGATTCCCTCGATGTTGATTCTTTTGATTTGAAGCAGTCGAACCTTTTGATTTCTTATCTAATACTTCCTCGCTGACACTTGTTTTGCTTATACATTCGACATTGCCGTGCTCTTTTGGTTGTTACCTTTTATCCATTTATTCCCTAGGATTGCGTGGACGCAATTTTTATAAGGAGGGGAGTCTGTAACAACCTGAGATTCCGCAATCACTTTGTTATCATCAAATGACGATTTGAATTATTGGCTAATCGCTGCGGCAGTTTTAATGGGTTGAATTCTTTTAAAAATTGTGTTGAAATCCTTTTGATAATTCGTTAAAGAATTATACGGGCTTTTCTCTATTAATTCAGCCTGTTTCATTTTGTCGAGATTAGGGTTATACTCATTCCCTTTGATATTCGTTCGCAACCCATTCCCATCTCACTTATATATAAAACAAACACCATACCTTTGGTACAAAGAAAAGCACACCGGCCCATATCCTTACCCTTATTCTCTGATTAAAACCACGCACCCCTCCCCCTCTCTCCCTCATTCGTTCACAAAAACAATCGAGAGAAGAAAAAATGGCGACCGGAGAATTTAGGGCTTCGTTCTAATTCAAGGCGGCTTGCTCGTTTCGATCCAAACTAGGGCTTCGTCTCCCGTTCTTCTCGCTCGCAATAGCTCGATCTACGCTTCGTACTAAGGTGAGTGATTTATACTCACATCTTAAATTCAAGCTTAGTGTTATGCTTTGCGTTTGATTTTATTTCGTCTCTGTGATTTCGGCTGTTACTTTGATTTTCGTTCGTACAAATATATTTGAATTCGTCACTTTTATCTGATCGGCCACTCGATTTTGTATGTAGGGTTGGTGATTTTATCTGACTTGTTCATAATCGATTATTTGGTAATGTTTGGTTGACATTTTGATTTCGTGACATTCCTTGACTTGAGTATGCTTCCAATACTTCGACACTTACATTGTTTATCTCGGCTTCATGTCCGAGTATACTGCTGTTGACTTTGTTTTGGAATTGGTGGTCTGTATTTTGTTATGTGCATAGCACTGAGCTCTCTATAAGCTCGAGTTTTGGTTTGTGCATTATGTTGTTCAATCTGGGTTTGAGTTTTTCTCGTGCTCGAGCTCTTTGCACACTGATGCATTCTGGATTACATGTTGGTTCGCATAGTTTCGATCATGTCACTGTTGAGTTCATCAGTTGCCATATCATGGGTATTTTGGTCATTAATTAGTTTGGTTGGTGTAGTTGCTTTGAGTCATTGATTTTTGCATTTTGTTAGTGTCTGGATTTGCATGTTAACTGGTTCATGACTTGTTGATTCTAGTTACACCGTGACTTGAGTTTGCTTGCATCTGTATCAGTCCTTATCATCACTTTGAAGTCTTTATGGTCATTTGTATCTATGCACTATCCAGTCTCATTTAGTTGTTCACTGGTCACTGCAGACATGTATACCTGTTGCACCTGAACATATTGACTTCTGCTGATTGGTCAATGCGTATGTGTGTAAGCATATATTGTTGCTTGTTTACTGTCTGAGTTGCTTCAATTTTTCTTTAAGTGTCTACAATTTGTACATTCATGTTTGTCTTGATTTGTCGAGATCACAGTGGCATTTGTTCCAGTCATGTGCACTTAATCTTGTTCTTGAATGTGGCATACTTGATGCATATAAGTTTGGTCATTACCTTGTTGTTGCCTCCTGTTATATCGTGTTCCCTCTGGTACACTTTGTACCTGGCTCAAGTCTGCACTGATGGGTATTCATGTAGTTTCTGGTTTTGATCTTGATGTCACAATGCTTTTTGCATTGCTTTAGAGTCTTCGTTGATCTTTGCATTTGTACATATGATAGCACAGTCTTCATTATTAATGTTCCATATTATCAGTCTTGAACTTCTAGTCATTTGATCTGAGCACATGTATGTTGTACTGTATCACTGTAAAGTGTTCTCTGTATTCACTTCAACCATTGTTGTCACTGGGTTGCATTTTCATTACTGTTTCAGTTTGATTTGATGCTTGAGTATCACTGAGCCTTATGATCTTCATACCATTCCTGTTGTTCATCACCTGTGATGTTGCTTGAACTTCTGTTGTTCATGATGTAGCACGTATCGTTGAGTCTCCATTTGAAATTACAGTCCTTATACATCACGGTTTCAGTTGCAGTTTCTTTTTTTGCTGTTTCATTCGATTTGGACGTGTATGTGCACTCGAGTATGTGCATACATGTACTTTCGTAGACTTTGATTATCTTATGGGATTTTAGACTCGAGCTTGCCTTAGTTTGAGTTTTGCTTCTGGAGTGCAAACACTTAATTGGGTTGCTTCAACATGTATATTGAGAACTGACACTCGACTGTTGTACTGGGTAGTTTTGTAGCACTTCCTACTGTCATGTTGGGGGCATTTGCCACTGTTCGATTTTGTGGTCTGGTTTCACTTCATATATTTGACATTTAGCGACTCTGCATTTTAAATAAGTATTTCCTGACTTGAGTTTATTTTACAGCAGTGCTTCATTCCTTTGAGTTAGGTGTTCAGGCACTAGAACTACTCCCCAACTTTCTAATTGCCGTCTTATACGCTGGCACTTGACTTACAGTCTACCTTGTTCTAATGATGTATTCATTGTACATCCCTTGCTGCCTCTTTTACTAGATGCTCTGTTTCATTCATTGTCGCAATCTTGCTCTAAACATTTGTGGTGGCTTCAGTGTTGTATTGT
This sequence comes from Allium fistulosum, assembly GCA_030737815.1. Taxonomy (NCBI): domain Eukaryota; kingdom Viridiplantae; phylum Streptophyta; class Magnoliopsida; order Asparagales; family Amaryllidaceae; genus Allium; species Allium fistulosum. Next base: position 1,041,559,794 of record CM060906.1, read on the forward strand.
TGAGATTTTTTCTTGTTGGGTTTCATTGCATTGATTCTCTGACTTTTATTTGCAGTTTTCCCCCTGTTGGGAATTATTCTCGAATTCACTTGAGTTGAATCCGGTACTTCGGGGTTTGACCTGGTGATCATTTGTGACTTTCACTGAGCTTTTGTGTATCTCCTGCAATAGTGGCGAGGCAGTACACGCGTGCGTGTACTGCAGCCCTATCAGATTTGACAGTTTTAAAATTGATTTAGTCGATTTGATAAATTGTTTATTGATCTCTGTTGATGATTTAAATCTGCTGATTTTTGTTAAACACTGTTAAGTGTTATATTGACCGTTATCCGGTTTCTTTGTTTAAAGAATCGGATGGACGGGAATTATTGTGACTGTCGTCTATTTAAATTATTACTGCCTATATGCACTAATAAACTGGTTTGAATTAGACTGACCTGGGTATTATTTTCTTTTGAATGTAATACTCGAGTCAGACCCGAGTATTTCAGGTTGTAGATTTTCTTCTTTGAGTTGCTGTTCAGGATATGAAGACTTTTCACATCGTCTGAAGCTGTCAGTGTCATTTTGTAGTAGTCGTGTCATTGTATAGAACGATATGTATTCATGTATATTAGTCGATAATGTACTTGTATATATAACTTCTAGAGTCAACAGTTGTAGTTGTATCATATGTATTGTGTAAATTATGTATTAACTGACATCAGTTATATATATATGAGACTTTTGTTTTTATCTGTGTTCCGCATTTATATTATCTGTGTTATCGTTATATCTAATGTCCTAAACTATTATGAACCATCGTAGTTTGTTTTATACTGATAATTGGGTGTGTCGATGGGAGTAAATGAATAAGATGAAAAATAAAAAGTATATACCACTCCTATCGAGATAACCAATATTAGTGTAAGGCCAACTACGGATGGTCGCTCCTATCCAGCCTTATTCTTCGTAATAATAAACAGTATTTCTTTTAATACTCTTTGTTATTATGAGCATAGACGTGGGGCGCTACAGTGTATATACATGTGCTAGTTGATGTTGTTGGACTTGCATTTGGTGTGATGCTTTTTGAACTATATACATGTATACATATATATGTATATTTGTATACATGTGTATATAATACTGTATATATGTATGTGCATCATTGTTGTCTTTGCAGTCTGCACTGAAATGCTGTGCACTACATATTTATTTGTTGCTATTTGATGTTGAGGCTTTGGTCATTGCATTCATGTTCATATATATGTGTGTGTGTATGCATATGTATATATATGTATGTATGTTTGTTGCACCATGTAGTTTGATGTTACAACTATTGACATGTGCATTTTGGTTTCACTTGAATTTCATCTTGATTTTGGAACTTCTCTGCACTTTGGTTGATGGTCATATATACATACATATATGTATGTATATATGTATGTTTGACTTGATTGCACTTGTATGCAATGTGCTACTTGCTGTATGAACCTGAATTGATGTTGCCATTATACCTGCTTGCTTTGTTGTATCTGTGATAGTATCTGGTTCCTTTTGGTTTGTCGTTCCATTGGCATGTGTTAGTACATTTCTGGTTTAGCTTCTGAACTTCATGTGTACATCCATTTGCTATGTCTAGTCTTGGATGATCTAATTCACTTCGGTCCTAAACTTGTTCATTTTCTTTTTGACCTCTGTATATTTGATTATGTTGAACTTATGTTAATTTGGGACTTCATATATACATCATTTTGTTGCAGTCTTCTCTGTTGTATATCTTCATGCTTTTTGAACCTGCTCTGCCCAGTTTGTCCACTGCTTTATTAAGTTCATTTCTCTAATCATGTACATGACTTGTGTACTTGTCTTTGATCTGTTGGTCTTCATGGGTTATGATATGTTCACACTGCTTTGATCATTCCTTTCACTTGACAATTTGGTTGAGCTATTTGCCTTTGAGTAAACTGTGGAGTTGGAGGTCTGGTTCTGGTTCATTTCAGTTCTTGGTTGGTTTAGTTGCTTTTGTATTGCTGTGTTAGGTGTTGTTCCTGTCTGGTGCACATGTTGATTATGTACATTTTGATTCTGGTTCCATATGTATGTTTCCATTTGTGCTATGCACTTGTAGTCTTGTCTCAGGTCTTTGCTTTGGCTAAACCAGAGCATGTCTGAAATGTTGGTTGAGTTGAAATGTTGCATGAGACCTTGTACTCGACAATTTTGTGATGTATCTGTATTGCACCTGAGTTGAATCCAGCCTCGGCTCGGGTTTGACCTTGTGCTCACCTGTCCCTACAGTTTTATCAAGTGTATATCGGTGTGCACGGCCTTGTGGCATGTACAGTGATACACTATGTATGTCACAAGCTGTTCATGTAAAATGAATTCAAAATAAATATGATAATGAACAACCCAAATAATTGAGGCAAATAATATTTTCAAAAACACATTTTATTTTACACTGCAAAAAATATTTCTTTTTCAATTTTACTGTGTCAGTGTTTATTTTGCAGATAACTCAGATGCTGGATTCAATCTGGAATAAAGTTGAAGATTAAATACGAGTGAATGAGTGATATGTAGTGAGGTGCAAATGTAAATGATAATTGTATAGTGAAAAATTGTGTTGTAATTTGAAGTTGTATTGTTTGAAAATTGTGTATATAGTGAGAACTCAAATTTGTACTATTCAAAATTGTAATAAATATTTGTTTGAATAAAATATCTATTTGAATTTAAATTTCGTGTTTTTTATTTTATTCAGCAAATATTTATTTAATTATGTGAAAATAAAATAGTACAATAACAAATACATTTAAATGAATATATATATATATATATGTTTATTATCATCAAACAAAAATCATATACTAGCATATCAACAGCTTTAAATTTACCCCCCTTAACGCGTTTTTAAGCATTGTCGTACAGTTGCATATAATGCTACAATAGCACGTCAGGGGATAGAGATGTGCCATGATATGACAACACTAAACCAAACTCGTAGTGGTATTGTATAAGGATAAAAGTATGACAAGGCACATGAGGCAATGCCAGATAGGATACTACCAGTTCGGGTCGCAGGGCTGGTGGTAACGCATTGTAGCCACGACCGCCCACTACGTCCATCCATCCCATATCGAGTCAAAGGGAGGTCATCCCAAATCAAGGTGCATTAATCGAAACCAACATCAAAAGTAATAGTATGGACCAAGTCCAAGAAGAAAATTGAAGTACGGATGTCCGCTAGGGGTAGCTAGCATACTTGGCCCTGCCAAGCCATCATGTTTTAGTCATTTCAAATTAGCACAAGTGCCAAGGTCTATCCATCATCATTCTCTTTCTTCAAATCCAGCAACATACACCAAATCCAACCACTTCATTTTGGAGTCTCCACCACGTACACAATTGTTAATGTGGTTCCAATATTAACAGAGAGTATGCCAATAAGAGGCCCCAATCTTTTTAACAACCAAATGTTGTTTTACACACCGGTTGGTTCTTTTACATTTCGAAAACGATTCATACTTGATATCAAAATATCGTATTTCCTTCAAAATATCATTTTCACTTGAAAAACCATTTCATTCAAATATCTCAATTTTACTTCCAAAATCGTTTCGAATTTTGAATTAGGTTATAAATTCATTTTAACCACGTTCGTATTTAAATCAACGAGTTAAATATAAACAGTTCCTACTCTGACCAGTTTGAATTTTTAGAAATAGTTTGAATAACTTTAAATAGTTTTAAAAAATAGTTTAAATAGTTAAGATAGTTTGATATAAAATGGTTCGAGTATTAAAATGGTTTATATCGTAAAATAGTTTGGAAAATCAAAATAATTTGAATATTTAAAAAGATAAATTTTTAAACATATTATATATTAAAATAATTTATTTTGAAAATAATTTCAAATCAACCTGTTTCTTTTCCATTTCAACAGATCTGGACCTAGGTCCGCATTTTAGTCAAATTGACTCAATTTCAAATCTTCCAATTCAAATCATCTTCAATCTCAATTCCATTATAAATCGACTCAATTTCGATTTCATATCAAATTAATTTCAATTTTGATTTAAATTCGAATTAATTTCAATTTTAATTAATTTGAATTTCGATTTTCATTGATTCGATCAAATAGTTTAAGTCCAATTCAATTCTCAATCTTAGACCATTTTAGTTTATATAAATTTCGAGTTCAATTTCAAAATATCGATTTAAATCGTTTAAATCAAATTTAACTTCGATGTTCAAATCTTTAACATAATTTAATTCAGAGCCCAAGTTTGAAATATCAGTTTAAATTACTAACTAAGATAAACTTCAAAGTTTGAATAAAGGTTCAACCCTTTTAAAAAAAATTAATTTCCATAATTCAAACGATTTCTCAATTATAACTTCAAATTTTCAAATTGAATTCTTTGAACAATTTCTTTTAACAAATTTCAATTTCAACATTTCAAGCTCGAGTTCGAAAATAATTCAATTTCCATAAATCAATTGTTTTATTCCTTTAAAAAATATCATTTAAATAATTTCAAAACCAAGAATTTTAAAACCATTTAACTTGACTAATCCAATGTTCGTACATAATTTTCTATTCTATGGTCAAGTTATCGGTTATTTCAATTTAATTTCAGGGATGGATATATATATCATTTCAATCCAAATCAAAGTGTCATAGGTAATATATCGTTTCAGCCTATTTATTAATTTTTTTGAAATAATTCAATTTACAGTTTTATGTACTATCAATAATATATAGGGTGTTATAGGGATATATAAATAAATAAACATCCAATCATCCAAAATATCAACCAATAGCCATCCATCACAATCAACAACCAAATTAGTCAAAATATCACAACAGTCAACTAGTTATTAAATATCAGATTTTTAACTAGCACTTTAATTCCAATTTCAATTTAACTGTTAATTTTAATTCCTAACCGTCGATTTAAATGTCAATTAAATTACCAAACAACAGTCAATAAAAATAAATCACTTCATGATTTCGATTTAATTAACATAAGAAATATTTTAGTCTTTGTGAGCGGGTTTAATCACTCACTTTTATTTGAAATTGAAATTTTTTTAGCTTCAAATAATTTCCAATTCCACTCCATGTCATAAATGACGTCAATACGAATCAAATGCAATTCGTTTCGCTTGGATCGGACCTTGCATGGAAAAGTTATGGATTTTATTAGCATAACGATAATTAAAATAAAATTAACTTAATTAACAAGAATAATTAACAATTAAAATAACAAAAGCTTCTCATCATAGTACACGCGCGTTCAGGCCCCTCGTCCTCCTTCTTCTCAATTATTCGCTGCTGCTTCTTGTTTATTTTTTCGATCGAACTAACTCCCGCACCTAGCTCGCTGCCGACACCATGCCTAGCTCCTCCCTCGCGCGTGCACGTGGAAATCAAAGCACAAAAAACCCAAAACCGTAGCGAATTAGAACTCAGTTCCTAGCAAACACGAGTCACTCTGCCTTGATCCAACCGTTGGATGTGTAGAGCTCGTCGAGATATTAACTTTTCCTTTTGGAATCACTTGATTTCTTTGAACGGATGAGGAGAAAACAAGAGAGGAAGGTTGATGATTTTCGGCTATTGAAATCGTTGGAGAAAGCGCAACCGATGTTTTATTATCTTTAGGCTTGTGAATGAAACAAAGGATGGCCTTATATATAAATCTCTGACCCGATTCACACATAAATTTTCCAAATTCCAAATGAAGTGTGCTGCCTGGCATTCTATATGTTATACCCCTATTCCGAACACAATGGAATATATATCGGGAGCCAATTCCATCATATTCAGAAGGTAGCTTTTCAAAATCAAATTATTTTAATTAAATTCCTTTAATTAATTTCTACGTGTTTCAAGCTCGCACAGCCAAACGATAAGTCTGATCGCTACGAAACTTGAAATCCTATAACAATTCACTATTACGGATCCGATGAAATTTGTTTCGTTGAAATCTGAGACAGTGCCTAAAAAGGCTATTTTTACACGTTAATTAAAACAAGCTATTTTCTAAAATCAATTTTATCACTTTAATTCAATTTTAAAAGTTAACAATCTACATTCTTGTTTAAATAAAATTTAAATCAACTTTTGAAATCATTTGCATTCATATTAAATTAAGGATTCAATCATTTATATAATTTCCAATATTAAATTAAAAAAATTAGTTGTCCAATTGATCACCATATTTTAAATATAAGTTATTTAACTTATAAAATTTAACTTTTAAAATGAATTCAAATAATAAAACAACTACTACACTTAGTTCCACTTCTTTATTTAAAGTATTCAAATAATCCAATTTCGATGAATTCCAATATTAGAATTTCAATATATCCCAATATTAGATTTCAAATGAATTTTAGTTATCAAACAATTATTTTATCTACATTTAAATAATTCAACATTTATTATTCAATCCTTGCTATTGATTATAAACACATTCAATCTATAAAAATTTATTTCAATACTAGTTATTAACTAAATCTTCGAAATTGGTTATTTCAAAATTCTATTCAAGTTCATATTCAATAAACTACATTAATAAATCATTAAATTTTTATTTCTAACCATTTTTATTCAATAATTATATTAAATTTAATAATTCAAAAATAGTAAAAAATATGGGTCGTTACATGTGGGTCATCAAACTCACCGTTGGCTCTAAGAAACCCAACCTTGCCCACTGAAACCACCACCTTAACCATCATTAGTTCCAAAAGAAAGCTCATAACCATACAACTTGATGGGAATAATTATCTCTTATGGAAGTTTCAAGTCGAAACTATCGTATAGGAACAGCAGTGATCCAACCAAGAATGATTGAAACTAGTGAAGGAAGGATAGTAAGCAATAAAGAATACACAAACTATCAAAGACAAGATAGTTTATTATTAGCATGGTTATTATCATCAATCAGTACAAATTCCTGCCTCAACTTGTAGGGTGTAAAAGTGCACATGACATATTGGTGATAATGTAGCAGATATTCAGTTCTCAATCAACAACAAAGATCATGTATCACAAAAGGCAGTTACATAATTTAAGAAAAGAAAATCTATCAATAAAAGAATATCCAACCAAGATTAAGTAGATTTGTGATCTTCTTGATGCAGCAGGACACAAGGTGTTAGAACCAGAGAAAATACTTACAATAATGAATGGTCTAGATGAAGATTATTAAGCAGTAGTAGTTGTTATCTCATCAAAAGAGGCAATACCAAATATGCTGTATGTACATGCAACTTTACTTGCCCGTGAAGGAAGAATAGAGCAAAAGAAAACAGCCAGTTCAGAATTTTCAATTAATTACACTACCAACTACAGTTCCAAGAATCAAGAAGGGGCACTATCAGTAACAACAGGGGTGATCAAGAAAATAAACCAGATTACTTCAATCAAAGGGGCAACTCATCAAATAGATCTAGAGGAAGGGGTGGATATAATAATAGTGGCAGAATTAGATGTCAGATTTGTGCAAAGTTTGGCCATGTAGCTAGCAAGTGTTCTTTAAATTTGATACAAACTTCAATCTAACTGAGTGAATACAAGCTATCAAAGAAACTATAGTTCAAATGTAAACATGGCACAATTGAATCAAGATTCAAGAAATTAGGGAGAGATCTCAAGAACTAGCAACCTGGCTTTTGATGAACTGAACAAACTTGATGATATTCAGAATGAAACCTGGTATCCAGATTCAGGAGCAACAAATCATCTTACCAACAATCTACATAACCTAAACATTGGAAGCAAGGAATACAGTGGTAATCGATTAATCTATATGGGTAACGGAGAACCAATAAACATTACTAACATTGGAGATGCTTATATATTAAAGGGATAAAGAAATTACATCTTAATAACCTTTTAGAGTACCCCAGATAAAGAAAAATCTGTTGAATTTATCACAATTTGTTAACGACAATAAAGTATTCTTTGAATTTCATCCTATTTATTGTCTAATCAGAGACTTACGAAATAAAGAAGTTCTCCTACAGGGTGAAGTGCATAGGTTATACGGCTTTAAAGCGGTAAAGTCCAGAGGTATAGAGAGTAAAGACAGATCATGCAATATGTCCAAAACAGTTTTGGTTAAAGAAAGTAAACCTATTTCTGATGTTTGGCATAGCAAATTGGCACATTCTAACATAGAGATTGTAAAGAAAGTTCTGAATAGTAAATAATATTCCTTATGAGAATGTTCCTTTACCATATGTATGTGCTTATTGTCAAATGGGCAAGAGCCATAAGTTACGTTTCTCTGATTCAGTCACTAGTTATAGTAAACCATTAGAACTTGTTGCAAGTGATCTCTGGGGACCAGCACCTATAAGTTCTGATTATGGGTATTATTACATCTCTTTTATTGATGCTTATACAAGATACACTTGAATATAATTCCTTAAATTGAAATCAGAATTATATAGTGCAATGATGAATTTTATAAATCAAGCAGAACAATAGTACAATCAACAGTTGAAGATAATACAAACAGATAGAGGAGTAGAGTACAAACCTCCCAAGGAGTTTTTTTAAAAAAGGGGTTAATTAACATAATTACCTACCCACATACCTCTGAGCAAAATGGTTTAGTTGAAAGGAAATATAGACACATTATTGAGACTGGCTTAACGCTTCTGGCACAAGCCTTACTTCCACTCAAATTTTGGCCTAAGGCTTTTACCACTAGTGTTTATCTGATTAACAAATTAGCATCCAAAGTTCCAGAGTACAAGAGTCCAATTGAGATTCTACATGATAAGAAGCCTAAATACCAAGACTTGAAGACATTTGGATGTCTACGCTTTACATGTCTAAGGCCTTATAATGCACGTAAGTTGAATTTCAAATCTTCACCCTGCACATTCCTTGGCCACACAACTAATCAGAAAGTATATAAATGACTAGACAGTATAGGAAAGATGATTATTTCAAGATATGTTGTTTTAATGAACATGGGTTACCTTTTGCTGATTTGAATATCAAGACTGCTTAAAAGATGCACAACACTAAAGCATCAATTCCCTCAATACCCATATATTCTTATTGGAGTGTTGGTGGAGATTAAAGAAATGATCAATGCTCAGGACCATAACACACAGTGTCTAGTAGCAAACTAGGTCATGATGCAACTGAAGGCCCTGATTATTCCAGTTACACCACTCAAGATAGCAAAAACAATGAAGATAATTCAGAACAGGATGAAGCTCAATCAACCAATCCTCAATCACTATCTAAAAACAGTACAAGTCAAGTGCAAATTCCCACCAGAATATAACATCATATGATAACAAGGGCTCAAAGTGAAATTTTCAAACTCAAACTATATGCAGCAATATCAAATCATGATGAACCAGCAACATATATAGAGGCAGTGAAGAGTGAAAATGGGAGAATGATCATGGATGATGAGAATAAAGCATTATTGAAGAATAACACATAGAGCATTGTACCGACACCAAATAATAAAAATATTATCAGATGCCAGTGGACTTATAAGCTAAAGAGAAACCTAGATGGGACTATATCAAAGTATAAAGCAAGGCTGATTGCAAAGGACCACACACACAACAATATGAGTTTGATTTCAGGGAAACATTCTCATCTGTAGTTAAACCAACAACAATCAGGTTAACACTCACAAAAGCACTCTACAACCACTTGAAAATCAAGCAACTAGATATTAACAATGCATTTCCTAGTGGTGAACTAGAAGAGGAAGTCTATATGGAACAGTCACAAGGCTACAATCAAACCAGTGATAATGGAATGATGTGCAGACTGAATAAAGCAATTTATGGATTTAAGTAAGCTCCAAGGGTATGGTATGACAGATTAAAGGCAACTTTGATCAAGTTAGGTTTTGGCAACCAAATCAGATAATTCATTATACATAAAGGCGGACAGAAATGCAACAACTTATATACTTGTGTATGTGGATGATTTTATTATCACTTGAAGTAGTGAGGGTGAGATCAACATTGTCATTCAACATCTAGACAGATAATTCTCAATTAAATACCTTGGAAATCAAAACTATTTATGGGGAATAGAGATTAATCAAGTATTAGAGACAAAATTAATCATATACCAAAGAAAGTATATCTCTAAAATTCTAGTTAAAGTTAAGATGGATCAGGCTAAAGCACTTCCTACCCCCATGTTCAGCAACTTACATCTATCCAAAAACAAAGGAGAATCCATAACAAATGAAAAGCAATCTAGAAGTGTAGTGGGTGCTCTACAATAGGTTACAATAACACGACCGGATATATCACACAGTGTGAATAAAATATGCTCGTTCATGAAAAGACAATTGTACTAACACTGGAGAGCAGTAAATGCATATTAAAATATCTGAGAGGTATAATAGATCAAAGCATTTATCTAAAAGCAAGTAAAACTCTAGATATTCAAGGATACACGGATGTAGATTTGGCAACTAATCTAGATGGTCAAAGATCCACAACTGGATATTATGTGTATTTGGGTGAGAATCTGGTCTTAATGGAGCTCTAAAAAGTAGCCAACGATCTTCAGATCGAGCACTGAAGCAGAATATCAAAGTGTTGCCAGCAACACAACCAAGATTATGTGGCTCGAATCACTTCTCAGTTGTAAGGACCGATTCTTCGACTTCCGAATATCGACATCAATATGTCCACTGTATCAACTGCCGAGCCATTGAATGCTGGAAAACCGAATACTTAGGGTTTTAAGAAAGAAGAGGTAGAAGAAAAGATAGAAGAAAAGGAAAGAAGAACAACAGAACAACATCAGAAACAGAAACAATATCAGAATCTCACATTCGCAGCGGAACAACATATAATAGATAAATGAATAATCTTTAATCAAAGAACTATATCACTTTAGACATTACATCATCATCAGAGTTTACAACAACGATACAACAATGAACAGTTATATAAACTTGTCCTCATACAGAATACACAGGGGAATAAATAATATCATATACAAGTGGTACGTCTCGCCATTCAGCTTGCCACTAAGTTCCACAGCATCCCGAATCCAGAATGACCTGATAACTTGACTCTAGACTGCCCGTGTGGAAATTGGTGGGCACCCAGAGTTTAGGAAGGAAACAATAAACTCCAGGTCAGTCATGGTGACTGGTGTGAGAACTTAAAACAGTTTATCTTTAAAACAAACAACAGGATATTTTTAAAATCAATTTCGCAATGCTTTTGGAAAATGAAACTACCATAAGGCCTCCCGCCACACACACAATGCAAATGCAGAATTGGAGGAGATTTCTCCTTATGATAGTCAAAGATGCTTGATACACAAAAATCAAATCATTTTTGACATTATTATTAGTGCATAGTGTAGAAAACATTTCGAAAGTATAATATAAATCTTAGCCAACATAGACATTTCGCACTTATGCCTACTATAGCTACCATCCAAATAGTGGGGCGCCACCATAAGTGAATGATAGGTTCTACAACTAAAATCGTACAAAGTTCGTATTGGAGTTTGGATTTCCAACAAATGGTCAGGCCAAGCAACTTCCCATTGCCACATGGAAACGCCTCTGGAAAGACGTCCCGAGAAATAACCTAACATTACGGTTAGATCTCTGCCAACACAAGGTCGGGTTACCTCTGCAAAAATAGGTAACTACTGACACGCGTATGTCATCCCCCGATCGTAACCGATCTTCCCGAGGATCCTTGATATCCAACAACCACATAAGAATAATAATGCAGCAACAACATAGGTTAAGTATCTGGGCTCCATACCATGATACCACCTCTATCCAGAAGGAATGACATACACTAAGGGGCGCTACTCCCTAGAACCTTGCTGCATCCTTCCTGTTTTGACCATTTCCGGGGTGTGAGGTCCGACGAAGTCTCGTCCACAAAGCTACGCTTTGGTACAAAGCCATGCTTTAGGTCAAACAAATGATCAAAGTAATGATCACAAAGATAAATGATCAAACAAATGATCATATCACAAATGATCAAACAATGATCATTTCACAGCAACACTCAGCATGCCACATTACCAAATTGGGAGTATATCGCTGATAAATTTCAACTACATAACCTCTGAGCTCATACGTCTCAGAGAAGGGTGTTAAGCTAAGAGAATAAATTCTCCGCCACCAACAGAAATGTATTTGAAAGAAATCAGCTTTATATCTCAACTTGTAACGTCAGACACACAACCATACAAGTCTATTCCGGGATGGAACAGAACCGAAGGCACTTCTCACGAAGCCCTTATACATCCGGATAATTTTCTAATCACGTCCGGACTTCCCGTCACTAAGGGTGATAAAACCTCTATATCGGAGATCAGCCGATGTAGAGTAACTCGACGGTAATCCTTCCATTTTCAAAAGTATCCGGTCTTCAACACCGGTCATCAAATGCAATCCATAACGACGTATCACATATTCGGAATGGGTTATACGACCCCAAGGTCCTTTCCCGGCTAACCCGAATAGTGAGCGCTTATTCAAAAATAAGTGTGGCATTCAAATTCAAGCAAATCCCAACAAATACCCATTCAAGGGTAAATATTGATAGTCGGTTATTTAACTATCAATAAAGATGCGCAACATCATCAGATTCCAAATAATTTTCCAAATTATTTAATTTCCAAAAAGTATCTTTACAAGATATATACTTTTCCACACTTAACCATTTGAAACAAATTTCAAATATTCACTTTTCAGTTTATCATTAAAAGATAAAATCTCTAACCTTTCATTTCATATTGGAAAAGCATTTCCATACTTATTTAATAATAAGTAATTCACAAATCATTTATTTTCAACACTTTGAAAATATTCGATATACTTAAATCAAAATTAAGTATATATTTCATTCTTTAAGGAAATCATTCTCTTTCACAAATTTTATTTGAGTCAAAACGAATGTTACGTAAAACATCGTTACGACAACTCAAAATCACTAGTATAGGGATTCGAAATTTAGATAGATATATAAATCCCAATACTATACAAAATATTTCCTTTTGGAAACCATTTACTATAACAACAGTGTTATAGTCCACCATTTCCTTATTTTTCGAAATGTCTATTTCAACAATAAATGTTGAAATCTATGTATTCGATACTTAACTCGTTTTAAAAACATCTTTTAAAACAATTACTTCATTTTGTAATATCACTTCTCCAAAACATATCCATTTAATTTAATAATATATTCACTGTCCAAAATTGTGAATATACTTCGTTATCCAAATTCAACATTTCTACACATTTTACTTAAAAGATTATCCACTGTCCAAAATCGTGGATAAAATTCCCAACCAAACTCTTATTATTACAACATTTAACTTAAAGGATAATTCGCCGTCCAAGATCACGAATATATCTCCTTTATTAACTTCTATGTTAAATTTATCAAATTCAATTGGTTTCGGATTTATAAAACAAAGTTTATAAATCCCATTTCTATTTATAAAACTTCGATTTATAAATCTCCTTTATTATCCAATTCAATTTATATAACTCAATTATATATACCGGAAGTCTATATTATAAGTTAAGAACTTATAATCCATTTATTTACAACATCTATTCATTTTATAACTTCACAAATTATAAGTCTATGAATTTCGTTCACTTATGAAATCCATTTTTCCATTTTAACACTTATAAAAACACATTTTTATAATTCCAACATTTTTAATTTATAAATATCAATTTTATACATCTTTTATATAAATCGTTCATAATAATTCAAAAATCCCAATTTAAACTATTTTATAAATCAATCAACTATTTATTTCAAAAACCACTTTTCGCTTATATTTCACAAAATCTCATAATTTCCATAACATAAAAATTATAACATTTATTTATTTAAAATGAATCAATTCCAAAATTCAATAAAACGTATACTTTCAAAATTCACTTTAAAAATCCTTTATAAATCAAAATCATTATTTTTAAACTTCAAAAATGGATCCGATGATGCAACAGCATCAATCATCAATCACAACAATCAAACATCATATATCATCATATGATAATCAACAAATATCACAATATCTGTAATCAAATAAATATTGGTGAGGAATTCAGTTGGATCCCTCCAACCTGCTTCCCTGCATCCACAGACGTTAGCACAATACCAATTCCGCTCCAGTACGGAATATCGCGGTATATGGGTTTAATAAATATTATCCGCTATTATGCGGCGCAATAGGGTCTCATCCGCTATAAAAAAATGCGGGAAATCAACTCCAATATATACATATTCCAATATATATATTGCTATATACATATATAATACCAATTTCACTTCAATGTGAAATTATCGTGGTACTAATGGCGTATAATGTCTATTTCAATACAATAGATAACAATTCATCATCCAAACATACAATCAAGCAATTTTAAATCTAACTATTTAAAATATAAATCGAACAATTTCGATCGAGTGAGAAGTTCTCACCTTGATTTCAATTCAGTTTCAGCGTTTTATTTCGAATAAAATTAAACACGCGTTTAATTTTACTTAAAATTTTCACTGACTCCAATCAACTCCAATCTAGTTCCATTGCGTAGTATTCGACGATACGAACGCAGCGCAATTTGTTTCGTCCGATTCCGACCTCGCAGCAAAAATTTATGGCGTTACAAACTTTATACAATTTAATATATATTAAATTTACAAATTCCTTTTATTATTTTTCACCATCTTTAATCTGGGCCGTTCGATCAGCTTACTCCACATCAGGCCGCACATATGCGTCTCTCCTCTCCCCATTCGAACGCGTCCAGGCATCCAAATGAACCCAACAACCACAAACTAGGGTTTGCAAACGCCGCCACCACGATCGACGAGATGTTGATCAGAGACCGGGGTTTGAAAGCCCTTCGCGAGTATGACCCTCGCCTGAAACAAGGAGGAGCTCGGCCCCCTATATTGCTTGGAAAACATGCACGAACGCACGTTAGTCGCGCCACCCTAGCAGCCTCCACGTTGCTCGAATATTCATCATCCCCGTATGGATCGAAAGGTCTCGACGAGTGCTACAACATTGTAGTTGAACACTTCGTGTAAATGTTTACGGATTTGAAGCAATTAAGGAAGAAGTTTCGAATGATTTGTAGCCATTGATATTATGGTGGCGGCTGAGACAACCCTAGGGTTTGTTTTGCAAATGAAAAATATGAGGTCCTTATATAGAAAATTTCGCAAAACACTATTCATCCCGGATTTTCCGAACTCCAAATCGAGCATGCCGGCTGACTATTCTAAGGTTTACCCCGCGTTCCGAACACAATGGAATAGGTTTCGGGAGCTAATTCGATCATCTGTGCGAGATACAGCTATAAACGATCGATATAAAATTAAACCGATTTCGATGCGTTTTCGCTTGCCCCGGACAAACGGTAAATCCAATTGACACGAAATTTATAACCATACAATAATTTCACATTACGGATCCGATGAAACTGGTTTCGTCAAAATCTAAGACTATTTGAAAAATGACTATTTTTAACTCGCCAAATTAAAATTAAAACAATTTCGATGTGTTTCGAGCTGCCACGGTCAAACGACAACTCCGATTGCTACGAAAATTGAAATCTGATAATAACAAACTATTACGGATCCAATGGAACTAGTTTCGTCCAATTCTGAGACTGTTCGAAAAATGGCTAATTTCACTAGTCGATTAAATATTAAAATATTCAATTTTCACAGATTAACTTTTAATTCAATTTTAAAAGTTCTATAACATCACTATAACTTCAACATGATTTAATATAACTTCATAAATCATTTTTAATCACATTTAATCCAGATTTCAATTATTTCTGGAATTTCAAGTATTAAATTATCGATTTAATTATCCAATTAAATCCAGTTATTCGAATTTAAATTATTCGACTTATAAAATTCATTTATTAATATTTAAAATTAATTAAATATTCAAATTTTAATTGACAGAAATTCTGGGTCGTTACATCAGTGAAGTGGGAATTCAATTTAAGTGGAAGCCACTAATTTGGTGTGACAATTTAAGCAATGTCTCTTTGTTAGCCAACCCAGTACTTCGCTCACTAACGAAACATATTGAAATCGATTTGTATTTCGTTCGTGAGCAAGTAATCAAAGAAAAATTGAGCATATACCATCTACCAACCATCTATTAGTGAGTCGATATACTCACGAAACCCTTGTCAGCCAAAAATTCCACAAGAATAGAGCATGATTTGAAAATTGAAGAAGTCGGCAGAAGAAAAGGGGAAGGAGAAAATCCTAAATCTAATTGATGGGGGTATTGGAAAAAATGAGCAAATGAAGTGTAAAATATGCTTTATTTCTGAAAGGGAATATATGTAAATACCTACAAAGACTGTATCTTACATGCGCACTATCTCAAGTTGTACACTATAAATACATATTGTATATCAAACAGAGAATTATCAAATGCAATAAAACAAAGTTTTCATTTTACATTCTCTTCACCTTTTCTAATTCAGCATGTGGAGAATAACTCAAACATTACATCAGTCAACACCCCAAACTTTCAATAAGTAAATCACTCATACTTTAAAAGCCAATCTGAAAAGCATATATCTTCATCTTTATAAAAACCTCCAATTTCAAAGTTGTTTAGTCTCAATTGCAGTTTTTTTCCAAACCAACAAAATTTCAAAACAAACTTCAACTTATACACAAATCTTGAGAGCAAATCAAGCAAAAGAATTCCTTCAAGAAAAACCCTTGGCAGTTTCTTTAGCAACTATCAAGGTCATGACCATGAATTCAACTTAATATGTTTCGATGAAGTATGAAGTCAGAAACTTAGATAGGAAGGTTTTCTTCTTCTCCCACTACATACTCTACGAACTTTCTTTTTTCTCTCAAGAAGTCTTAAATAACAAAAACTCAAACTAAGATTACCAATAAACCGAAAGAGACTTGGGCAATGAATTGCAGCTAAAATAGTAAATCAGTATGTAAAAAAAATACAAACTTGGAACTCCACGGTGCCCACCAAGCTGTAGAGTCGATTCATCCACTTCTTTCCAGACATGCGCCTCTTACAGATCAGTCGCCTTCTTAGTAAAAGTACAAAAGAGAATTGTAATTATAATTTCAATTTTAAATTCGAGATTAAAAGAACATGCATGTATGGATTCAAAACTCGTCTGAATCGAAGTTAGAGATATGACCATTGGAAGTTGAAGTTTACCTCATGCCAAAATTTGGTAATGATCATGTAGTTTCAAAATTTGGAGCTTGTCTTGTTTGAATTGCTAGGTGAATGTGATTGATCTGATTTGATACTAAATCTTCATGGGCATATATGACAAGTAGTGCTATGCATGGGTTCGATAATTGTCAAAATCAAAGTATGAATGGGGAAGTTACGTCCATTTGAAGTTCATAAAGTACACGGAGATTCCTATGTTAAGTGCTGGGAGTACATGGTTAGTAAGATTGGTTTGAAGTATTGTATTATTGTAGATACAGTAAAGAATCACGAATGGGTTCAAACGAGTAATGACCATGTAAAGTAGCACATTTTCAAGATGTTTTCCGAATTCTCATTTGAGTGCTAAGTGGGTAACATCAACCATGAGCAATTGAGCTTTTAAGGATATATGTGGGAGTTTTTGTATATATTTACCATACACCAGGAAAGGTAATACGGTATATGTTGGGTACATACGTGTTGAGTTTCGGCATTCCGTGTTCCGTACGCTTCACCATGTAACACATCGTAACAAAAGGAATACCCGATGTTACGTGCCACCAATCTTAAATCTATACCACGATTATTCCAAATATTCTGCGATGTGAAACTTTAATCCATTCAATTCACGCACCCACTCCATTCACAATGCAAGCCACACCTAACAATACGCACCCACTCCATTCATATCAATCTTTAGTTGGTGCATTTGGAAAGAGAGGAATGCACACGTGTTTGGGAAACCTGCACGCCATTTTGGTGGAACCTGTAGAAGTATCACTCACTTTTTCTCCTCTCTAATAGGTCAATGCTCCTCCGCGTCGTTCCGTCTGAGTCTCCCGCCTTGCAGCGTCCAGCCAGTAGAATCTCAGGGTAGTACTAGTGCATCTCCGGAAAGGTAGTCTTAGTCTAGCGTGGGCTAATACTTAGCACCTGTAATTGTTAGTATGCAGTGGACTATGATACTTTAGCACTTTAGTTGTATTTTGTTGCTTCATACCTATTTTTTGGCCATCGATCGGGCTTGTCGATCGACCTCTTACATATTTTATAATATAACTATTTAACCGGCTGTGTAGTTTCACGCTACACACCCGTCTCTCTCAAAAAAAAAACAATACGGACCCTAACTTGCTATGATACCATTCTATTGAAAACCCTAGCAATGGCTTCTATGATAATAAAAAATAACCCAATTTTTGAAAGAAATTCTAATCAGAACTCTAGAGGTTCTCCTCACCATCTCAATCCCTCTCTCATTTCCTCTCCTCCTTCTAATCCAAAAGATAAACCACCTGATCAAGATGAGGAAGGATTTCAAATAGTTAAGAATCAGCGTAGAAATAATTCTACAAATTCTCAGATTCCTTTGCAAAGATCAGCAGTGTCTCAATCGGATAGATCATCGGATAGACCCATGTCCATAAGACGGGAAACGTACCCAAATCCGCCCAATAGGCAATCAAGATCCAGCCAATTGTCGAAGACACCAAGAACTCAACCTTCTGCCACATTCAATTCAACAAGGGCAGCTTCTTCCTGGGCAGATTTAATCAAGAATGGTGGCTTCAGCAATAACACTGATCTCAGTTATTCTGCCCCCATCAAATTAGGAGACAAGAAAATAGTGGTCGTTAAAGAGGAAATAAGTAAAAGGACTGAGGATAAATGGAGAAACTCTATCATAGCTTATGTTTATGGAACTCGTCCAAACTATCATCATTTCAGGAATTTTGTTTCTAAAACTTGGAACCCTGTGGGTAACTTTGAAATCTTTACAAGAAACAATGGCTTCTTCATTATTAGATTCTCAATGGAGCAAGATTGTGTCAAAGTTACTCAAAATGGCCCCTTCTTTATTAATGGCAAATTAATAATCTTGAAAAGATGGGACAAGAATCTAATTCTTGATCGTGGCCTTCTCTCTACCTATCCAATCTGGATTAGGTTGCCTGAATTAAACCTCCGATTATGGGATAAGAGGCTTTTGCCGCCATAGCTAGTGTAGTGGGTAAACCGCTAAAACTAGACGAGCCAACAGCAAAGGAGACTCGTCTTAGCTATGCCAGAATATTAGTTGAGATAAAGGCCACTGATGAACTACCAGATCTAGCGTTAATCACCATGCACGATGGAGAAAGCATCAAACAAAATATTGAATATGAATTTATTCCTCCTAGATGTCAAAAATGTGCTTGCTTTGGGCACCTCTCAGATACTTGCTCTTGGAAAACAGTTTGGAAAGAAAAAAAATCTTCCAATAATAATTTGGATAAAAACTCTTTGGACATTTCAGAAATTGAAAGCGATCGAAATCAAGAAAATCAATTACTGGAAAAGATCTCTTCTGATAATAATATTGTTGCAAACAATTTAGATTCTGAAAATCTTTTACAAATTTCTGAAATCAATACGAGCTCGGAGGCTCCAAAAGAAAATGTTGGAAAAAATCTTGCCGAAATGACTGAGCAATCAGAGAGTTTCACCCCCACAAGCTTTTTCAAGTGAGAATAAGGCTAAAACCACAATTCTTAATGTAGCCATGGATACTGATCAGCAAATGACAGAAACAGTTGCTCTCAGATCATCATGGCAATTCCCAGAAAGACAATAGTAATCAAGCTTATTACAAAGGGGATCAGATAGAACAGTTCTTGCTTCCTCCCTCCCTTCAGGAGAAAGCAATTTTAATTACAGATATGGTTTCTAATCAACAAGACACAGTTTCAAATTATCAAATAGTCTCAAAAATCAACACTTCAGAAAGTTGTGCTCTGCCTGAATCCTTGCTGGAGAATGCTGGATTGCTATTCTCTTCTGTCTCCTCCTCTCTTGTCAAAAACAAAAGGAAAAAGACCAGGAAAAAGTCTATACATGAAATTATAAATAATAATACAGAAGGCAATCCAAACAGTCCAACTATTAACTCTTTTGAGAAGAAATACATTACTAAAAACCCAAAATGGGAAGAATTTCTCAAAGTTCATAACAAAAAAGGCTGCAAAAGGAAAGGAGAGAAAGCTACTGAAAGCTTGGGAATTAACAGCAAAATCCTGATTTAGCTGCTATTGTATCCTTTTAGTATCCTTTATACCCTATTTTTATAATTATGAATATTATTACTTGGAATGTCAGAGGTCTTAATTCTCCTAAGAGGAAATTAGACCTTTCAAATTTACTGTCTTCTCATAAACCATCTCTAGTAGGCATTTTAGAACACAAATTGTCTGATAAAAACATTACTTTGTTTAGAATTAGTAACCTTAATAATTGGCAACTTATTCATAATAATTCAATGGGGGGAAATGGTAGGATCATTGTTCTTTGGGATCCTACCATTTGGGACCTCTGTAATTTCACCCTCAATATTCAATATATTCATTGCAGCTTCAAAAATAAAGGGGGTTTACAAATATTTGTCTCATTTATTTATGCCTCCAATTTTGAAAACGAAAGATCTCAACTCTGGAATTCTCTTGTCCATCTTAATTATAATATTTCTCTCCCATGGGTTATAATGGGAGACTTTAATACAATTACTAAAGCTCATGAAAAAAGAGGAGGAATTCCAGTTCCATTAAAAAAACTGGAATTTTTCTCTAATTTTCTCATAAAAACAGGTTTAATTGAGCCTACCATTACGGGTAATAAATTCACTTGGAAATCAGGTGAATTTAGAAACATTCACTGTAAACTTGATAGAATTCTTGTCAATAGATATTTCATAAATCATTTCTCTGACTTTAAATGCTACACTTTACCTCAATACACTAGTGACCATACACCCATTCAACTTACATTATCTCAAAATTCTACAACAAGAAAAAAATTTCCTTTTAGATTCAAGAATGGATGGGTCTATGACTCAGACTATAAAAGGGTTTTTCAAAACAGCTTACAATTTCCCTCAAATGGTTCTGCTCAGTTTAAATTCAGAAATTTTCTCCATTTTACTAAAAATAATCTTAAAGCTTGGAATTGTACCAAAAATAAAAATAATAATGAAATTAATAGGACTGTGCTAAATTACAAGATAGCATTGATAATGACAGCTCAGATAATATCAAAATTAAAGAATTCTATCAATTACAGAAAAATCTTTCCAATTCCCTTCATGTTGAAGCTGCTAACATTAGGCAGAAAGCCAAAGTTAATTGGCTTTCTCAAGGGGATTTGCCTACCAAATTCTTCTATGCTAAAATGTCTGGCAGGAAATATCATAACAATGTAGGTAAATTAATCAATAGTAATGGTAAGATCATCAATGATGCCCCTTTATTAGAAAAAGAAGCTATTCTCTATTTCTCTGATCTGTTTTATACTAAGGAAAATTCTTACACTTTTCCAACCATTTTCCCTAAGTATGTTCTACATTCTAACAGTGAGGAAATTCTTCTTGCTCCTATCTGTATTGATGATATAAAAAAAGTTGTTTTTTCTGCCAAAGATGATAAAAGCCAGGGCCTGATGGGTTTGGGGCCAAATTTTACAAAACTCACTGGGATGATATAAAAAACATGTTATTTGAGGCTGTCAATGAATTTTTCATTTCTGGTAGGCTTTTAAAAAACATAAATCATACTTTTATAACTCTTGTTCCTAAAACCAAAAATCCTACTTGTCTGGGAGAGTACAGACCTATTGCCTGCTGTAATTTATTTTACAAAATTATTGCCTCTATTCTTAGTAGCAGAATTAAATGTTTTTTAAAATTTCTCATTTCCAAAAACCAATGTGCTTTTATTCCTGACAGGTTTATTGTTGAAAATACTCTTTTATCTCATGAACTCTTAAGGGATTTTAACCAAGCTGGTAAAAATAAAATGTGTCTCAAAATTGACCTTCACAAAGCGTTTGACAAAATAAACAGAAATTTTATTATTTACATGATGGGTCAACTAGGCTTTAATGAAAAATTTTGTAACTTAGTTAAGGAATGTATCTGTAATGTATCATATTCTATTCTTATTAATGGATGTCCTTGTGGATTCATTCACAGTAATAGAGGAATCAGGCAAGGTGACCCTCTATCCCCTTATTTATTTACAATTGCTATGGAGTATTTTTTCCTACAAATGGAAATGGAACTGATATGTAAAAACATGAAACCAATTAACTCTATTATTCCTTATATATCTCATCTATTATATGCTGACGATTTATTAATATTTTTAAATGCAGATACTCTCTCTGCAGCTACCATCAAAAAAAATTTTGACAATCTCAAAAATCAAGCTGGTCTTCTTATTAATGAAAATAAAAGCAAAATCTTTTTCACCAAAGAATGCAGGAACAAGATGGAAATTCTCAACATTTTAAAATTCCAACAGAGTGATCTCCCTGTCATATATCTTGGTCTACTCCTCAGTAATAATCAGATCAAGGAAAGAGACTGTGTCAAACTTTATCAAACCATTCAAAACAAAATTAACAACTGGTCAAGCAGAATGTTATCTATAGCAGGAAGAGTTGAACTTGTCCATACAGTAGTTATTGTTGTCATTATGTACTGGGTGCAATCTCACAACATTCCAGCAAAAACATTGGGAAAAATTGAAAAATTATGTACCAACTTCATTTGTAATGGAAAACTTCATAAAATTTCTTGGAACACCATAACAAAAACCAAGAAAGCTGGGGGATTGGGAATCAGAAACTTTTCAGATATTCATAAAGCATGCAAATTTAAACTTTTTTGGAAATTCATAGAAGGCAAATCATTATGGGCTGAATGGATGAGGGCCAAGTATGTCAAAAGCAAAAATTTCTGGTCCATGCCCATCAAAAGCCATTATTCTTATGTTTGGAAAAATATTCTTAATTGCAGAGAAATTGGAGCCAAACTTATAGAGCGTAAATTTAAAGATGGTAAATGCACTAGCCTATGGTTTGACCCTTGGATTAATGGCAACTCTCTTATCAACTTACTAGGCTGGAATAACCTATATTACTATGGAAAAGTTAAGGCTTCAGTTGACACTATTATTCAAAACTCTACTTGGAATCCACAAGCATTTCCTACAACTAACATCTTCAATTCTTCAATTAATAAAATTGATATTGACCCAAATACAGATGAAGATGCTTGGTGCTGGAAATTATCTATAAAAGGCAGACTTTCCTTTAAAAACACTTGGGATTTTTTAAAAGGAAGGGAAATGGAAGTTGATTGGCACAACTCAGTTTGGAACTTAGCCAACTGTCCAAAAATGGCTTTTTGCACCTACTTTGCATTATTAAATCGTCTACCAACTAGAGAAAGGTGTGGAAAATGGAACAAAAACTCTGGAAATATCAATTGCCTATTTTGCAAAACTGAAATTGAAAACACCGATCATCTCTTTTTTGACTGTACATACTCTAGACATGTTTGGTTCATTGCCAAAAATAAGCTCAACATAAATCAAAATTTGGCTCTCCAAAACATTAGAGACAACATTCAATATTTTCAGAAAGCATATAAAGGCAAGAAAGCAGATTTCAACAAAGCTACAGTAGTTCTTACTACAGTTATCTACTTCATTTGGAAAGAAAGAAATAACAGGTTTCATAACAAAGTCGAAACAGACAGTATACAGCTTTGGAAAACTATTGAAATCGAATCCAACATCATTCTTCACAAATTCAGCAGAAACAGCAACAGATCTCATAATATCTCAATTGAAGACAACTATGAGAACTTAGTCGAAGAATACTTACAAAAGGAGAACTTTAATAAAAGTTCTCAATTCCCTGCTGTTGATGGTAATATAGTGGAAAAGCCAACTAGTTTCATAAATCACAGTTCCTCAGATGAAGGTTGCTACCCCGCACTGCATACCAGGAATAATTCCTACAAGGGAAGTAATCAAAACTTTAATTATTCTAATTTTAAAAGTTTTTTAAACAAAAATTCACATTACTCTTTACCTGATATGCATAGGGAGAGCCGTCCATTCAATTCTGAGCCTCTGCTTCCTTATGACTGCCATCTGCATAACAACATTATTATATCTAATGCTGATGTTCCTAGAGATAAGGCCTTCAATAATTATAAACACTCATCTTATAAGGCTCTTTCCAATGCCACTAGCAAGGATACTGTAGATAACATACCAAGCAATCAGATCGCAACAAGTCTGGGAAGTAACAAGGCTCTTAATTCTAATTATATTAGGATTAATAAAGGTATTTGCACTAATCAAAACATTTTTATACCTGTTTATAGCAAGAGGAGCCGCTGTAATACTGAGGCTAACAACAATTTTCTCCTGCCTGATAACGAGCAAAGATTAGGAGACTCTCACTACATCAGCAAGCTAAATAATCGGATCTATCACTTATCTGTTTGGGAAAAAGGAGAGAGCAGCGACTACTGTGTCGATGATTGCTTAGATCTTCCAAGGACAGATCTAAAAGAGACATCTGACTCGATTATCTTCATTTCCTCAGATCTGAAGTTTGGAGGCAACCATAATAACAAGAAGAACAACTACAAGGATACTAAGACTAAAACAACTCGTCAAAGTCATTTTAGCCTAGATCCTGATATCCCCAGGCTTCGCGATAAAGAAATTAAGGAGTGGAGACCCCCTTAAGCTCTAGTGATGGATATAGCGAATTATTTCGAGATTTAAGCAGAGTTTCTTCACTCTTATTGTTTTGCTCCGCCATTATTAAACTTGAGAGCTTTTGGAGGCGATGCCTCGTATTCGTGTTCTAGGGTTTGTTTTGAGTCGTTTTGAGTCTGTAATTCTCGGTTTCGGGTCTTTGGGGTTAACCCATTTTATTTTTGTAACATTCTGGGCTTGGCCCATTTATCCATTTAAAAAAAAAAACAATACGGACCCTATAATCAAGTTAGGATGAAGGTAGGAAATTGTATGACAATTGATATTTTAATTTTCTCCACGCCTAAATCTTGGGCTATCATTCCAAGTTTCACACACAACAATTAATTTTAAAAGAAACTCCAATATAATAGGATATATTAGCATAGTAAGAATTCAAATATAAGAAAACAGTCTTTCCATTTCATATTTGATTCACTCTTTGTATAACTGTGGTGCCCATGCCATGTCAAGAAAAAAACGAGTCAATCTTCCATGTTCAAACATTAATCTTCTGCAACATCTTGGAACTTGACTAGGCTTTAGATACTCATATGCCAACTCCTGAAATGCTTCCTCAGACATTCTCTTTAGATGCTTTACTGCTTCCTCCTCTGTGCATTTTTCCTCCTCCATATATGAACATACTAGAGATGTTGTTTTCATATCCGTTTTGTTCTGAGGAATCAGTTACACATTTACTTTATGATGAAAAAAGAACACAAAATATCATAATTCATTGTTATAATTATACAGTGACCATTACCTCATATGCTGCAACGTCAAGCAGTAATCTCAAATACAAGGACAACTGATTGTGAATTTTGGACTGGTTATCCAAGCTTTGTAGTTGATTGTCTTCTAGTTTAACACCCATGAGAAGCATTGCTGGTATAACTCTAATCGTGACACCACAACATTCTTTACCATTTTTTATATTTTCTTTCATTGAAGCAGTGCATTTTCTTCCCCTTATTTTTCTGTTTTTGAGGTATAATTTAATTTGCTTCAACCTCTGTCAATTTTATACTCATTAGATATGATAAGCAAATGGTTATTATTGTTTTAGGTGTTATTACTTACCAAGTGATGCAAGTAGTGGAATACATCCTTTCCTTGAGCAGTACTTGCTTGGGTTGCCAATTCATTCAAAGTATCGTGAATCATATTAAAAATTGCTTTAATTCTTACTGGCAGATTAAGCAAATGAGAAGGATTCCATCTACATTTACATTGATATTGCCTTATGATAGTGCAAATGAGAATGAATGCATAGAAATGATGCGCTAATGGCTTACTTTTCAACTGCCTGACATAATAAGATCAAGTCTTCTATAGAACCATGATTGCTAAATGTATCTTCAAGAATATCCTCAATAGAGTTAAGTTTGGTATAGGCTATTCTACATGCCTTATATTCTGGTTCAAATATTGTTGCTGCAATCGAAAAGTGTATCTCTTGTGGGTCTTTTTGGGTAGGGAAATCATTAATTTTATATGTATCCCACCATCTAGTAATCGAGGCATAATTGGTTATAATATTTAAGCAAATAAACAGAGATTGAAGAGAAACAAACTCACCTCATGATAGAATTGCTCTCACTTTTGTGCATAGCTTGTAGTATATTATAATCTAACTTTGCGAGCTCCAAATATTTTGGGTTATTCACATTATACATCCTAATGTACTTTTAAGCGTTATGAGTGATAATAGCGAACAATTTTACTGTGCGAAATAAAAATAAATATAAAAAAGGTAGAAGATATTTGTACCAATAAAGTGTCTTGGCTATCCATATGTCATTTTCTCCAAACTGATCTATATACTCTCTAACTTCAAGTCTCGGCAAACTCATTTTCCATGGATGTCTCAAAGCATGGGAAACCTCTTTGTGTAAGGCCTTTTTCAGAGACCATTTATCTTGCATTGTATTATTATTATAACAGCTGTTTAAATACTGCTCAGCAAAAGATTTGGCCTCCTCCAATATTGTCTCCCCCGGAAATGAAATTTGCGAGAAGCGATACAAATTGAACATGTCAGACACTCCTCTATGAGTTTCTCCTGGGAAGCATATGAAATCTCCATTTCCATCCTTAAAGTGGTTGATAGCATCTAATTCAACACAGGGTAATTACACTCTTTTAGTATTACACTAATCAATTAACTTTCAATGTTTATACTATATAGCTCTTACTTGATGATGAAGTTGATAAAAGTATGTGTACGTACATACAAATACACATATACATACACACATGTTTGGCTACACCTTATTTCCTCCTTGATTTCCACAACAACTTCCGATTTAAAAAATAATACTTTATAGTGTAGTGGAAAAAGAAAGAAAATATTATTATTTAAATCGGAACTTGTGAAAATTAGGAGTGTGTGCGTTTTAATATAAACTCTTGAGAAAGAGACGAGGGCTCCATGAGGTTTGACACAATGTTGCTTCCTAGCAATCTCCTTGTAAAGCGGTTTTGATAGATTGCTTCATCTCTACGTAGATTTTAGAAGCTCAAATGCGAAGTGGGAGGAAGGAAAGGAAGTGTTGGTGCTTTGGGAGAATGAATGAAGACGGCTTTATTTTTTCCTTTAAAAAAACTGAATATTTATATGGGATGATTTTATATGTGTGAGTAATACAAGATTTAGTAATTTTCAAAGTATATAATAATGTGAACAACAGTGCTCTCGTTTTAAATTTCAAGTGAAGAGTACGGATGAGGAGGAATGCCAAATAAAACGATGGATTTTGAGCATCTAGGGTAGAAAATTGATTCAGAAATATGTTAAGAGGAAAATCAAAAAAGTATGTATGCTTAGTATGTATGCTTTAGTACTTTTGTGACAGTTTGACAGCAAAAAACCTCTCTAAAAATAAAAAAAACTATTGCATTTGATTGCTAAGTGACACTACGTGATGGAAAACACTTTTTCTAGACTGACCTATTAGAACAATAAATAATATCTCTTCCTAATACGTTGTAGTTTTATCATACCTGATGAAATAGAGTAACCATGCAGCCTCAATAGTCGAAGGGCCATACATGTATCATCTATATCAGGAATTGGATTATCTCTTCCCCAAGATACACCATTTGCTGTCATATTCCTACAGTAGATAAAAGCAACACATTTTCTTTTCTTATTGTAGTACTATTCACAAATGTCTCTTCAAAGTTTTTGGAAAGCTAACCTATACACATAACCGAGTGTTTGAGAAATTTCCTCCTGGAAACGGCGATCAATTCCCAACCTTTGTATTGTATCTACGGCCCATATGCGCTCCAGAAGGTCGACTGGATAGTGGCATGGTGCTGATCATGTATTAAAGAAACAAAATTATGTTTGAAATCTTGTTATTTAATTCAATTATTTTGACACTTAAATTAAATTTACTCACCATGATCTCCAAATCGTCTTATCACGTTTGTTAAAAACTCAAGGCATTTAGTATTACCCGTATGCATATAAGCGACAGCTGTTGCAGATATAGAACTCAAAAAACTACCATCTTTAGATTGAAGCTTCATTATTCTTCCCCATTCCACCTTTTCTTGCATTGCTTCCAGTGAGTATAGCATGGTCGTATGAGTTGAATGCATCACTTCATAAGGGATTCTGGAATATGCATAAATCTATCATTGTTGTATTCAATACAATTTATATGTTCTTTTAAAACACTTGTTTTTATCACCTTTTCAGTTTCCTCTCTCTCAGAGCAAGGATCTCTTTCAGGCAGGGCATATCATAAGGAAGATCAAAACCCACATTTTTTGCTTCTTGGAGCATCGATGGGAATACTATCTCAAAGCCGCTTGTCCTTAAGCTGGTTGTTTCGTTCCCCAACCGCTCAATATGCACCCGTAAAAAGTTCAGACCTAGAAAATACAATTGACTGTAAGATAGAAGTTTACAAACCTAGACACTAATGTCTTATCATTACCATAAAGTTTCATTGTCATATATGCTTATTTACAAAACTAGGGACAGATTTCAACCTTGGAGTTACAACATGATTGTTAAAGTTATACTGTATTTGACACAATCTTTAACATGTGTGTACAGAAGCAGTCCGCTTAGTTGCATGAGACATGGAAGCATTTCCAAGTTTCTAGGTAAAGGAATAAGTTAGTGGGTTAGTGTTTTTTTAGTCTATATAGGTACTTTGTTTCCTATGTAAGAACAAGCAGTTTCAGTTTAATAGCAGTCTCTCCTAAATTATTGTAACTATGATAGCACAATGGTTTAAACTAAAATAATGATTTTACAGTACATCAAAATTGTATAGATATGTAAATTACAATGTTTTTAAAATGTGCTTTAAATAGTAAATCATAAAGTTCAAACTTTAAATCGAAACCGGATTCAAATCATAAATCGTAGATTCAAAAGATTCATATTTTAAAGTTTGCACACAATTTTAAATTGATTTTGACGTTTGAACTTCTACAATTAAACATAAAATTCAAATTTCTTTGTTATTTCATTTTTATTTTGTTTTGAAAACATTACAATTAGAATTGTGAATCCAAATAACTATATTAAATATGTTAGTATAAGTTGAATGTTTTTGTTAAGTTACGGTTCAGACTAAATTTGAATCAAACGTAAATCAAATCATTAAGGAAGAGATCCGATCTTATTCGAGATTTCAATCGCAAGACTTTAAGATTTTTGACATCAACTTTATTTTGGATCATTGGCAATATGATTCAGTTATCTTTTGAATCATATGGATTCAAATATTCAATGGACTCTTGATTTAGATCTATCTCAAAATTAAAGGGTAGTTCGTCGGCTCAAAATACATAGATGACAATGAAGATATGTAATGATCAATTCCAGTGACATAACCAATTCCATTGCTAATTAAGCGAAGCATGTGCTGTTGGATTGATACATATTTTCTTAACAGTTTATAGACAGTCCCTCTATTTGGATATTCAAAAGGAAAAATTGAAATTTATTAGAAGGAGGTCAAGTGAGAATGACGAGGAATTTGAATTACACTACAAACGATGAAATACACACTTCGATATAAATAGACATATACACAAGCATCCAAATGACGCACACACATGTAACTATTTGGACAAAAAATAAAGGCACAAAATAAGAAACAATAGGCCTTGACCATTGGATTTTATTGTGTTCACATTTGAAATTGAAATCAAAGAGTAATCTATTGGTTGAGATTCATTGCGTCATCAATTATGTCTCAACTTGCGTTCCCGTATAATTTTCCTATCTTTGTGTATCCCAGGGATTCTTTCCTCGGTCATATCTTTATTTTATTTATCATTTATCATTTGAAATCTTCAAGTACAAACACAAACCTCTTCTTTAGTTGTCTACCAGAGAAGATTGAACTCGTCTACACAATATACAATTAATCGTGACTACTGCAAACACAAGGTACAAACTTGTTTACCTTTTTGAATATGCGAATGACCGGTTGACCAACTATGGAGAGCAAGCACACATGAGAGAGTGCAAACAAGTCTATCATAGAGCAAGAAGAAGCTGGGCTCACCCCATGAACCATCTTCATGTTG
Organism: Allium fistulosum; assembly: GCA_030737815.1. Lineage (NCBI taxonomy): Eukaryota > Viridiplantae > Streptophyta > Magnoliopsida > Asparagales > Amaryllidaceae > Allium > Allium fistulosum. The sequence goes on from CM060906.1 coordinate 1,041,590,193, forward strand.
ATTCTTTACTATCCAATCTAGTGTAGTTGGAAACTGCAACTTCGTTGAATCATTAATCGATGGAATTCGAGCAACCCATGCTGTATCGTAAGCAGATGGGCTTGTCTCTCCATCATTCATTGATTCAAATATTCCCTTAATTTGCTTCACCAATGAATCAATTCTGTCACTGATTGCTTCATCAGTCACCTACATAATACAACGGTAACATGAACTTTTTCCTTTTTCTTTTCTGTATTAGTTGATAGCAAACTTAGATAGAAGTTTAGACTTGTTTACTTACTGAAGTGATGGTGGTCTGCGATGCTCCAGTGATAATAGGAGAACATGTATCTGGAGTGATTCTTATCAGTTAAGGCAAAATAATAGTTCTGTATGTAAGCATGTGTTAACTAGTGATTTCATACCTAAATACTTGAAGTTCAATTTGTAGCGGTTGCTCAAACAATGCTTGGTTATGCCAGTGCTGGGGTTCCAAAGGCCAAACCGAAGCTTGCTTCTAAAAAATAAAGGGTTGAAGGAGACAAGAGATATGATGCCCTGCATTTGAATCTTCTCTAGCTATAAATTGTACTTCTCTTTTGTTCTTATATGCTTACTGTAATAACAAGGTATTAAAGAATATTGATCATGAAAGGTTGCATTTTTTTGCAATTTTTCATAAATTTTGTTATGGAGTTTCTTGGATCTAGCTAGCCCTTATATGCTTACTTCAATAGCAATATTGTAGAACTATTATTAATTCTAGAGCTTAAAACTTATAGAAAAAAATAATTGTAACACAGTGTGTATATGTTCAATAATTAGCTAAAGGATAATACATAATCGATCTGTAAAAGGTCAAATTTGTTGACATTAGTGAAGGTGCCTATGGATCTATGGTGGCCTGAATGGGTCAAGTGTTGGAACTTGATTGCATAAAATGACAAGCATTTGTCACAACCATAATAAAAGAAAAGAGTTAATCCTAAAAATAAAACTAGGCAAACTTTGAAAACTTATTGCAAGGATGGGCTTACTTGAAAATTTATAACAAAAATAGGCTTTGGTTGAGAATTTATGGACTCTTCTTAAATGTACTTGCTCATTTTAAAATTGCGCAAATACATTGTATTTGCGCAAATTCTAATTTAAAATTTGTATTTTCCACAATTTCAAAGTGCGCATTCGAAATGAGGTCTATTTCTGTAGTAAGTTTTCAAGTATGTCTATTATTATGGTAAGTTATTTCTGTAAGCCTATATTTAAGAAGAGTCCGTAAAAAATGAAACTTAACATTTAAGAGGAATCCCTAAAAAAAATAAAACTAAACGGACATGTTTGAAAAGTGAAGTTCTTTTTTTTATTTGCAGAATGAAACTAAACTTATCTTTACCTAAGTTAATTCATTTTTTCTCTTCCCCTTTTTCTAGTGTCTGGTCTTCACGGGGTTTAATGAAGGTTAGTAAAAGAAAGTAGCCTATCAAAGAGGAAGCATGTTAATCAAAGAGGAAGCATGGGATTAATGATTATGTAAATCAATAGCTCAATGCTACAAGTCTGAAAGGAGACGATTTATCAAAAGCATAGTTTTCACGGTTCAACCGGTCGAACCGTCGGAATTATGATTTCTTTTTCAAAAAATTTGCATATTTAAATACAAACTATATACAAAAATGTTGAAATAAAAATGTTATGTACACAAGCTGTCGATGGTCTTCAAGGTCTGGAACTGAAGTTGTGTGTTGTTGCAGTACACAACTGCAGCTGTGTATACAGTAGAGTAATACACAATGATATAAGTTTAATGACGACAAACTTAACGAACATTGTAGTGGTATTAGAGGCGTTTGTAGCAGTGAAGAATGAAGTGGTGGAGTTTGTGGTTTAGATTTTGAAACGATTATAATTTTTGCAATGTACATTTACTTGCTCTCTTCAAAGCAATGCAAATGATGAAAATGATGGAGAATTACACGATGAGAAAGTGGGAAAAAACAAAAGAATCATGGTTCAACCGGGTAAAATTGATGGTTGGACCGTTGGTTTGAAGGTCCGACCAGAGTTTATAGATGATAGAGGTCTAATTGAATTTCGGATCATGGTTATCCAAAGTTCAGAGTTATTCGAGGTCGGACCGAGTCAGGATAGGGTCATGAAAACACTGATCAAAAAATTGTAGATGAAAGCTGTTCCAAAATAGATAATGTATTATATATATCGGACAGGGCCATAAAGATGGGTGCATGGGCCAGCAATTCTTCCTTACACGACACAAAAACTAAAAGACAAACCAAGAAACAACCAATGATTATGGTTACTCCTCACACGTGGGCATCAGCTGCAGTATACATCTTAATAATAGGGGATCCATATCAGGTCGGCTTCAAAAGTTGGATCGCCCCCACACGCTTACGATTTTTGTTGCCCTTGACTAGAAAATTTGCAAGCAAAATCTATAATTTCAGAATAGTTGCATTTTCAATCCGTGTTGCTTTCAAATTTCTGAAAAGATGAATTTGACACAACCATATACATTCAAGTTGAATATACGCTAAGTATTATATCTTGATTAAAATATTTACCCATACTAACCGTTATGCTAATGGTTACCGTTAGCATTTTGTAAATACTATTACCATACCGTTTTTACTGGTAAACTAAAATTGTTTACCGTTACTGTTACCGATTAACTGGTATACCGATGACTGGTACATAGATAAACTGGTAACCGTTACACTGGTAATGATAAATTACTGTTTGTCTAGAAAAATAATAAGTTGATATATTTTTATACCGAATAATGCTGCATTATATATCTCATTGGGTCACTTAATAAAGAACATAGAAAATAAGTGTGTTTATCATCATTTAAGTTGAATTACTGAAATAAATTTAACTGTTTTCTTGCTTCTAAATGCATGAAATACAACATCTTACACGAATATCAATGTATTATGAATGGACTGGTAAATTGCCGTTACCGCTGGTTTTGAAAAAATATCACTGATGTTTTATCAAAAAATGGTAAATTTACCGTTACCGTACCGATTATACTGGTATACCGACTTTACTTTAAAATGGTAACCGATTGACTGGTAATGGTATGCTAATGGTAAATTTACCGTTACCATAACAGCCCTACTAATTTTGTTTCTGGTTTGAGTACAAAAAATTATGGTTAGAATTTTTATTAATAGATAAACATGCACCGGGATTAACTAATGTTAAGTCGTATAATGAAATACGCTGAAAGCCTCACATGTAGGAGCTATCATGTTTTTTTTTATTCTTACTTTAAACCCTAATTAGCTCCGTTTTTGCTGTGTGGTTGCCCTAGGAAGGGGGTCACCTGATTCCATTAGAAGGTTATATAAATGGTGCAACTCGTTATTTTTTACGTTGTAGAGAGTATAAAGTATGTCATTCAAGACACTTGATATGCACACAACCGCTCCAAAACATTTCAAAGTCATTTGTAATGTTAAGTTAGTTTACATAATCATAGATATCTTATTAAAAATCCCATAGCAAATATAATTAAAGTTCATCATCCATTGACCTTGGTCTATTCACAATAATTCATCAAACTCTGAATACATTTGAGTTTCGAAAAATGGAATGCTTTAATTCTATTCCAAAAGTGTTTCAAAATTCTCTTGTGAAAATGGTTGTTCTAGGAAAAAGTAATTAATAAAAAAGATAAAGTAGATGTATGCCATCGATTAGCCGTACCACTGCAAAAACTCATGTCACTTTCTTATTTCTCTCCTTGGTTCTTAAATTTCATTTTATTCGACATTTTCTATCGATTTGGAGTGCTAGTCATTCCACCAGATTGGCGGTTGTGATTTATTTAATCATGTCCTTATCATTCCACTAGATCTACTCTCCTCCCATATCTCGCATCTCCACCACTCTCTATTGTCTAGCCACCTTATCTGCCTCTTCTCCCCTTCTTGCTTGTTGGGTATTAGATTCGATGTGTAACGACCGCCCTACACCTACGGTGCAAAATGGTAGTTAAAGGAAAGAAAAAGAAATAAGATGAAGAAATGGAAGAGAAAAGAATGGAAAAGAAGAAAAAGAAAACATCAAATAACCAAATTAGATGTCGCATATCTCACATCGCATCAGAGTAAATACAATAACCAATATAGATAAAAACAAGATAGACAATAATAACCATGTGAAATAATCATCTGAATAAAAATCCATAAAGTTATACAACACCATAATAGAGTTTATACAACGGGAAAATAAACTCAACTGGAAAATTGTCTCATAATAGTAAATCAACACTGTCAAGACTCTACAGTGTCATATAGTGGAAATATAATAAAAAATGAACATATAAGTATAGATAACCGTCACCTCCTGTCGGTCAACAAGTAGAACTCCATAATCATCCACTTGCTCTTAATCTACTCATTTAAGAGTACCAGAGATAATAAGAAGCAAAGCATAAAATCTCAGGTCAAACAACAGTCTGGTGTGAGCGATATCAAATCCCAAAATACAATAAAACTCAGTAATATACAAAACAAAGGGTATATAAACCATACCTGACATGTCCCTGCAACCACAGAGTCAACACATAAACATAAGTAATGTGCTACTCTACAATATCGTAAAAAGGGTATACCATACTCAGTATCTATTAGGGTGCCTAGGTATCTTCACCTATAATCCCTACTCCATACTATGTAAACTTCAGGTATCTCCATCCATACCTACTCTATACTAAGTCAAGTCAGGGTATCCAGGTATCCCTACCACAGTACCTACCTAGCGTGACATCCCTTGGGTAACTAGTGAGCAACCATAACAAACATAGCAACCATCAAACAATACTAACTGTCATCCAATGTGCCAGATATATGATGACCAGTATGACCAACTATTAAGAACTTGTGGAAATCCCGGTTCTCGATTGTGTTCCACCGTATTTTCAGGTCCGAAACCCCGCACGGTTTTCCCTTGTGATACCTCTGTACCACCTGACCTAGACCCTCTTGGAGAGGTCTAGGGTACACGAAGATCGCTACCAGCCCTCGGGTATCACCCACATATATTACCCTTTCTCTAAACACAACAAAAAACACTCTGAGTCATCAACGGTCCCTAGGCTCAAACACATCCATCGAGCCCTTCTCACTCGATATGGATTCGAACCCTACTGGATCGCTACAATTTCTGGGCACGAGCCCTAACACTCAACCCAGTCCACTATCCGCAACATCACTCCAATCTGAGCTGCCATCCATGATCCTGCTCTCTGCCTGAGCTCCCGATCAAAGAACCCTACTGTCATGCCATCCAAAGCCCGAGATGTAGCATGATCCATACAGTTCTCATACTATCATCTTGGAGCCTAATCCATACATCCTCGAGTCACTATCCGTAGTATCAGACTATCAGGTCGAACCACCATTTCCCTACCTCACCATCAATATCACTAGTCGTAGAGTAATAACATCATATCTCTAAACTGGTTGCATGAACAAACCATCAATTCGCGCACCACGGTATCTCATCAACGTCAAAGCCACATATCGGCCAAATCACCAACCGATAACAGTGATGGACATTGACCACTCTACTATGGTCAATACCATCCACATTGGTCTTCTCTTAACTGAACGGTTAAGTACAGACCAAACAGAAATGTTCGGCATCATTCACTCTGAAATCCAGATCCGTTGGCATGTATCCTAAACAATCTTCTATAGCTCATCTTGTTCATTAGATTTCCGCGTGTGCGAAACTCCAACGTACAAGATGCCACCTATAATCCAATCACCGTTAATCGGCGTTTTTAATCAAAACAACCAAATAACAAATAAATCGAACAATCAAACATGCATCCATACATCCAAACAACCATACATCCATCCAAAGCGTCATACATACAACATAATAATTCATCCATATCGATTAATACGGGAAATAACATAAATAATATATCAAATCTAATAATTCCCTATCTATGGTACGACGATGGAAAATGAGTGATATTCTTTATATATCACTTAAAAATAATATATATTCTTTTATAAAAATATAGCTGCTGTATACATATAATAATATCACGTTTAAAAGCCAAAAAAAATCATTTCCGAGCATCAACATAACAATAACCAACCAATCATAGTAAAGTGAGAGACAATATCACCCACCTCTGCCAAATCTATCTAAACCGGTGCCAAAATGTAGATCTCATCAATACAATTCAAACGCAAGAAATCACGTCGAAAACGAACCTCATATGCAAAAGATATGGAAAATATAAGAATCACGGTATTATTTAAATAATTAATCAACTAGTTAAATCACTAATTACCGTAATTAGTCACTAATTCATCTTCCTCCTCACGATAAACAATTATAAGCTATGATCATTAAAGAAAATTGTTCGTATGAATGAAATACTATTTTTTTTAAAATAGTTCCAGAGTAGTTATTAGTAATTTATCAGGTAAGATTGAATTTTCTGTGGAAATCAATTCATATCAGAAAATCGATTGTTTAAATTCCATGTTTTGATTATAAAATCTGAAATTTCCGACGTTCGATTGCTCGGAACTTCTACAGTGAACGTATTAGTGTCGAGTTTTCGAGGTCGAAAATTTCGGGTCGTTACATTTGGTATCAAATGTAATACTCGGTCTCATCCGCTATGTAAATGTGGGAAATCAATCACTCCAGTATATATATATACTATTATATATAATATCACATCCAGCTGATAATAAATTATCGATTCAAGCAAACAACCAATAATTTAAATTTTAACTATTTAAATTTAATGGTATTCCAAATGAATGACTCCATCGTGATATATAGGCCATGCATGAACCCATTTAATCGTGTACATACATGATGATTTCTCCCTCTACAAGCAACGATTCCTCAATCTGTCTTCACCAACAGAATCCTCTTCACGCAAGCTTCGATCTGCACCCCAAGATACCTCGCTGATCCACCCATGATGATTTTGACTTGCTACTCCATCTCGTCCAAATGCATAGACGCATTTCTCCATGGTGTGCCATTCGTCGCCAAATCGAAGCCATATACTCTACTTCACGCAAGAATCAACCAGTAATCTCCAATCCACAAATCGTCGCTCAAATCTCCCAATAGATCTAACCCTAATCCAAGGCAAAATGGTCGATCTCGGCCAACGAAGATCGATCTAAAATCTGCCATGATCATAGAGTAGCCTTCGTCGATACGATCCCAACGGATCTGACCTCGTATTTTATCGTCAAGTGGATTTGGAGAAATTAATTTTTGAAGAGAAAGAAGTGAGTTCAGCCATGATTTTCTTTACCCAGATCTAAATAGTGAAATGAAGAAAATGAATTTGAAGGGAGATGGATTCGGGATTTAAATAATAATATTATATTCTATTTATCTAGTTCTCTCAAATAAATAGCTATATGTTTCGAGTTCGTACGACCAAACGGCGCGTCCGATCGTCACTAAACCCATTTGCATACATCATCACATTTTTTCGTATCCAACGGCACTAACCGCATCTCCATCTGAGACAGCGCCCTGGAAGGCTAATTTCGCATATTTCGAGACCGTTTAGGCCATCGGATCGTCCGATCTCAAAACATAGCGATCCTTATGCTCATTTTAATTCGTAATGTGAATCCGAACTTAACGGAAGTGGTCTCGAGTCCTGATTCGACCGTATACGAAAAATCATATTTTTGGGATTTAATTAACGACTAAATATTTAAATATCCGATTGTTAAAAATACGGGTCATTAAATTATCCCCTCCTTAAAGTATTTCATCCCCGAAATCTCAAAGCAAAGAAAACGTCTCCTGACCCATTGACCCTAAAAAATTTGTCAAATTCTGGAAAAATTCAAAAGAACCACCTTTGGACGACTAAGTCTAAAAAACTCTACTACAACAAAGATATGTATACAACCCATATCTTTAACTATACTAGATCATCTATAACACCATCAAACAAGAATGCTATACCCAACCAAACTATCCCCCATGCATGCCTAACAACCATACAAACATCAACTATTAACTCAAATGCTAACAATCAAATCAAACGTGCATACCTAAGATCTAACATGCAAAAATAACATCCATAACTATCCTAGCACGCGGAATACTAAACCAACTAGTATAAACATCCAATATAATATCCATAATGAAAGCTGACGATAAAAACAAAATCTCATCATCTAAAGAGCTTCGGACTAACGGTCTCATGCTCCACAAAGTCTACTATACTTTGTCGCCTTCGCTTTCATTCCAATGAACCCCTACTACTTCCCTCGACCTCCTCCTAATCAAATTCTTATCACATCTACCAGTACAAATAGGCCTATGACGTCTCCAAGTCCATGATTCAGTCTCGATATCATCTCATCCATGTAGTGTCAAATATCCAACCGCCTCTAGCAAGTTTTCCCAAAATCCATTATCGAACAATGGGTCTCGGTCACTTACAATGCTCTTAGCACACAATGGAATAATACCAATCTCCCTCAAACAACACAACAAAAACGGATACCGTACTATTGGACTTAAGGAATACAAATCTAGCATCATATGTCAACCAATCAGCAATGACTCAAATGCCATCTCTCTATCCTTAGTCATCGGAAATACTTTGATGCGGTCTATAAATATATGCTCCCGCTACTCATGAACAAACATATATCATCCCTACGGATCCAACAATCTCAGTTGGGTCCGCACTACATCACCTCATCAAACACTACTCACCCTTTTAATTTAGTCACGATCTCTACTAGTCTAGTTTGACACCTCTGACTAGTACCAATCAACTAAATCAAAGTAGGTTTGATGGTTAAACTAGCCATCACACCTGGCCAAAGCTAATCGAGTCCTGGAGTCGTAACCAGTGATAAGCCTGGGAAATACCCACTCTAGGAATATCGCTCCCAAACTGGTACGTCTCCCAATCGAATAACAACAACCACATTTCCCTTCAAACGTCTAGGAAATGTCAAATCGATCAAGGCTAAGAATTCAAACCATCACTACTAGTGAAGGTAAAGATCCTTTTTAGAGAAGAGATACTACAATGACAAGGGATCATCGAACAACTCAAGCTCCTCTCCTTGCAGATAGTGCCTCCATATTCCCAAAGCGAACTCTATCGCCTCAAACTCTGTACCATGAGTTGGATATTACCTTTTGGTATCACTACCGCATGCATTTAAGTACCACAGGAAAGTGCGTACTATCGTTTCCTCATTCTCACTCGGAATGAGTACTATCAATGCACTCATCGACCTCTCGGCCAGACTCACCAACGCGTGTCTACACTCATGTCTCAAATGAAAGCCTGATCCTCTCCTAAACAAAAGGTCGACGATACTGCTACCTTGGGTTCATTTAGATTTCGGACTGCCGTAACTAAATGATCTACAATGACATCCTACTTTGAAACAACATTACCCAAGCATCTCACTCCCCTCCTTCAGGAGTAATACCCCCAAAATCTAACCAACGATTTATGTCTTGTGCTCCTCTTCCATCTATGGGTAGAAGAAAGTATCATCACTGAACACAAGCACAACCCACTCAAGCGACCATTCTAATCATGGTCCATGAGATCCACAATATATGCCGACGCATTGGTTAGCCTGAACGGCATAACCAACCTAAATCAAGGTTGTGTACGAAATAATATAATCGACACACTCATCCAAATTACTCTCAGTTGATGCAACCTCACTGTAGGGTCCAATTAAGAGAATATCCTCGTGCTATAGATCTGATCGAAGAAGACATCAACAAACGGGAGTAGAATTTGTTCGCCATCTCATCCAGCTCACAACAACCAGCCAACAACTCAAAAGAGCCATCTGTCCTACTGACGAACACAGCATATGCATCCTACCTAAATATACACCCATGGAGAACCATCACCTAAACAGGTCATCCGCTCATACCTCTAAACTCCTAAGCTCTTTGGACACCCTATGCCTTAAAGGCATATCTACTGGTCCAGCTCCTCTAACCAGATCGATATGGAACTCTATCCTTATATGGTGGTAATTCGGTCACCTCCTTGAGTATATCTGGACACTCTCCAACTACAGGCACAAATAACATCCTATCATATGGAATATCGAGCAAATATATAAGGCTCCCCTACTGGCTGCCAATCACTACTATCCGCTCCACTACCACCCTGATCGTCATCAACGGCCTCTCACATTCCACCACTATTCTGTATCCCTTTCAGTTAGTCCATTTTTAAACTATAATACCAACCTAACTAAACCCTAAACAATCAATATCTAACAAAAAAAAAACCATGACTCGATAGGGAAAGGTCTCGACAAACCATGTATATGCTGGCTGAGCCCCTAACTAGGTCTGTCACAATCAAAGATCGGTAATTATCTCGAGTCTCCATCCCACTATCTAGCTAATGGATCTAGATATAAAGGAATATGAAACCTCAACATCAAATAAAACATGTATATAACAACCATATGCAGAAAGCATATATCAAACGGTGACGCCATTTCCCTTCTCTTTCATCGGTGGAGCAATCGATGAAACTGCAACGGCAATCAATACATATGCTTCCCGGTCTATCCCTACTCAACTGGTATGGGATAACTCTTAAATACTGGGTATTTCCCAATCATCCTCTCAAAGCCTTTGTCAGAGTAACGAATCAATCGACTCCCAAGATGATCTCTCTACCCAAAGATAAACTTCAATCCTTTCTGTGTGGAGTATCAACGGGAATAGATGGTACTTTGACATCATATCAACTCCAACACAGACATAACACCGTACTTCAAATTGGCGGACTCTCTAACCATCCCCGACTTTTAAAAAGTCGAGACAAATCTTCTTCGAAGCGAACCATGAACTAGTTTTAAAGAAATCGGTCCTCGGGAATAAGAACTACAAAAACACTCCACTAGTTCATCATACGTCCTTGGAGTCATCCAGAGGCTAACTTCTACCTTATGCATCATCTAACTCCAGGTCATCGAAGATCCTTCTGCAAGCAACCAACCAAACTTGCCTCCCAATAGCCGACTCCATTCCAAGGAATGGCCTGCCTCCATGACTCTTATGGTCAATGCACGACTCGGCAAATTCAACTCTAGCCAATTGCACTTGAGCACCATAACCATCCAGAAAAAACTGAGCACCCAGGAAATGATCCGCACCAACTCTATGAACATATCCTATCAATCAGCGATAGTGGCCCTGATCCTGCCCAATACTCAACTCTAAAGATAAAGTCAATAACAGTTCTTCTTTCATGCTAGATCATTTCTATTCTACAGATAAGATGATCCGTCTCTTACAAAGAAAACTGCATCAATAGTGCTCAGGTGTCCACCTAACTCATATTATATATATACTATATAGTTTGAAAACCAAAATATATAACGAATACGAACTCTCTCGTATATATCTCTCTAGATCCTGTATAAGGCAATAACTCCTACCCTATCTCTACTGGATCGAGGTATCAACTAAGGTTAATCAGGTAACCTTTGCTCTAATACAAATGTAATGACCGCCCTACACCTATGGTGCAAAACGGTAGTTAAAGAAAAGAAAAAGAAATAAGATGAAGAAATAGAAGAGAAAGAATGGACAAGAAGAAAAAGGGAACATGAAATAACCAAATTACCTATCGCATATCTCACACCGCATCAGAGTAAATATAATAATCAATATAGGTATAAAACAAGAGGGACAGTAATAACCATGTGAAATAAACATCTGAATAAAAATCCACAAAGTTATACAACACCATATTAGAGTTTATACAGTTGGAAAATAAACTCAACTGGCAAACTGTCTCATAATAGTAAATCAACACTGTCAAGGCTTTACAGTGCCACACAGCGGAAATATAATAACAAATGCACATATAAGTATAAATAACCGTCACCTCCCGTCGGTCCACCTGTAGAACTCCATAATCATCCACCTGCCATCAATCAACTCATTTAAGAGTACCCGAGATAATAAGAAGCAAAGCATAAAGCATCAAGTCAGACAACAGTCTTGTGTGAGCGATATCAAATCTCAAAAATACTATAAAACTCGATAATTTACGGAACATAGGGTATATAAACCATACCTGACCTGTCCCTGCAACCACAGAGTCGGCACTTAAACATAAGTAATATGCTACTCTATAATATCGTAAAAAGGGTATATCATATTCAGTATCTATCAGAGTGCCTAGGTATCTCCACCTACAATCCATACTCCATATTAAGTAAACTTCAAGTATCCAGGTATCCAGGTATCTCCATCCATACCTACTCCACACTAAGTCAAGTTAGGGTATCCAGGTATCCCTACCATAATACCTACCTAGTGTGACATCCCTAGGGTGACAGGTGACTTGTGAGTAACCATAACAAACATAGCAACCATCAAACAATACTAATTGTCACCCAATGTGCCAGATATATGTGACCCGTATGACCAACCGTCAAGGACTAGTTGAAATCCCGATTCTCGATTGTGTTCCATCATACTTTCAGGTCCGAAACCCCACAAGGTTCTCTCTTGTGATACCTTTTTACCATCTGACCTAGACCCTCTCGGAACGGTTCAGGGTACACGACCATCGCTACCAACCCTCGGATATCACCCGCATATAGTACCTTGCTCTGAACACAGTAAAAAGCACTCTAAGTCATCAAAGATCCCTAGGCACAAACACATCCATCGCGGCCTACTCACTCGATATGGATTCGAACTAAACTGGCTCGCTAGAGTTTCTGGGCATGAGCCCTAACACTCAACCCAGTCCACTATTCGCAGCCTTACTCCAATCCGAGCTGCCATCCACGATCCTGCTCTTTGTTTGAGCTCTTGATCGAAGAACCCTACTTTCATGCCATCCAAAACCTGAAATCTGGCATGATCCATACAGTCCTGATACTATCATCCCGAAGCCCACTCCATACATCATCGAATCACTATCCGTAGTGTCGGACTACTAGGTCGAAGCACCACATCCCTTCCTCACCATCAATATCACTATTCATAGAATAATAACATCATATCTCTAAACTGGTTGCACGAAAAAACCATCACATCATGCACCACGGTATTCATCAACGTCAAAGCCATATATCGGCTAAATCACCAATCGATAGTAGTGTTGGACATTGACCAATCTACTATGGTCAACACCATCCACCTTGGTCTTTTACTTAACCGAACGTTTAAGTACAGACCAAATGAAAACGTCCGACATTATCTACTCTGAAATCCAGATCCGTCAGCACATATTTGAAACCCTCTTCTATAGCTCAGCTTGTTCATTAGATTCCTGCGTGTGCGGAACACCAAAGTACAAGATGCTACCTACAATCCACTCACCGCTACTCGGCATTTTCAGCAAAAACAACCAAATAACAAATAAACCAAACAATCAAACATGCATCCATACATCCAAACAACTATACATCCATCCAAAGTGTCATACATACAACATATACAAAATGTAACGTTTCGACTTTTCGACGCTCGAAAGTCGACATTAATACGTCCACTGTATCAAATGCCATGCAATCGAATGCCGGAAAACCGAACCATTAGGGTTAAAAGAAGAGGTAGAAGAAAAGAAAGAACAGAAAAACATAAAAACAGAAACAATATCAGAATCTCACATTCGCAGCGGAACAATATATAATAGATAATCACTAGTCTTTTATACAAAGAACTATATCAGTTATACAATACATCATTAGAGTCAATATACAACTCAATACAACAATGGACAGTTATATAAACCTGTCCCCATACAGAATACACAGCGGAATAAAATAACAAGTACGGGAGTACGTCTCGCCATCCAGCTTATCCCCAAAGCTCCAGAATATCCAGAATATCCTGATAAAAATAACTCTAGGCTGCCCGTGTGGAAACTTATGGGCACCCAGAGTTTAGAAGGGAACAATAAACTCTGAGTCAGTCATGGCGACTGGTGTGAGATCGTAAAACAGTTATTTTCACAAAGAAAATAAAATTAATTCGTAATGCTTTTGGAAAATGAAACTACCATAAGACCTCCCGCCACACACACAATGCAAACGCAAAATTGGAGGAGATTTCTTCTTATGATAGTCAAAGATGCTTACTACGCCAATCATTGGACTATTATTATTAATGTCTAGTGTAGAAAACATTTCGAAAGTATAATATTAATCTTAGCCAGCATAGGCTTTTCATGTTATGCCTACTATAGCTACTATGTTCAATAGCAGGTTACCGCCACATTCCATAGCAGGTTATACAATTGCAATCGTAAAGGTTCGTATTGTTTCTTTGGATTTTCCAAAAAATGGTCAGACTAAGGAACTTCCTTTCATACTGCCGAATGGGATCGCCTCTGGCTGGACGTCCCGAGAGACAAACTGCTCTCTGCCAAACAAGGCCGGGTTACCCTTGTAACTAGGTAACTTACGAATATGTCATCCCCCGGCCCTTTGGGACCTTTATCCGAGGCGCCTCGATCAAACACACAATCGCAATAAATGAGATCGGAGTATCCACATAGGTTAAATACCAGGGCTCCATACCTGATACCACCCTTTTCCATAAGGAAATGATATACCCTAAAGGGCGCGACCCTCATAACCTTGCCGCATATTCCTGTTTCGACCATTTCCGGATTGTGAGGTCAGAAGAGGTCTCGTCCACAAAGCTACGCTTTGTCACAAAGCCATGCTTTGGGTCAACAGATGATCAAAGTAATGATCACAAAGATAAATGATCAAACAAATGATCATATCACAAATGATCAAACAATGATCATCACACAGCAACACTCAGCATGCCACATTACCAAATTGGGAGTATATCGCTGATAAATTTCAACTACATAACCTCTGAGCTCGTACGTCTCAGAGAAGGGTGTTAAGCTAAGAGAATAAATTCTCCGCCACTAACAGAAATGTATTTGAAAGAAATCTTCTTTATATCTCAAAGTGTAATGTCAGACATGTAACCATACAAGTCTGTTCCGGGTTCGAACAGAACCGAAGAAACTTCCAAAGAAGTCCTTGCAAATCCGGGTATTCACAATCCCGATCGGACTTCTCATCACTTAGGAGATCTCTATACTGGGAGCTACACAGTGCAGAGACAATCGATAGGTTATCCTATCGTTTTCACAAAACACCCGGTCTTCAACACCGGTCTTCAAATGTTATCCATATACGACGTATCACTATTCGGAATGAGTTATATGACACAAAGGTCCTCTCCCGGCTAAACCGAATAGTGAGCGCGATATTTAAAAACATATGGATAATGGGATTTCAATTAAGTCACAACTCATTACTCAAAACTTTCTTTCCAAATGGTTTAACAAATTACCATTTCAACTCTTTTAAACAAAAAGATTCATTTTAACAACCTTCAACGGTTTAAACAATTTCCACATTTTAATCTTTTAAATAAAAGATTCATTCACAGATTTTCCAAATTAATTTCCATTTCAATTTGATTAATTAGTTAAATCTTTAAAACAAAGATTCAACTTATAGCTTTCAAAACAATTTCATTTCGAATGGTTTAAACCAATCATCATTTTAAATCTGTTAAAAATAAACAGATTCGATTCATAGCTTTCAAAACAATTTCGTTCATAACTTGGAAAACCATTTTTCAATTCAATCTTGAAATTCCTTTAATTAAACTAGAATTTCATTTCTTATCTGAAAGCTTTTATCATTTGAAAACAAACAGTTTCATTTCAGAAAATCTGATTCATTCATACGAGTTAAGATTCTTGGGTTAAATTCAAATTCTCAAAATTTTACTTTTAAAATGGTTTAAATTCAAATAAACACATTTATATCTTCTTTAATCCCTAGTTTCAAATCATAGGATTCAATTTCAAACTTGAATTCAAATTTAAATCAAATTATTTGAATTTTCAAAACTTGATTAAGTTATTCAAAATAACTTTTATCTTTGAAATTCCATTTCAAAAGCTTTTCACTTTAAACCCAATCCATTCCCAAAACATTTGAATTTTAAATATTCAACTTTTAAACTATTTCAAAATCTGTGACTTAATCGATTTCTCCGTGAAATCCATATTTGTGTGTGTAAAGGTGTAGTCCAGGGGTTTTAACACAATAGTGCAACACAATGAATCATCACATATCAAAATACAGGATATAGTTGATAAGCGATATAAACTATAACGCTTATCGTCCATTCACAGATCACAAATCACAGATATATATGTCACAGATAAGTAAATTACAGATCATAACATAATCAAGATGTATCACTAAGCATCACATATCAGAAATATCAACAATTCAATCATTTAGTCAAATCTAATCATCCATAAGTAAGGTCAAACATTTAATAATCATTTATAAGCACGATTAATTAATCATTTAATCCTAATCAATTTAATTTATTCCCACGTAAATTAATTACTTATGAATTAATCATCAAATTCTGATTAATTAATTACAAATCATTTGATATAAATTTATTTATCAAACACTTTAATTAATTAAATTATTCTTGATTAATCATATAAATTAGACCAACCTTTAAACAAATTACTTAATTAATTAATCTTAATTAATCAAAATATCCAAAAAAAATCAATTACAATAAGTGATTAATTCTTAATTACTTTCATTAAGTAATTACATTTAAACAATTTAAAATTGATTATCTAAATTAATAAATCCAATTTATTATTAACATCAATCAATTAAATCAATACTTAATAATCCTTAGTTAATTACCATTTAATTAATTATTCTTAATTTAATCCATCCATATCGATTAATGTAGGAAATAACATATATAATAGATCTAATCTAATAATTCCCTAACCATGGCATAACGATGGAAAATAAGTGATATTCTTTATAAAAATATAGTCACTGTATGTATATATATATATATATATATATATATAATATCATGTTTAAAAGCCAAAAGAATCATTCCCAAGGAGCGTCAATATAACGATAAACGACCAATCATAGTAAAGTGAGAGACGATATCACCAACCTTAGCTAAATCTGTCCAAACAAGTGCCAAAATGTGGATCTCATCAATACGATCCAAATGCAAGAAACCGCATCTGAAACGGACTTCGTATGCAAAAGATATAGCAAATATAAGAATCACGATATTATTTGAATAATTAATCAACTAGTTAAATCACTAATTACCATAGTTATCACTAATTCATCTTCCTCCTCCATCGTTATATACAAGTCGTGCACGAATCCATTTAATCGCATACATACATGATGATTTCTCCCTCTACAAGCAACGATTCCTCAGTCCGTCTTCGCCAACAGAATTCTCTCCACGCAAGCTTCGATCTGCACCCTAAAATACCTCGACCGATCCAACTATGGTGATTCCGACTTGCTACTCCATCTCATCCAAATGCACAAACATATTTCGCCAAGGTGTGCCATTCATTGCCAAATCAAAGTTGTAAACTCTCCTTCACGCAAGAATCACAACAGTAATCTCCAATCCACAAATCGTCGCTCCAATCTCCCGGTAAATCTAACCCTAATCCACGGTAAAGTGATCGATCTCGACCAACGATGATCAATCCAAAATCTGCCATGGTCATCGCGTAACCTTCATCGATACAATCTCAATGGATCCGACCTCGTATGTTAACGTCAAGCAGATTTGGAGAAATTAATTTTTAAAGAGAAAGAAGTGAGTCCGGCCATGATTTTCTTTACCCAGATCTGAACAGTGAAAATGGAGAAAATGAATTTTTGGAGGAGATGGATTTGGGATTTAAATAATAATATTATATTCTATTTATTTAGTTCTCTCAAATAAATGGCTATACGTTTCAAGTTCGTATGACCAAACGGCACGTCCGATCATCATAAAACTCGTTTGCGTACATCATATCTTTTTTTCAGATCCACCGACACTAACCACCTCTCCCTCTAAGACTGTACCCTAGAAGGCTAATTTCGCGTATTTCGAGACTGTTTCGGCTATCGTGTCATCCGATCTCAAAACATAGTGATTCTTATACTCATTTTAATTTGCAACGTTAATCCGAACTCAACAGAAGTGGTCTCGAGTCCTGATTCGGCCGTAAACGAAAAATCATATTTTTGGGCCTTTATTTAATTAACGCTTAAATATTTAAATAAACTATTTAAATATATGATTGTTAATAATACGGGTCGTTACACAATGGCTAAGAAGAAAACCAAGTTTTGTTCACCTGAGGTGTCAACAACTCGCTTCGGAAGGTCGAATTTTGAGCCTCCAATCGTGTCATCGTCGTCTACCACTCCCTGCATCCTAGCTCTGTACTGAATTTAGATGATTCTTTGACATGAAATTGATTCCTTGACGGTCTTTCCTCCACTCAATGGATAAGTTTCAAGAAATACTGATGGCTTTCCTCCTCTCATTGCCTTTCATCCTATCTCAGAGGATACTGTCAACGACGTGCCTAAAGATCACCTCTCGGTGGGGTTAATGCATAGTTTGGTGATGAAAGTGTGTTGCATGTATCTGTACTTTGATTGTAGTACACTTATATGGCTTTGATAGTAGATTAGCATATATTGAAGTATAGATACAATTTTTATAGTATTTCTAAGATAATGCATCGCTCACACCAGACTGTTGTCCAACATAAGGTTTTATGCTTTACCTCTTATACCTTTGATAATCTTAAATGAGTAGATCAGGGATAACATGTCTGAATAGCGTATGGAGCTATACGAAGTATGAGCAGGAGGCTATGCTCTCATATATCTATACTTGGAGCTTATTGTCGCTTATATTCCGTTGTGCAATACTATGGTGCGATGTCAGTATTTGTATTTTGAGAGACATTTAGAGAGTTTATTTGGAGACTTGGAATGTATAAATTACTCATTTCAGTTTTTCTATAGTCTGTGAACCTGATGCACTATGATGTTCTTATTTATGGTTCATTTGATAATATCACTGTCTTGTCTATTTTACATCTATGTTATTATATTACATTTTGTCAGTGCATTGTGAGATGTTCTACAGGTTGCATATTTGGAATTTTTCTTTACTTTACACTGTTTGCTACTTTCCACCATTGGTTGGGTACATCTACGGCACATTATACATGTATATTGGGAACCAGAGGTGTAGGATTGTCGTCACATTTGGTATTAGAGAGCTTAGGTTGCGTAAATGATCTAAGTTCATACTAGGGTCCATTATAGATAAGGAATGAGCAATCACCATGGAATGGACCAAGCGATATAGGAGCGTATTTGTTATACTTTGATTTTCAAAACTGTAGTAGTATATGTATAGTGTATAGGTCGCATTACATCCATGGACACTACTTTTTCCTTTTAGAGAGACTAATCATTCATATTACAGCTTATAAGAATGAACCGACTAACAAGGAATGCTGCTAGGAACTCAAGCTCTGGAGTTGAGGAGAGGGAGGGATTGAGGGTTGCTAACCCCGACTTATAGAACATGTTCGTTGAGATGATGCGAAACATAATTCAGAATGCCTAAGTTGCTCCTATTGTAGTTGTTGGTGGTGGTGGTGTTCCAGCGCAAGCGCCAAGGGCTGATTTGCCAAATTGAGCAAGGACTTCATTGCTCTAGGTGGCAAACCGTTTTTTGGATCGAAATAGCCATCGAAGTGCAGGGTTGGTTAGACACCAATGAATGCATCTTTGAGGATATAGAGTTAGAGGATACGATGAAAAGGAACTTAGCCTCTAGACAGCTCCAGGGACGAGCTATGAGGTAGTGGAACGCCATCAAGATTACTAATCTTAAGGATTATATTATTCGAGAGCAGTTCAAGACGAAGCTTAAAGAAAAGTATATACAGGTCACTCAAAAGTCAGCGTTCTTCCAAAAGTTTGCTGACTTGAGAAATAGGGTATGCCTGTGTCGGAGTATATGGTCGAGTTCAACATGCAGTTAAATTATGATCTATCTTTTATTAGTACTCCACTCAAGAAGAATGAGAAGTTTATCATGGGCTTGGATGATTATCTTGAAGAGAAGCTCGTGAGTCATGAGACCTTTGAGAGCCTGGTGGAGAAGGCTCTTTGGCATGAGGGTTTGTATCCTAAGCCTAAATCGGTTATTTCCTCCAAGGATAAGCCAAAGCCACAAGCTGGCAGGGAGGTAAGAGGAAGTGAGATATCAACAAGAAGAAGAAGCAATTTTAGAAGAGTGGTTAGAAGAAGGGAAAGTGGGAGCCTGCTTGCTATAACTATGGGGAGAAAACCATATTGTTAGAGACTGTAAGGCGGAAGGCAAGAAGTGCTACCACTGCAACATGACGGGGCATATCAAGATGGATTTATTGGAACAACCGAGAAATAAGCAGGTTGCTTCTGTTTATGCTTTGAATGTTGTCTAGCTTCGTCGAATGCTCCATCGATGAAGGAGAAGAGGAAGAGCGTCATTATATAGGGTATGATTTCTATTTTGATACACCTATATGTGTTTTATTCGATACCAAGGCTTTACATTCCTTTATATCTAGTGATATGGTAGATAGATTGGGATTGAGACCCGAGATAGTTGACCGACCTTTGATTATCACGAACTCTATTGGAGGATCGACTAGCCTTTGCATGGTTTGTTGAGACTTAGCCTTATCAAGTTATGGATGTCTGTTTTCTTGTGATTGCTTTGTTTTGGGTTTTGTAGGGTTATTCTAGGGATGGACTGGCTAAAGAGTGGAGTAGTGGTGGATTATGAGAGGCTGTTGGTGACGATAGGGATGGACGATGGACGTAGATTAGAGATAAGCTACCTGCCTAATGATGGGGTGATGGTTAACTTTCTGTACTCGCTTGAGATCCCGCATGATGAGTTGTCATCTCTGCCTATGGGGAGGAGTATCCAGGCATATTCGAGGAGGCGATCATATTACCACCATATAGGGGGATAGATTTCCATATAGATTTGGTGAAGGACACCAGACCGATAGTTATGCCTTTAAGACGTATGGCACCCAAAGAGTAGAGGAGTTGGAGGTGCAAATGAATGACCTGTTGAGACAAGGGTTCATTCGAAGGATCATATCTAAGTGGGATGCACCTATATTCTCCACTAAAGGTGGATTGCTCTCTGAGGTTATGTATAGATTACTGTAAGACGAATAAGGCGATGAAGAAGAACAAGTATCCACTCCCACGCATTGATGACTTGTTCAATCAGCTCCATGGTGCGAAGGTTTTCTCTCAGTTGGACCTTGCGACAGGGTTTCATTAACTAAGGGTGGTGAAGGAGAGTGTGCTGATTACAGTGTTCCGTACGTCGTTTGATTCTATAATTGGTTGGTTATGCCGTTCGGGCAAACCAATATACTGGCATACTTTGTCGATCTTATGAACTATGTTTTCATGGATCAACTAAATAAGTTTGTACTTATGTTCATGGATGATATCCTTATTTATTCAAGGATGAAGGAAGAACACAAGGAGCATTTGAGGATTGTGCTTGAGGTGTTAAGGAGGCATTGATTGAAGGCGAAATTTTCAAAGTGTCCCTTCTGATGGAGGGAAGTGTGATTTTTGGATCTTATTGTTTCTGAGCAGGGTATTGTTGTAGATCCTGTGAAGGTGGAAATAGTACATGACTGGGATCGACCCTAGACCACTATAAACATGAGAAATTTCCTTGGATTGGCGGGATAGTATAGACGCTTTATCCAAGACTTCTCTAAGGTAGCATCGCCATTAATCGACTGGACGAAGAAGAATCAGATTTTTATTTAGGACACAAGATGCGAGCAAGCATTCGTAAGTCTGAATGAGAGGTTAATAAGCTCACTAATTAGTCATTCTGAGCTGGAATAAGGAACTGATAGTATACATAAACGCCTATGGTACTGGATTAGGTGTGCTATTGATGGAGAAGAGAAAGGTTGTTGTCTACATTAGGTGACAATTGAAACTGCACGAAAAAAGCATCCAACTCACGATTTGGAGTTGGCAGCAATAGTATTTGCTTTGAAGAATATGGAGGCTTTATCTGGTTGGGAGAGTTTGAGTTGTATATAGACCACAAGTCATTGAAGTATCTATTCTTCCAGAAGGATCTTAACCTTTGTTAATAGCGATGGCTAGAGTTTATGGCCTCCTACGACTCTAGCATTTCCTATATGCCTAGTTAGGGGAATGTGATCACTGATGCATTGAGTAGAAGGCATGCTAGCTTGGGTGCAATGTTCCTAAAGTGGAAGCAGTTGGAGTTCATCGCTGGTTATGATTTTAGACCTCGATGCGAGTTAGAGCTAGAAGTATTGGCTAGCTTGACGATCAGACCTACCTTGATTCAGTGGATTGGTACTAGTCACAGGCGAGAAGATAGACTAGCAGAGATCATGGTGAAGATAGAGGAAGGGGCAGAGTCTAAGATGATGTAGCAGTATGAGATCAACCACGATGGTTGGCTCCGTAAGGATGAGAGATTGTTTGTTCCTGATGTCGATGGATTGAGGGATGTTGTGCTAGGAGAGTGCCATCATTCAAGATTGACTATACATCCCAGTGGCAATAAGATGTACCGTTCTATGAGGCTTATATTTTATTGGGAAGGGATGAAGAAGGATTTAAGAGCATTCATCTCGAAGTGCATGAACTGATAGTTGGTAAGGGCGGAGTAGAAGAAGCCGAGTGGTTTGCTGCAACCGCTCGAGGTTCCCGAGTGGAAATGGGAACAAGTTTCAATGGACTTCATCAATGGATTGCCGAGGACCAGAGGAGGGTATGATAGCATTTGGGTCATAGTCGATAGATTGACAAAGAGTGCTAGATTTACACTCGTCAAGTCATGTAGAATGGCATCCAAATTGGTCGAGTTGTATGTAAAGTGGATTGTGCAATTCCATGGTGTGCCGAAGAGCATTGTGAGCGACTGAGACACTTTATTCACTAGCGGGTTTTGGAAGAGCTTACAAGAGGCATTTTGGACGGAGTTGCGTCTTAGTACATCTTATCACCTACAAATAGATGGGTAGACTGAGAGGGTGAATTGTATCTTGGAGGATCTCTTGTGGGCTTGTATTCTTGATTTCGATGGCATGTGGGATGATTATCTACACTTCGTAGAGTTCGCATACAATAATAGCTATCAATATAGAATCGGTATGACACCAATTGAGGCATTATATGGCTTTTTGTGCAACGCTCCTTCGTGTTAGTAGGAAGTGAGCGAGAAACTTATACTTAGGCCAGATATGATTAGAGGGACTTCGAAGAAAATCGAGACCATTCGACAATGAATGAAAGTTGCTCAAGATAGACAGAAGAGCTACGCTGATAGGAGGGGATATGATTTGGAGTTCTCCATTAGCATTGTGGTATTCCTCAAGATCTCTCTGTTAAAGAATGTTGTTCGATTCGGTAATAAGGGGAAGTTGGTATCGAGATTCGTCGGTCCATTTTGATATTGGAGAGGATCAGAAATCTAGCATATAGAGTTGACTTGCCTTTGAAGATGGTGAGTGTGCACAATGTGTTTCATGTATATATCGTACTTGCATCGAGACTTCATAGGCTTATCTGTATCGTTGGACATGAAACGAAGCAGCTTAGGAGGAAGACGGTAGAGCTGATGATGGTTCAGTGGAATAAGAGCGAAGGCGATTGTACTTGGGAGACCAAGGAGAGAATGAGGACCGCTTATCTAAAGCTCTTTACTTGGCGAGACTTTTGTTTATCGCATTTACTTTCACTTTTAACACTGGACATTGTACTTCGATTGTAATACACTTATATGGCTTTGATAGTAGATTAGCATATATCGATTGTTATGTGCTAACTCTTTGAATCTGGGGACAGGTCAGGTATGGTTCTTCATACCCAATTTGTAATACACTTATATGGCTTTGATAGTAGATATATTTTAGAAAATTTGCATCATTATAATGCAATTTTTAACTGGATTCTTGAAATGTTGTTAAAAACAGAATTATAATAATGCAAATTTTAAATGCGTTTCATATATGCTGTTAAAAATGCACTACTTAAGTGTAGTTTTAACTGCCTTTCATATATGCAGTTAAAAAATGTACTATTTAAGTGAAGTTTTTTTATTGCATATGTGAAATACATTAAAAACAACATTACAGTAATGTAGTTTTTAACTACATTTCACATATGCAGTTAAAAACTGCAAGAATTAATGAGCTTTTCTACTAAATTTGAGAAATGTAGTAAAAACTGCATTCGTTAAATGCAATTTTTAACTGCATTTATGAAATGCGGTTAGAAACTACTGCTGTTAATAGCAGTTTTTAACTGATTTACGAAATGCAGTTACAGTTAAAGATTGCACTTCACAGCAGCGGCATTTAACCGCATTTCACAAATGTAGTCAAAATGCAGTTAAATAGTGCTGCTGTTAATAGCAGGTTTTAACTGCATTTATGAAATGCAGTTAAAGACTACACTTGACATCAGCAGTTTTTACTACATTTCATAAATGCAGTCAAAGACTGCACTTAGCAGCAGTAGTTTTTAACTTCACAAATGCCGTTAAACACTCCTGTTGTTAAGCGAAGTTTCTAAATTCATTTATGAAATGCAGTTTTTAACTGCACTTCACAAATGCATTTTTTAACTCATTACTAAAATGCATTTAAAAGCTGTCATATAAAATTATGATTTATGAAATTTTACTCACATATCAATAATGAATATCATTGGAAAATCTATTTATTTGTGATTTAATGGTGAAAACGGTTCTTAAATCCGATTAATCACTACAAAAAGGGGCTTTCATAGCGTTTAAAAAACGTTATTATATCCTACCATAGCATTTCAAAGTACGCCGTGGAACGATATGCTATGTTAGACCATCAGCTTTAAATAGCAGAAACAAAAACGGTACGAAAAATAAATTTTCTACAGCGTTGCTATAGGGGATATTATCCAATGGTGATTTCCATAGATTTTGTTCTACATATTTCTATAGCATTGTCTTTGCATGTTTTATAGCGTTTGTTATGATAATTCTATTGCGTTGGTTAGCATATTTGTATAGCATTTTTTATACATATTTCTATAGCGTTTTAGTTATATTATGTGTTTTATGCATATTTGTATAGCGTTTATTACAAATTTCTATAGCGTTTGTTTAGTATATTATATACATATTTCTATATATTCCATGGCCAGTTTCTGTAGCGGTTTTTAAACAACGGCGGTTATGAAACGTTATTAATGTATTAATTTATTGATTATTTTTATCATTGTTTCAGCTTTTTCACATATATAATACCCATTTATCCATTTCTTGTATGCATATAACATATTTTCACAAACAACAAATATGTAAATTACAGCATAATATTTCATACATACCATTCAACAACTTTTCACATATCCAAAATTAGTATTTCTTACATATCAATCAAATGACTTTTCGCATATCCAAACTTTTTTTTAGCAAAAGCTAGCGGGGTTAACAAGACCCCTACCTGATTTTATTGCAAAAACAATAAAATAAAGAAGCTCAAAACAAACTTTAAGCTTCAAAATACGCACTAGGCATCACAAGAGAAAGACAAAAAAGCACACAAGGAGGACAAAGCAAACAAAAAGAGGAAAACACTAAAGAACCTGAAGTAAACAAAAATCAACTCCAAGCAGAACTCGAAGCAGAAGGAAACGAGGACAGCCTCTTCAGAGCTTCAAGTATTTCATGTTTCAGAATCTTCCATAAAACTTCACCATCTCTCCTCTTATTTTTCAAAGCATATCTGGTTACGTTCACTCCACACAATAGTCAAGTATTTCTTCAGGCATATGGTCAGCAGTCTTGCTTTCATTGTTCTCCACCTAGTAGATTTGTAGATCAAGTTCAAGTCAATTGCTGATTGGGTAGACAACATAATGCTTCCAGCAACCTTCATCATTCTTCTAAAAAGAGTCAGGTTTACATTGCAGCCAAAGAATATATGGTGAGTAATTTCAGGGTTGATTGAACAGAAAAAAACACATGTCACCATGATTAAGCCCCATACTCAACATTACACTAGTTAGCAAGGAATTATGAACAACCTTCCAAAGCATCATGTTTTCTCTAGGCATTGAATCTGCAGACCAAACTATGTTCCTCCACCTACAATTTGGCAAACTGTCATTCGCAGAGAGCAGCCTGTAAACATGAGAGACAGTATGAGGCTTGGTCCTCCACAAGATTGATCAGCATCCACTGCTAGAAAACTGGCTCCTTGTATATGAGTCCAAACAGATCTTATTAGCTGGTTTGAGGAATAAGGAAGTTAAAGGTAGCCATGAGAAATAAAGTCAGTTGCCTTAGCTGCATAGGGGATTCCAGTTTGCAAAACTTGTTGATGATTCAATAGATTGGAAAGAATGACACCAGGGACAACCTAGGGATCATCCCAGGACTTTACATCAAAAGTAGCAGCTAGTCTGAAGACTACCATAGGAAGGAAGGTGGTGCGCAACCCCAGCACCTTTCTCCAAGTCCAACTACAACTTTGTGGAACTTTCACACTCCAAAAATTCTTATAGCCTATACTATGAGTCCAGACCCAGTTCACCCAAGCACTACCATGCATAGAAAGGATAGAATTGAAGTGTGAACTAAATGTTGCCACCTTCCAATTCATTGTATTAATAACTCCTAACCCTCCTTTGTATCTAGATTTTTCAATCTGGTTGAAAGAGCAAGGCATGGGCTTCCTTTTATGAATTGATCCACATCAAAAGAACCTTAGCATAACACTTCTAATCATTTTCAAAAGTTTTGTTGGCAAGATAAAAGATTTAGACCAATAAACCACCATGGAAAAGCTTACTGATTTGATAAGGATAAGTCTACCAGCCTGAGATAAAAAACGATTTGCCCACCTATCCATGGAAGATACAATTCTGGTGTATGGTGGAAGGCAGCCAGTCAATGTCAGTCTTGAAGAAATAAGAGGGAGACCTAGATAGGACATGTTTGTGTCCATCTATCGAAGGCCAGAAGCTTGCAATAGTGATGAGGTAATGTATGTATTCACACATATGGTTTTACCAACTTTTCCATGTCCATACATAATATTCATACAAATTTGCATCAACAAGTTACTTACCAACCAATCAAATAGTTTATTTACTCTTGCTTTGCTTTTGATATTTTCTCCCTAACATCAGCAATATTGGTCATGTTAATGTCAAATAAACAGTCTAGGTGTTAGTAATTGTTATGTCATGTATTCACAAAGTAAAAGGTCCCGAAGGAAGAAAAAATATGTAGCTGGGACTTAAAATATGATGCAGCAAGCCAATCCAGTGGGTACTATAATCAAACTATATGTAATCTAGCTGGAGTTATGGAGTCTGGTTTATAAAGAGTAAGTGAAGTTCACTCAGCAATTGCATATGGATCAGGGGCACGGAGATGCTCTACACTTTATCTTTTGTATGCACTTTTAAACAAGTAAGTCAACTAGGCATGCAATTCAGCCGTGCATTTCAGTTTAAATATGATTAAAATAGTCCATATTAAAAGATCATGGCGTAGAAAATATATTAACTTCAACAACAAGTGGCATGCAACTTATATGGTGATGCTTCAACAACAGGTGCAAGTTTGTGGAGTAAAACCTTTCGCTACAGATTGTTTGTTCCAAGTTTGCGGTTAAATGGTATTCAACAAAAGATAGTATGTTTTTTACCCCCTATGCACCTTACTGTTTTACTGAGCAGTAAGTTTGCAGCTAAAAATGGGGAATTAATTTAAAGGACAAAAATTTGTATATTTTTAACCTCAAGAACACGACCTCAATATTTTAACCACAAAGACAAACATTCTCCTAAAAGTTATTCATAAGGACAAACATTCTTTCAAAATTATTCATAAGGACAAACATTCTTCCAAAACTGCTACAAACTAAAAACTGCTACAGATAACTACAAACTGATACCTAAAAACTGTAAAAACTGATACCTAAAGAAAGTTGTCTTTGAGGCTAAAATGCTGAAGGTCTGTCCTTGAGGCTAAAATGCTGAGAAATTTTGTCCTTGACAATAATTTCCTGGCTAAAAAAATACATCTAAACGAATTTTGGCAATAGTACTATTAAGAATGCGTATTGAGGCCATGCAAAGTAGCTTTTTAATTAAAATTGCATTCTTCTTTCCTACGTCAGTTTATATGAGGATGAAAATTTATATTTGCGGAGCAAAATATCTATATACTTGGATTTGTGATTTTTATGTGTTCAGTTGGAAATGAAACTAAATATGTTGTCATTCTTGAATATTTGCCCAAAAGTATATTTAGATTGACCTGGGTGTGTTTACTGCTTAAATGAAACAAAATTAGATTAAGCATTCAACTTGTTAAAGAAGGTCGAACCCATTTTCAACTCATGGTATTTTCCATCTTATGCATAATCACAAAGCTTCACAACTGGCTATTTTGATTGTATATGCACATTACTGATATTGGAACTACCAATAATTTTTAAAATAAATACATAGATAAGAATGGTAACTACTTATAGACAATGAAAAATATTTATTTAAAAAAATGGAACTAATTGGTATTTGGAGATTGGTAAGATACATGTACACTATTTGCACTATCTTTTAGACAAAAAATTGCATAATCCAAAATTTTCCAAAGTGTATACTCGTAAAAAAAATTCAAAGAACAATGTCAAGAGGAAATAAGATATATTTCAGATACCCGTGACAAATTCAAATGATATAACTAAAATGACTGCTGCCTACTCTATTAAATATCTTACCCACCCATAAATCTTTCGGTCCAAAACTAGCTTGCTCAAAGCTGTACAGTTAAAACGCTTAGCGGTAGATGTGCAAAAATTTATAGCGGGTATATAGAAGAAATTAGCGGAGGTGCAAAAAGCTTCATTAGACATAAAACTAAACATTTAAAGTTAGTTTATTCTCATTCTCACATCACTTGTATCGGAAAAAGAAATATTGTTTAATCTTTTATAACAAAACAGAAGAGTATCGTAATTTATGCAGGTTAGATTTGGTGACTATAATAGATTTTAACTTATATTAAGAACTTATGCCTTAAAATTGGTTCTTTACTCAAAATTTAATGATTTGGTCTAAAAGAGAACTAGTAAAATCAACCTTTCGATATTAATATTGCTAAAGCGGATGCTAAAAAGCATCGATTTAGCGGGTGTTGGTGGAAAAAAGCGGGGTTTAAAGCGGATCCTTAATTTAATAGCGCTAAATTGAAATAGCGTAGTGGTCGAAAAGCGCTATAGTGGGGATTTCACAAAGCTTTAGCGGGGCATTAACTGCACAAGCTCAAATTAACACACATAGCAAATTATAAGAAATCAAATAAACTTTTCCTAACTACTAATTAAGATATCATGAGCTGGAATCATGAATAAATTAATCAACAAATTATGCTCTAATTATTTTTACAGACGTTGTCTGGTCTCCCTTTTCATTTCCGTCCACTTTACCTCTCTATATATACCCCCTACAACTTCAAACTCTCAGCAACATTCCGTTCCCAACCACTTCTTATTCCCATCTTTTTTACACATTATTCTTATTTCTTTAGAGAAAATCTATCATTATGCCAACGAAAGGTTTTCTTAAGCTCTTTACACGTAATAAAACCAACCACCATCATAATTCCTTACCCAAATCACAGAAAACATTTTCAACCGCACTAACGAAGGAGAACATCTTGTCTGCTAAATCAATTATTTCAAAATGGAACCTCTCTTCCCCTCAGCCTAAATTAAACATATTATTCAATGATACCAGAGAAGAGGCCGACAAATTTTGCCTGGCTGTTTATTAATATTTCAATAATATATTTTCAAACCGAGTCATTATTTTCTTCATAAAATATTCCCAGCAAAATACTTTTAGAATATCCTTTAATCCAGGTATTTTTCTCATAAAATATATTTAGTCACCCTGAAATTAAATATTATGTATTTTCCCTAATTGGATACTTTTAAATCACAGTATCTTAAAACTAAAGTATCACGACCTGTCTTCAAGGTCAAAATAGTATGTTTTTGAAAATCAAATCTTATTCAGGCAATATTTATTCCTTAAAATAACTATATTAGATTTGAGATAAATTTATTTAGATAAATACACCCTTATGTTCCTTTATTTAGATAGAACATACCATCTCAGGGTCGACTTACAGGGAAAGGCTTTAGATAAATCGAAAACCCAATTCGAATACCATTTAACCACAAGATGAAAACCATTTTATAGCCCCATGATATGGGGCATACGTTTCTATTTAAATATTTGTTTTTTCTATCTCTAGTCACGTGGACCAAATATTTAAATATAAACTTGTGTCTGATATTAGGGGGCTTCAAATTGTGCTAAATAAAGAGGACTATTGATCCTAGCTCATGCGCATATATATATATATATATATATATATATATATATATATATATATATATATATATATGTGTGTGTGTGTGTGTGTATGCGTGACTAAATTATATTTTCTGTGTGTGTGTTGCTTAATTATATTTTCTGTATTATTAATATGTAATCCATTAAATTGATTCCATAAAAAAACTATTAATCACATTTCTAAAATTTATGAAGTGGTAATCAAATGTTTTTAGGTCATTTTAGCGGACCAGATTTATTTGCAAATGATAGATTGAACCTGGCTAACTACACACATACATATGTCCATAACTCATTGCAAGCTATCAGAAGTTAGCTTGAGTTTGATATTTTCTTGCTTATACTTCTACAAATTATTCACCAAAGAAAAAGAAAAAAAAAGAAGACATGGGTTTCTTTTCTTTATTGATGGCAGCATCGATGCCAGTGATGCAACTACTGATTATACGCTTTATTGGAGTTACTGGCAACCAAAAACATTAACATACTCTCACCTTCTGCTAGAAGAGATCTAAACAAGGTTAAACTCGATATGTTTACTTTATTAAGCTCTAATAGTAGATTTGGTTTGGAACTTTTGAATTTTAGTACAGTTTCATTTTCAAATAGATCATGTTTACTGTATTTGGTCCAGCTCTTATATTTGGAAGCTTAACAAAATCAATCACATTACAAGATCTGATTTCTTGGCATTTCTTCAATTATATTTTCTACTATTTAAATGTGAATAGAACAGATTACATATTTCTATAGAAGCCAATGATTACCTTGTCATACGAAGGTGGTTCATGCCAGTCAACACTGGTATAAAATTCTTAGTCAGAGGAAGCCTCAAATGGGTCGCTATAAAAATATTGAAGCCCAAACCACATCTTGAAGACCTCGTCATTGCAAGCTGCTCTGCAGGTATATAATATTATTACACAAGATTAATTTGATATCAATTAAATTCATGAAAATTCTACAAAAGATATTTTGACTCACGTCCTCTTTTTTTCTTTTAACAAATATTTATAGTGCGAATATGGAATCATATTTCCAAAGGGAATACTAGTACCACAAATATTTGCGGAGCAAAAATTTACTGTAAAAAAAAATAGGGATTTGGAGAATGAAAGCAAACTGAAAAGACATAAAAACTAATTTTCTGAAAAATAAGGATAAATTTACACAGATAAATAAATCTTAATACCTTAGTGCAGGTTATCGAGGATACATGTTACTAATAATCATCCTAGAAGTCTGCAATGATGAAGGAACCTTACCTATATCATCAGTAGTAAAGATAGTCATTCAAGTTGAAGAAAATCAAACTGTAGGATTCAATCCATATAAACCATCCTATTTCAACAGAGACATTAAATAATACTAAGTTATGTGTATATTTTAGGTTGTACCATTGTTATATGGTTCAAATATCACTTGCACGCCATTGAAAATCCAGGAGAAACTGAAAGAAACCATTCACTTTTTGTAGAGGAACTCATGACTGCTCCGACTATTGCCGCAGTACTACTCTTTTTCCATGATTGGCTTTCAGAATTTAAGAATCTGTTTGGTTTGAAATTTGAGTTGAGTATTGTGTTTAAAGTTTTCAATATGTATTCCAATGTTTCTTACTCTATTTATGCATATAAGGTACTAGGATTTATTATAGGAGTCGTGCCTTGGATAAAAGGACTTATCATTGGAGTCACTACACCTTTTCAAGTGATCGAAAATTCAATCCTATTATCAGGGTATGTTTTAACTTTTTTACTATAAGAACCTTTTAAAAGTATGCTTACTAACTATTACATCAAGTTCTAATATTGGTGATTCTTGAAACAGACAAGGAACAATACCATGCAATATTCTTGTTCTTGGAGCAAACCAACAAATGGTAAAATTGTCATTCAAAGTTCAAACATTAACTTACAGTGGATTGATTTATTTCAGGCTTATAAAAAGCACTTATGATCATTTGTAGGAATGTAAAAGTTGATTTAGCACCTTCAACTATTATAGCTATTATTCTATCAAGTATATTACAGTTCCTTGTGTAGGGATTGTTGTTGTAAAGTAAGCAAGCCACTTCGGATTTTTACCGTAAGATCCATTGTATCAATATGTGTTGCTTCTACAGTTTGCTCTTACACCTGCAACTTCTATTGGTATGTAAACATTATATCCTTTCATAGCTTGAACTAGTGAATTTTGAAATTCAAGTATATCATATTTAAATACAAATGCAGGAACAATGGCAGAATTGTTTAATGTTGGACAACAAGAATACTCAGTTATATTCTTATGGACTTACTTAGTTGCAGCTCTTGCGCTCAAGTTTTGGTCAACTGCCTTCATGTACATCCTGACATAGAAGCATAATGTGAGAGCTTACTCAAAAAATTTACAATACACAGCATATTTACTGTATTCGTTGATTTATATCATTGTTGTAGAATCATCATCCTTAAATTGGACAGGGAGATGAACTTTTTTGTAATCGTAATATCAATACATCATAATGTTTGTAAAATGGTATGTGATAGCTTAGACCATAGAAGTAGCAAGGAATTATAACTGCATCACCCAAGGTAGTAGTAATATATGAACATGAAGCTTTTTTTTGAAATGGTACTTAGATACAACATGTCAATGGGACAACATAACACAAATCACATGTCAATATATGTTCGAATCATGCTACGCAAGTTTCGAACTTGTGACATCTCACATCAAACCCGAATCACTTAACCACTAGGACAATGGTGTTTGTCATGAACATGAAGTTTACGTTTAGAATTTCATTTTGGTCCTTTTGGATACACCATTTCCGTATAAATGTTTACTATATGATGCTTACTTAAGTAATTGTTTTGTGGTTCTATACCAGCCAATATAAGGTCTATCATAAACCTGATTTATATAACTCAATCAGCATATACTTATTATGATGTATGCACACATCATACGATCTAAAACAATCTCCAACCAAGACTACCTAGCAATTTGTAGAATCTTTGCAAAACATTAAGGCCTTATTTGATTTGTAGTTTTGGGTTTTCGTAACATTAGAAAAGTATTTGGTAGAGTATTTTTTAAAACTTTCTAGAAAAATGGTCAACTTGGAAAATGGTTAAACATATAAAATTGAAAATTACTTTTTCTTATCTTCCACCTTTTAAAAAGTATCAAAACACAGAAAACTATACTCTCTCGGTTTCCCTTCTTCCCTTATTGTAATAGTTAGAATTTTACCATCAATTCCTCCTCTCTTATGCCTTATGAAATAAATATTGAAACACACAACTCAAAATTCAACCAAACAGACCTTAACATTTTATGTAAAATTTGGATAGAATAGTTTTAGTAGGTAAGGCATAACTAATAAAAATTAGGCTATAATTAATATGAAAAATTGATTGGGATTGGTTGATCCATGTGGCTTCAATGTGACTTGACACTGTAATATACTGATTCAAGATCTTGTCACAAACACAGACAAATTAAGGTGAGGTGCAACAACTACGAAAAGACTACGGACAGTGAAAATATATAACACATGTATACATCTGTACTAATTTTCTGGTTTGGAGACATTTGTCATGAAAGATAAGATTTCAAAGAGATGTCATGTCATAATAATCCTTAGGTGTATTCTCTTAAATCATGTTACTAACAAACTACCTGGTAAGCCCAATGAATTCGTTCTTCCAGTTAATTAGCAGACCAACAAATTCAGCTAGTAATAAATCATGCAGGAGAATGATATGATACAATGTTAAGTGCAAATGCAAAATGCAATATACAATGGATACTGAATCAAATGATATTTAACGATTGTTGGTATAGGTATAACTAGTGATGTGGAAGGCTCTATCAAACTCCATCTAAGCTTTGTTTTTGAACTTGGTATTTAAATTCTTAACTCTCACTTTCAATCAGAGTTTTCATAACCAGACCTAACCACGGTTCGACCTAGAAAAATCCTAGACCATGAACCACTTCTGTTCCGAACTCAATTAGACATTAGTCGTGCACGAATCCAGATCGGACCTTCAAACCATTGGTCTAACCATCATTTTTATCTAGTTGAACCGTAGTTCTTTTATTTTCCCTTACTTTCTCACCATGTATTTCTCTTTCATTTTCATCCTTTGTATTACTTTGAACAAAGTAAATAAATATATATTGCAAAAATAATCATCGTTCCAAAATCTAAATAGCAAACTCCACCACTTTATTCTTCGCCTCTGCAAGCTCCTCCAAGACCACTACAAGCTTCGTCAAATTTGTTGTCATTAAACTTCTGTCGTTGTGCACTGTTATTGTGTACAAAACTATAATTGTGTTGGTGCATTTGTGCACTGCAACAGTGAAAAACTTCAGTTGCAAACCTTGAAGACCCTCTACAGCTCGCCTATGTAGCATTTTTATTTCAATATTTTTTCGTATACCTTGTAGTTAAATTTTCGTTGAAATTGTTCGTTTGGAAATTTCCCGAAAAGCTAATTATAGGTTCTTCTTTCCATCGGAACAAATGGATGTAGACCTCCTAAAAAAAGACGTGTGTAAAAAAAGAATTAAATGGATTTCAAGAAAAATAAACGATTCAATGATTGCATCGAGCAGCTAAGAAGTTTTGAACTTTCTATTGTATATCCATCAAAATCGGTGTTTGTGTGTTTATGTTTGAGCCGTACAAGAAAATAGTTCATGCGTGTTTGTTACCCGGTGCAACAAGATCCGGTTGTAAGGATAAAAATCTCGTTTCTGGTTTGTACGGATCTCTATGATCATAGTTCACAGAGGGGCCCTCTACCATTTTATGGGTGTAAAATTTTAAAAAAATTTATAATTCCGACGGTTTGAACGGTTGAACAATCAAAATCTTAAACCTTGAGTCATCGCGGTTTGACTCACGGATCGATTATGAAAACTATGCTTTCAATACTTTATCTTATTACCGCTTTGCATACTTATTATATCTCATACATACAAACATGGTTTAAACGTTGAACAATCAAAATCTTAAACCTTGAGTCATCGCGGTTTGACTCACGGTTCGATTATGAAAACTATGCTTTCAATACTTTATCTTATTAGCGCTTTGCATACTTATTCTATCATGTACATACAAACATGCATTTGCATAAATTACTAACAGATACTAGGATTCATTTGGATAGCTTGAGCTAAGTTTCATTTTTGCTTTTAGAAACCAAAAGTTGAAAAATAAATTAGCATAAGTAAAACTTAACAACATATTAAAGTTACATTTGAATTTAATTTTTGGAAATTTTACTTTTGAAAGCAAAAAACCATATCACAAAAGTGAAAACAACATACGGTAAAGTTTGGGCTCGTTCAGCCGAAGCAAATGCACAACCGCCTCAACCACTATATATAATCACAATGATCCCTCGGGAAGAGAGCATATGAATGACATTCAAATGGATGAAACTGGGATTTTGATAATATTCCAATTTTTTTATAGGTTTTAGAAGTAAAAAGGGTAAGGTAGCAAAGCAGATGCAACATTTATTCACCCTTCCTATTTAATAAGGATTTGGGATGTATTATAAAGCCCCACCTTATAGTCCAAAAACATAGATATAAGCATATCGAGATATGCAAGATATTCTGATGTACCTAAATCTGATGTACAAGAAGGTACTGTCAATTTGTACTTGTAACACATATACCTATTTGTATTTATCAGAACAGAACCGTAACTGGGATAAAGCACATAAAACTGTAAAGCGAAAACTATTTGGGAGCCCTATTGTTAGAGTTACAAACTCAAATGTAAGGTTAAATCTATTCACTACAAGGGAAAAAGGCTATTCCAACGGCTCCCAACCGTTGGGAGCTGTTGGAAATGGCGTTGGAATAGCATACCACGCCTTCCAACAGCTTCCAACGGAAGCAACGGGGTTATTCCAACGGCATTTCCAACGGCTACCAACGACAGATAACCGATGGGCGCCGTTGGAAGCCGTTGCAATAAACTGACCAATAAGCCGTTGGTAGCCGTTGCTAATCTGGGTGAATTTTTTTTATAGCAGCACGCGATTCACCTTCCAGCCACACACAATCAATATATATCAATTTCCATTCCATTTCCACTCCATTTCACATATATATCACATATTCAACACATTATACCACAAACAATATAAACAACCAAAAATCAACATCAAACATTACATATTCAAGTTCAACTCCATATTCAAACATTACAACCAAACCCTCACCAACTCCAACTCCATATTCAAGTCAATATATACAATGCAAACACTTAAACATCACCACCTCAAAGTCAATACATACACAATAACCATCAAACACAATCCTCACCACCTCAAAGTCAATATATACAATAACCAACCACAAAACAATAATCATCATACCTCTCAAGCATCATCATCACCTTCGGAAGCACCAGACGACGAAGGGAAGGAACCATGCCTCTGCGCGTACTCCGCTAAACGTTGATTCAGCTGCTCCATTTGTATAGCGCGAAGACGGTCCTGCTCTTGCAACTGCTCAACCATGGTTCTAAGCTCTTTTATTTCAGCTTTGTCACATGCCTTTTGAGCTGCCCGAACCTGCAAATAGAATATGAGATGTTCACATTTGTATTATAATCATTTTCTTAAGCAATGTATATTTTAAAATATAGAAACGTAAATGACGTGATCTTAAGCAATGTATATACCACAAATAAATGCATATTTTTATTACAATATATAGGTTAACTCAACTAGAAATCATCATATGTATAGTGTATCTATAGGTTAATTTATTAAATATAACATTGCAATGTTTATAAGATTACCGCTTGGTTTCCATAGCCATAGCGCCTATTCCGCTGCGTCGGATCCATAATAACGTCGAAAATATTATCTTCCTCCTCTACCGTCAACTCATCGCGATCTGATTCTGAAAGCAGCTCTGCCCGTGCCTCCTGAAACTTTGCCTAAAATAAAAAACAATTACAGGTTAAAATTAGTAGAATAGGATTTAAACATATCGATATTAATAAAATAAGTTTTAAAATATGCATACATATGCAGCCGTCGCCTTATCATCACCATCCCACTGATATGTAATATTGCCGGCATTGTCTGTTTGTCTTGATGCGTGGGTGCGGGTAAATACCTCCATCATAGACACGCGACGTCCAACCGATCTTTCCTGCAATAAATAATTTATATATTTTAATTTTTCATAGCTAATTACCGAACTAATTAATATACAAAATGTAATAACGGTTTAGATAAATTTACCAAGTCCTCACGGTGATGCTGAAAAGACTTGGATCCGCCACGATGCGTTACAGGATTCCTACTTCTATTAGCAGAGTTCCTCTCCGACTCCATCTGCAATTTTATAAATTGAATATTATATTTATACTAATTGTGAAATAATTAACTATATATTTGGTAGAATATTTACCTTGAACTCGTCGGTCTCCCACCAACTCATCTAAGAATCCCATACGGAAGCGCCCATCCAGTTCGGTTTCTTCCCCGATTTTTTAAGAGCTGACATTACCTCCCTGTAATTTTTGGCGACCTTCGAATTCCAGTGGCGCTGAACCATGGCGACATCGGCCTCCGCCAAGTCCACTTGCCCCTGTACAAAGAGAAAACATTACTAAGTGTTCATTTATACTTATTCATATAGTAAAGTAGTATAAACTCACTAGAAATTCCTGCCAGAAGGCCTCCCTGACATGGTCAGGGATCTTACTCCACTTAGGCCAGCAATCTGTCATCCTGCTCATATATGATTGCTTGGAAATGCCAAGCACAACTCCTGAGGGCTCCAAATCAAATCCCCTGAGTTAAATAAAAACAAAGCTTTAGACAAGTATATATATGTATGAACAAATTTATATTGTTATCATTTTAATTTTGATACTTACGCTCCATCAGCCTTCGGCTGCAAATATACAAGTGGTCGAGCCGGAGGCTCACCACTACTCTCGCCGGCCGAGCGAGAAGAGCTACGACGTCTGGAGCCTGACATAATACCTGTTGAAAAGTTTCATTTTTAATTATAGACATAGATAAAATGATGATGATATGTGGTGCATGTAATGATGATGATGGTATATATGTGCTGCATGTGCGTGAATATATAATTGTAAAAATTACCGGATATTACTCAGTCCTCGTCGTTTTCTGATTCAGACTCGATCTCGTGTTCTATATCGTTTTCCTCTACACTCTCAAATGCTTCGACTAATACATTTGTCTCATCATTTAATTGTCCAAAATCAGTTTGATCGTCTGTAATTGTGATTTCAACATTTTCTTCGATATCTGCTTGATAGGCTTGTACAACAGCCGTAAATCCGGCTTTTGTGAAGTTGTACTTTGATTTCATCGCAATGTACTCTGCAGTTGCCGATAATTGAGTGCCGCTAGTACATCCATTCCAAAGAGGTTTCTTAGCAGCATCCAATAAATCATATATTTTTTTCGCTCCAACATTTGGTTCCTCTTCGATGTTAACATCTTCGTTATTAAATTCAACAGTAGGGAACATTGATCGTGCTGCATCTTCAACCATATGTTCTATGAGATTCATCGTACTAACTTCATCACTAATGACCTCTATTGACTGTTCTTCGTTACGTGTTATAATTTCTCCATGACGATCCCACACCAAATAATTGGTTACGAAATCATATTGGCGCAAATGAATCCTAACCATATTCGGTACTAAATGCTTCAACAATTTTCACCTACTATAAGGACAATGAATTTCTACGTTGTTTCCAATATTACTTAAAGCAAATTCGACAAACACATTTACCCCGTTAAGAAAATGTGTACTTATTGAGCCTCCCATTTCTCTTCTTTGATACATCCAGCTCCGATCAATAAAATAATTGACCATTTTTCCTACTGTAAAACCTATGATCAATAGTAAAAAGACTATTAATCAAATTCGATAAACACATTTTAGATTTTACTATTTTTTATAATCCATTTTCGTTTATATACAAAGTTATATTTCTTGCTATTTTGTTTACATTTTTGTACCTTTTGTGATGGTCGGTTATCCTACTTCCCATTACAAACACAATAGTAATTACATTTCTTAAATCATATCATTATAAACAATTTCCCAAAATTTCGGCAGCACTTCCCCCGTGTTCCTTGTATCGTACACAATGCATGTACACAAGGAACAAAAAGGAAATGCCGTCGAAATTTTGTGAACCGTTTATAACGATATGATTTACGAAACGTAATTACTTTATAGTGTTTTTAACTTGTCCAATACAGGGACAAATCCAACAGATATTGTATCAGATGAATATGAATATCTGTTTTGCAATAAAAACGAATATTCATACAACGATCATATACAACACCTGTCAGACGGGGCCAAAAATTCACTAAGGGATTTAAATTTGGTTTTTATGTTACCGTTTTATTAAATATATAAAATAAAGCATATTATGCATTATTATATGAATTATATTCTACTATTTTACTAAATATATATATATAGTAAATTATATGATTTTTACTATTTCACAAAATATATAATTCATGTGTATATATATATACTAAATTATATACTTATTTATTTAATGCTAATATATTTTGAAAAAGATATAATTAATGTTCGTAAAATAGTCCACTAATTCATGTTTGTCTAACATTTTACAAAACATACACAAAATAATTTAAATCAATCCTAACTAATCTAATGCTAATTCACATGCGCATTTATACTAAATTATAAACATATTTACATATGTGCATAATATATACATACACAAACAATTTGGACATTTGGATGGCAATAATTGTAATTAGCATTTAGTTTGGTGTAATAAACAAGCAATATGCCATTGGATACAAATATAACAGCAAATTAACACAAAATTAGAAAAAATAAAAATTGTAGGGTTTTAGGCAAACCTGATTTTGGAGACTTCTAGGGATGGAGAGAGGATGTTGGCATTGAGTGATGGCGTTGGAGCAGCTGCTGGTTGCATGGGGAAGCTTGGAGCAAAAAAGGAGGAGGGGAGGAGTATGGTTTTGGGGGAATTGGGGAAGAAGATAATAATGTTTCAGTCTCGGCCTGATGCAGGTATACGCAAATTTCCAACGGTTCCCAACGGCCGCAAACGGCGTTATTTCCAACGGTTATCAACGGCTACCAACGGCAAGTTAAAAAATAACGAGTCGTTGGTAGCCGTTGGAAAATACCATTGGCGGTCGTTAGAAAGCCTTCGTGGCTATATACTGTATTTCTAGTAGTGATTATGGCTTTGAATTGATGATTGAAGTTATAAACCTGTATCTGTTTCCCAACTTTGTAAAATCTCAACTTAAAAAAATTTATATAGTCGCCTATTTGTATTTTTATGACCATTTTGGATAATTAATTCACTGGATAAAACGATGTTAAATTGATGATTGGACTTATTTTCTATAAAAAATTAAGACAGAGCATTAGCATCATCTTATATTTCTTTGTTCAACCTTAATTCCTGCTATCAATTTTATTAAATTGTCCTTTCACACAATATTATTGAATTTACGAAGTGTTTTATGATTTCAAATAACTACAAAAAGAACTAACAGCAAATTATAACTAGTCATAACGACATATTTTGCATGATTATAGTTGGTATAAGAACAACTAATTGTACAAATGAATCCTTTTTTTAACAACTAATCATGACTAGTCATTACTTGCATGTTCTCAATATCCATACTAATTATACAACCATGATATCACCGACCAAAATTTTACCTAAAAAACACAAATTCATCATTTACAGATATATTTCTACATAAAAAATATTTTGTTAATTGGATAATATATGTTCTGATAACAAAAGATGCATTGTATGGGTCCATTCTAGTTTAAATAAATATATAAAAAAATTCTAGTTTGGATTTTTTTTCTCAAAATATCATATACATTTACTTTTAAAACTAAAATATGATTCCATGTAAAAAAGTAAAGGTAAATCTATATATACTTATAAATTGCCTCAAATATTGCCATCTCATTATTGGCCAAGGTTATATACATACCTGCTACTCAAACTACACATTACATACATAACGTAAGATTTTTACAAATTTCATAATAATGGCCTGGTGGTGTGAAAAATATAAATAAATGACACAGCATGAGAGATGCAAAACTTAGGCAACTAACTCATGTTGCTAGCACGAAAACATCATTCATTATTCATCTGAAGAACTTCATATTTCAGCATCCAAATTAGACAACCAGTTTGTTATGTATAAAAATTGCTAATATCAGATGCTAAACCAACATGCCATGATGAGTTTTCAAAACCTTCAATAACAAGCTAGTATGTGTTTTCCTGTGTATACTTTATATATTGGTCAATAAATTTAAATATATATTGTTACTCATTTATTTAAGTAAAAATCGATATACAAACATATAAAATTTAGTTCACACGAGTAATAAGATAGAAAGCAGTATACAATTAGGGCAAAAGAGCTTTTCCTTTAGTGGTTCATAAACAGTGAAGCTTTGCCAAACATTTAACAAGTGGTTTGCTAAATAATATTACAATCTAACAAGTGGTTTGCCAAACATTTAACAAGTGGCTGCTTTGAGTCTGTGGGTTGTTTTTATTGCTCATTTTTTCTGTTTGCTGTCATTTTCTTGGGAGGTATATGTTCTCCATATGTTTTTCCTTTTTGTGTGAGCCTCTAGAGGAAGGCTTTCTCCTCCTTTTTGCTATTTATATATATATATATATATCTTTCTGTTAAAAATTAAATAAAAAATAAAAAAATAAATAAAAAAATATTACAATCTATGACATATTCAGAATATAGCAGCCTTAATAATATATACTAACCAAAAGTCCACAACTCGGCCTTTACAAGATGAGCTTCAAGCAACTTTTATTTTAAAAGAAATGTTGTTTCATCAACAAGAAAAACAACACTACAACACCTAATGGTGAAAAACAAAACGAATCTAATCAAGATAAAAGGGAGATTACTATAGAGTAAATACCCGTTTCTTATAGCTAAGGAAATAAGTATCAATATCTTTATCATTAATTTATTAAATTATAGCACCAAACCAGCAAAGAATTTTAGATGTGTAATAAAAAATATAAGCAAAAAAGGGTAAAGACCGAAGATGATTACATTGTTAGGAGAAAAAATCTCACTTTTATTACTTGTAGGTTAGCTGAGTGGACTTGATTGATGCTGGCTTGAATTGTTATCCTTTTTATGAATCAAAACTTCAAACAATTTCCATGGCAAAGGTATAAAACTCAATGAAGCTTGTAGAAGCAAAGAATTTATGAGCTAAAAGATAAAATAATTAATATTATACTATATTTCTAAGTAATGCGAGTTACAAATTCAATAGTAGGAATAATATCTCTAATAACATAAAAATAGTATTAAGTATTCAAGAAAGGCGAAAATAATGCAGATTGTAGTTGTCGACAACCATAAGCTTGAATTGTGGGACAGATCACAAAGTCTTGCGTTTACTGCATATAAAACGAATGAATTTACCCTATTGAACATTTGATGCAGCGCGAGATAAAGAAGAACGACTTACCTTAAGTCGCGCCCCTTAATCGCACTTCCCTAGGTCGCGAAAGCGAAGAAGCCAACTCGCTGAAGCCCTAGATCGCTCAAGATTCTAATTCGCGACTCCAGTAGGTCGTACCAGTTTAACTCGTTTGCTCCCTTATGTCGCGAAGCAAAACTCTTTAGGTCGTGAACGACCTATCCTAGGTCGCGACCGACTTTCACGCGTCACACCGCCTCAGAACACTCCACCTGAGTCGTTGCTCAATCCTTAGGTCGCGCGCGACCTTCGTTGATTCACCATAGGTCGCGAATGGCGAACGACCTTCGTTGATGCGGTAATTTCTCCAACCCTAGCTCGCAAGATGAAG
Organism: Allium fistulosum; assembly: GCA_030737815.1. Lineage (NCBI taxonomy): Eukaryota > Viridiplantae > Streptophyta > Magnoliopsida > Asparagales > Amaryllidaceae > Allium > Allium fistulosum. The sequence continues at coordinate 1,041,633,549 of CM060906.1, forward strand.
ACATTTAGGTCGCTGATGATTCCTTGAGTCGCTGAAGAAAACTCAGTAGGTCGTGAATGACCTAGTTATGTCGCAAAGTTCCTTTACTATGTCGCTGCCGTACTTTCCTTAGCTCGCGTAAAGATGCTAAGTCGCGTGACGATTGTTGAGTCGTGTGAAACTTCAGTCGCTGCTGAAGTTAGGTCGTTAAGTCCTGTAATGGGTATTTTTGCATTTATTTTAAGTCGCGTGCGTTTCTTTTAAGTCGCGTGTTGTTACAGTCATGTATATTTTCTTAAGTCGTTGGTCTTGTTTGATGTAACGGTCGTGTGTGTGAAGTTGTAAGCCTATAAATAGGCGAGTTGTGTCATTTGTAAGTGGTTGTTGAATTTGAATAAAATTTCTTTTGTGTGCTTTTGTGCCACCATTAAAATTGGTAGTTGAGTGTTATCTCCTATCTCCACTTTCGGCATTCGAGTGCGCTCGAATCAACGATTGTGAAGCCAATTCACGGAATCAAGTGCGCTTGATCAACGTCGAAGAATTGTAGATCTTCTCTCACGGCATCGTGCGCGATCAACGTGTCGAAGATAGCTAAAGTCCGGCATCTCGCGAGATCAACGGATTAGAGCATTTTGGTATCATCAATCCATCGATTCATATTGTTTCATCTAATCGTTTCATCGATTAGTTTGACACGAATTCTTCAATTCGTCGTCATTCGTTATTTCCGCTGCGTCAACATTTAACTTCTATATCGGCTTTTTCTTTTCAAAAATTTTGTATACATTTTGAGGAATTTGGAAAATGGAATATATAGAAAAGAATATCTTTTTCATAAAATTGGTGTATGAGACACACAATAAGTGCATGTATGCATGAAATGTTGATTCATGAGTTTTGATTCATGACACAAGCTTCAGAGATCATACGACGAGAATACTATATGAAAGCGACAAAAAGAAGAATAACCATATATTGCACACTACAAAGGAGACAAGACTATAATATAGTATGAATATTTTACTTTGAGTCTTAGAATATTGTTAAAATCATTCCTCAAGTAGTCACATATACACACAAAATGATTTATACAAAAATAAGTGTACACTGTGCAAATAACAGCAGGTCGGCCGACCGTCCAGAATCTTCGGTCGACCGACTCTGTGTCCAGTGCACAGATATGCACCGTTTTAATTATATTTGTAAACTCAGCTGACCGGCCCAGGGTTCTCGGTCTACCGACCAGAACACAACGGCTAGTTTTTCTGAAGAGGTGCAATTGTTTATGAAGAGGAATGTTCTTTAATCCAACAGATATTGACACAACTCTTGATTAGAACTCTTCATGAAAGATTGTAACTATTCTACAACTATATAAATATGTTCAATTCACTTCAACAATCACTGATTCTTGTTTATATTTCTGAAATCTAATCTCTATTCATTTCTGCAAATAAAAGCATTCATTCTTATTTAATATCACTAGAATCCTTGATTTAATTTATATACTTCGATTCTACGTGATTATCTTTCTTCTAAATCTTCACACACATATATACTCTTGAGGATTTGATTATAGGAAAGTTGTACTATCAAAAGACAATCAGTGTTATTCAGAACACATTCGTCAACAAACAATTTGTATTAAGTTGAAGTCCTCTTCGGCTGTTGAGGCGGAAAAATTCCTGTTCGGCAGCTCAGGTGTCGTATACCTATTCCTCCGGGTTAAGTGAGGGGTTTAGTTTAAATCCAGAGAGTATTCTGGGACTGGACGTAGAACGGGAAGTTCGAACCAGTATAAAAATTCCTGGTGTGCTTACTTTAATTTTATTTTACTGTTATTACAAGTTTCCGCATTTATTTACCATATTACACGATCCTTAGTACTACACGTACTCTTTCATTTGGTATCAGAGCAAGGTCATCCTATAACCATCACAAAGTTATTTGATATTTATTTCTAGTAATATGGCAACCACACAAATTAACGATGTTAACACTAACACTAATTCTAGTTTCACAGAAGGTCAATCAACATCACGACCTCCACTTTTCAATGGTATAAATTACAATTATTGGTCAACTAGAATGAGAATCTATATGCAATCAAGTGGATTTGATATCTGGAATATTATACAAAGTGAGTACACAACTCCTACTGGAGAATACTCAACTTGGAGTAACACACAAAAACTAGATGCTACATCAAATGCTAAGGCTATGAATATTTTATTTTGTGCATTAGATAGAAATGAATTCAATAGAGTTTGCATGTGCACTTCCGGTTATGAAATTTGGAGAACTCTTAAAGTTTCGCATGAAGGAACGAACAAAGTTAAATTAAGCAAAATTTCTATGTTGAAACATCAATTTGAAAATTTTAAAATGAGGCCAAATGAATCTATAAATGACATGTACTCTAGATTTCAGGATATTTATCATGCTTTATTATCATTAGAACAAAAGTTTACTGATTTTGATGTTGTTACAAAAATCTTAAATTCTTTAACGGACGAATGGGAACGAAAAGTCCTAGCTATTGAAGAAGCAACTGATTTGTCAACATTAAAACCAGAAGAATTGATAGGTAATTTAATGTCCTACGAAGTAAATTTGCAGGCAAAACGAAATGGAGCACAAAAAAAGAAAAATGTGGCATTCCAAGCAGAAAAAGATGATTCCGACTCAGATAATGAAGATATGGCAATGATCGCCAAAAATTTCAAAAAGTTTTTGAAATTCAACAGAAACAAATTCAAGGGAAACAAAAATAATACCAACAAAAATTCCAATAGCAGCAAACCATCATCTTCAACAATGGAATGTTATGAATGTCATAAGAAAGGACACATGAAGAAGGATTGTCCAAATCATAAAAAGAATAATTTCAAGAAGGACAAAACCAAACGAAAAGCCTTTTCAGTCACTTGGGACGACACTGACTCATCATCCTCATCAGAGAGTGAAAGTGATAATGAACAAGCAAATGTATGCTTCATGGCTTCGTCAGACGATGTAAGTGATTTTACTTTTGAAGATTTAATTGAAATAAATTCTGAATTAGTAAATTTAGCAAAGCAACTTAAAAAGAAAAATAAGGAGTTGCAAAGAAAGTTAGATAGAACAGTTTTAGAAGTAGATATGTTGAAAGATGAGAAGATAATATTGGAAGAAGAACTTGAAATTTCTCAACAATCGAATTCTAACTTATCTTCTCAAATTACGTCAATATCTGAAGAACTAGAAATTCAAAAAAATAAAAATGATGTTTTACTTTTCAAAAATAATAGTTTAAACTCTAAGATTAATGATTTAGAGTTAGAAAAATCTAGTCTTAAAATAAAATTTGATGATATTTCTAAAAATGTTTCTAATTTCAATAAAGGAAGAGAAAATCTTTCTAGTATACTAGAAAACTCTCAATCCTCTAACAATAAATCTGGACTAGGATTTAAGAAACAAAATAATTTTGCTAAAAGTAGGATTAATAATAAAATTAAGAAAGATATTAAGAAAACAGTTTATCCAAATACTAAAACCATCAAGATATGGATTCCAAAAACAAATAATGTTTTGATAAGGAATAAACATATCAAAATGTTTATGGAAACTGTTTATAATAACAAGAATTATGTTTATAAAGGGAATTATCTAACTCTTAGGACCCTAAAAAGATTGGGTACCAACTTTTTATAAACTTTTTACAGGTACCACATAAGAAGAGAGGAAAATGGATTTTAGATAGAAGTTGCTCAAAACACATGACTGGAAACAAAGAAATGTTGTCAAACATTATATACTCAAATGGAGGAGCAGTCACCTTTGGAGATAACTCAAAAGGATATATCATCGGCAAAGGCAATGTCAATAGCAACGGTACCTCTAATTTACCTCTCATTACTGATGTTTTATTAGTTAAAAATTTAAAACACAATTTATTAAGTATTAGTCAACTATGCGATAAAGGTTTTAATATAACTTTTTCAGAAAATAAATGTAATATTTTTAACAAAAATCATAACACTATTTTCGAAGGAAAAAGAGATAAAAACATTTATATCTTAAATATGAATGTTAATAATGATTCGAATTTGTGTCTAGTGGATAAAGAAAACGATTATTATCTTTGGCACAAAAGATTTTGTCACATCAATTTTAATACTATTAACAAACTAGCTAAAAATAAATTAGTTAAAGGTTTACCCAATATAAAATTCGAAACTAACATATTTTGTGATGCATGTAAATTAGGAAAATTAACAAAATCTTCTTTTAAATCAAAGAAAGTAATATCTACAGAACAACCACTTGAACTTTTACACATGGATCTTTTTGGTCCAACTCAAGTGCAGTCTATTAATCATAATAGATATGTTTTTGTTATTGTAGATGATTTCTCTAGATATACTTGGATTTTCTTTTTGAAAAATAAAAGTGATACTTTTGATAATTTTAAAGTTTTTGTTAAAAGAATTAAAAATATTAAAAGTTTGAAAATTAAAAATATAAGAAGTGATCATGGAGGCGAATTTGAAAATGAATCTTTTGAACAATTTTGTAACAAGAAAGGTATTAACCATAATTTTTCGTTTCCTAGAACACCACAACAAAATGGAGTTGTAGAAAGGAAAAATAGAACGTTACAAGAATGTGCAAGAACTTTACTAAATGGAACCACTTTATCGAAACACTTTTGGGCAGAAGCTGTGGCTACTGCTTGTTATGTATTGAATCGTGTTTCTATTCGACCATTAACTAAGAATACTCCATATGAACTTCTAAATGGAAGAAAACCAAATATTTCATATCTTAAAGTTTTTGGTTCTAAATGTTTTATTTTAAATACTAAAGATCAGCTAGGTAAATTCGATCCAAAATCCGATGAAGGAATATTCGTTGGATATTCGGAACGAAGCAATGCTTATCGAATTTATAATAAACGAACTCAAATTATTGAAGAAAGCTTACATGTTTCATTCGACGAAAATTTTAAAAATATAAATCCAATTGTTACTATTGATTCTGATGATGAAACTACACAGAATGAAAATAGTAATACAAATGAAAATTTTGATATTCATGAAACCAATACAAAACGTTACTCCTAATATAATAAAATCTCCACCTAGAATTTTAAGAGATCATCCTGTGCAAAATATAATTGGAGAAGTTAATACGAATGTTAAAACCAGACATCAACTAAATCAAGTTGGTCATGTAGCTTTTCTCTCTAACATAGAACCTAAGAATATAAAAGAAGCTTCAACTGATGACTACTGGATTCTTGCCATGCAAGAAGAACTAAATCAATTCGAACGAAATGAAGTTTGGGAACTCATTCCTAGACCCAGTGATCAATCAGTCATCGGTACTAAATGGGTTTTCAAAAATAAAGCAGATGAACTAGGAAATATAACCAGGAATAAAGCTAGATTAGTTGCACAAGGATATAATCAAGAAGAAGGAATTGATTACAAAGAAACGTTTGCTCCGGTCGCCCGACTTGAAGCTATACGAATCTTATTAGCTTACGCGTGTTTTCATAATTTTAAACTGTATCAAATGGATGTTAAAAGTGCATTTTTAAATGGATTCATAAAAGAAAATGTTTTTGTTGAACAACCACCTTTGTTTAATCATGAAAAATTTCCGGATCATGTTTATAAACTCAAAAAGGCGTTATACGGTTTAAAACAAGCACCACGTGCTTGGTATGATCGTCTTAAAGGCTATTTATTAGAATCTGGTTTTGAAATTGGTAAAGTAGATCAAACGCTTTTTATTAAGAAAACTAATAAAGATATTTTAATAATTCAAATATATGTTGATGATATCATTTTCGGCTCGACAAATGAAAAACTATGTCAGGAATTTTCAACTATAATGACAAATGAATTTGAAATGTCCCATATGGGAGAATTGTCATATTTTCTTGGATTACAAATTAAACAAATTGAAAATGGAATTTTTATTAATCAAGAAAAATATTGTTATAATTTAATTAAACGTTTCAGTCTGGAAAACACTGCTGCCAAACCAACTCCTTTGAGCACAACGATTCATCTCGATAGAGATGAAGATGGCAAAAGTGTTGATCAGAAGCTATATCGTAGTATGATAAGTTCTTTACTTTATTTAACAGCGAGTCGACCCGATATTATGATGAGTGTTTGTTCATGTGCTCGATTTCAAGCAAATCCCAAAGAGTCACATATGAGAGCAGTTAAACGCATTATTCGTTATCTAACTAAAACCAAAGATTTCGGACTATTTTATCCAAAAGAATGTCCTTTCAAATTAGTTTCCTATAGCGATGCTGATTTTGGAGGAAGTCGGACGGATCGAAAAAGTACGAGCGGAACGTGTCATTTCATTGGACGTTCCTTAGTCTCTTGGTTTAGTAAGAAACAAAACTGTGTTTCTTTATCAACGTATGAAGCAGAATATATATCTGATGCTTTGGCTTGTGCACAAGTCATATATATGCAACAAACACTACAAGATTTTAATTGTCATCTTGAAAAATCAATAATTTATTGTGATAATACTAGTGCAATAAATCTTTCTAAAAATCCGGTCAACCACTCACGAACAAAACACATTGATATTCGTCATCACTTTCTTCGTGATTGTTTGGAAAAAGGATTAATAAATTTAGAATTTATCAACACTGAAAATCAAATTGCTGACATCTTTACTAAACCGCTAAATGAAAATATTTTTATAAAACTAAGACGTGATTTAGGTATAATGTCGTTTAAAGATTTATGAATAAAAATATGCAAAAATATCGAAAAACAAAAATTGTTTTATTTCTAACCAAAGCAGAACTCGAACTCATGACCTCTGACTTGTTTGCTAGATGTTGTGTTATAGCCACTTGAGCTATGGGTGTTTCTTGTTTTAGTTCTCTTTAAAAAAAAATTTATCTGTTTTGTTTTCAGAAAAACTATATTTAGCTCTTGAAATATAAATCATACATATACAAACAAGTTTTTTTTTAAAAATCTGTGATTATAGTTAAAATTTGTTTCAAACCACTAATTTTTCAGAAAATGGATGATTATATATATGTACTATGCTTATTGTTTAGAACATATACTACAAAAAATTTTACAAAACAAAACTTGAAAAATGTCTTCAAACAATGATTACTATAACTCTGAAAATTCTCATCTATCATACACATCTCCGGACGACGATTGTTCTGATCGCATCCCCGAAAATGGCCCCTATCCTACCTTTCCCATGCCTAAACGTGTTCTAGACTTCTCCTTTCCAGATAAAGACCCCCGACACGGGTGGAAACCATGGGAAGACTCCCATACAGGCTATACACCTGAAAAGAAAAAAGGGAAGAATACGATGGTAATATCTCCAACCACCAAACAAAAAATTGATGAAATACATCACTACCAACGGCAACAAATGGATATGCAACGGGAACTCTACTATGAACAAAAAGTCACGGCAAGACGATTAAGTTTTCTAGAAAAGATTGCCATGAAAATTTGTTCATCAAAGAAGGATGATGTTGCTGAACCTTCTTATAGACCCTCATCATCGTCAAATCATGTTCAAACACCAATAACTCCAAGATGGTCACCGATAGAAAATGTTCCATCTCCAAACTCATGGGAACGAAGATTGTAAAACGGTGGCTAAGCATGTTGTGTGTATATATATATATATGTATGTATGTTGTTGGTATTACAAATAAGATGTATAGTACATTGATAATAAAATATATTTCTATATTTGTATCATAAATAAAACTGCAAAAATGTACTTCTAACAGGGTCGGTCGACCGAACCCCCTGAGTCGGTCAGCCGAACCCTTCCCGAGAATTTCAAACAAAAATTTCCAACAGGGTCGGTCTACCGAATATCTGAGTCGGTCAACCGAACCCTTCCCGAGAGTTTTAACACCCTTCAGATTAGCAGCTCGGTCAGCCGACCCAGTCATTCGGTCGACCAAACGTATAAAACTGCTACTTCTATTTTCTTTTTAAACAACCCATCCATTCACTTTTCAAATTACCTATTCACTCTCACTTTCCCAATTACAGTTTTTAACCTAGCCCCCATTAAAACTTCTCAAATCTTTAATCTTTTCTTCTAAAAACAAATGGCTCCCAAGAAGAAATCAAAGACAACCGGTGGCTCTTCTTCATCTACTCCAGTAGATACACAAATTGCTTCATGGCTAGTTAATGATATAGCTCTTCAAAGATGGATACAACTTCAAGATACCAAAATCTTTGAAGAATCATTTGTAAGTTATCCTGATTTTGCCTCCTACGGTATTGAAAATGCCGCCCTTGAAAGTGGTCTTGATACATTTCTTGACCATAGGAAAAATAACTTGAAAATTAATCATATAATGGTCAAGTTATTTCTAGCAAACCTCAACCTTGTAAATCCACCGAGAAACACTGAAAATTGTATTTGGACATCAGTTTGTGGCACTTCGATTTTCCTTTCCATTGATCGAATTAACCACATTTTGGATGCTAAACCGGGTGGTATCTCATTACATGATGTAGATTGTAATATATCAACTCGTGACCAAATAAGCCATCTATTTTTCGAAGATGATGCACCGGATTTTAGACTAACATCATCGCTTAGACCAAAAGCTCGACTCCTTCATCGATTCATGATGAAATCCTTAGTTCCTAGAGGTGGTTCATATCATCTCGTATATCCTGAAAATTTTAAAGCATTGTATGCTATTTGTAGGAAAATACGAGTTAATTGGTCACAACTTCTTATGGATGAATTTCTCACTTTTAACCAAGGAAAGATGCTCCATATTTATTATGGAGAATACATAATGAGATTGATAAATAGTTTCGTCATCAATGCTCCAGAATCCGAAACCTCCAAAGTCCATATGTTTGATTCACGGACCATAAAGTTAATGATATTACCTGATGTTCCACCTCGATTTATCAAATTTGAGCAATGGAGTAATACTCCGAGAGAACAACAGCGTCGTAGCTATTCTACACCTCAACCATCTACTCATGCTACGGAACGTATAACCCGCCAATCCTCAATTCAACGACCAACTCCCGGAATGAGTACGGAAGAGGCCATTGACATTTTGGCACAAAATCAAATAGCCTTGGATAGCCGGCTACGAAAAATTGATGGTCGTTTCAAGAAGATCAAGGGCTTCTTCGTAAATTTATGGGATGCCTTATCATGTACCTCCGAAGCCGGTGCCTCCTTTGTTACTCCCGGAAAAAGACCCGCACCGAATTTCTCTTGGTCTACTTCAGATAACACAAGTTCTGGTACATCCGGAACTCATGCTCCTCACACTCAAAGACGTGGTAAGGAACATGTTCCTCCGGAAGAAAATATTCGTCCAGAATTTTGGGATTCCGATGATGATGAGGAGTAATCGTATTGTTTTACATTTTATTTTCAAGAATTTCCTTATGAACTATATGTTTCTTTTTATTAAATGTTGTGTATTAAGCAAACATCTTTAATTATTCCTATTTTTGTTTGAATATGTAATATTTAAAGATTCAATGATTCGCATATTACATCTAGTAAGTATTCCTTTTTGTCGATGACAAAGGGGGAGAAATGTATGAAAGCTAACATATTTTTTGCAGAAAAGTCGTCATATATTCAGGGGGAGAATTATAATATAGATAAGTTCTACTTCGTCACATAAGTATTGTCATCAATCAAAAAGGGGGAGAATGTTGATTCATGAGTTTTGATTCATGACACAAGCTTCAGAGATCATACGATGAGAATACTATACGAAAGCGACAAAAAGGAGAATAACCATATATTGCACACTACAAAGGAGACAAGACTATAATATAGTATGAATATTTTACTTTGAGTCTTAGAATATTGTTAAAATCATTCCTCAAATAGTCACATATACACAAAAAATGATTTATACAAAAATAAGTGTACACTGTGCAAATAACAGCAGGTCGGTCGACCGTCCAGAATCTTCGGTCGACCGACTCTGTGTCCAGTGCACAGATATGCACCGTTTTAATTACATTTGTAAACTCAGCTGACCGGCCCAGGGTTCTCGGTCTACCGACCAGAACACAACGGCTAGTTTTTCTGAAGAGGTGCAATTGTTCATGAAGAGGAATGTTCTTTAATCCAACAGATATGGACACAACTCTTGATTAGAACTCTTCATGAAAGATTGTAACTATTCTACAACTATATAAACATGTTCAATTCACTTCTACAATCACGGATTCTTGTTCATATTTCTGAAATCTAATCTCTATTCATTTCTGCAAATAAAAGCATTCATTCTTATTTAATATCACTAGAATCCTTGATTTAATTTATATACTTCGATTCTACGTGATTATCTTTCTTCTAAATCTTCACACACATATATACTCTTGAGGATTTGATTATAGGAAAGTTGTACTATCAAAAGACAATCAGTGTTATTCAGAACACATTCGTCAACAAACAATTTGTATTAAGTTGAAGTCCTCTTCGGCTGTTGAGGCGGAAAAATTCCTGTTCGGCTGCTCAGGTGTCGTATACCTATTCCTCCGGGTTAAGTGAGGGGTTTAGTTTAAATCCAGAGGGTATTCTGGGACTGGACGTAGAACGGGAAGTTTGAACCAGTATAAAAATTCCTGGTGAGCTAACTTTAATTTTATTTTACTGTTATTACCAGTTTCCGCATTTATTTACCATATTACATGATCCTTAGTACTACACGTACTCTTTCATGAAATGCAATAAGCAGATAGATCCAGTGTGTTCTCCTGATTCGTGCTCCAATATTTCTTCAAAAGAACTTTGAACTATTTTTTTTATTATTCTGGCATAATTTCAACCTGCATAGTAATAGTCTCTGATATCTCTTTTTAAACTGCTATCTCACCACCTTCTTATATTCTGCAAATAATTTCTCTACAGATTATCATCTTTAATTTGTGAACCTGATCAAGAGTTATATTATATACTAATCATCAACTGCTTTTAAGCATCAATTGCTTGTGCATATAATTACAAAATGATTTCAGTTTTGAAGATTCATAATTACGTTAGACAAATTAGCTTGAAACTTTGCTAACTTTTTGCTAAATATCGAAAATTTCATATTCAAAAATTGCTTTGGTGGATGTTCTATTAAGAAAAGTTCATCATCCCAATAGGTTAGAAAACTTTTGGATTTTTAGTAAAACCTCTTACTTTATTATCAACCTAGGCAAAATTACATTTTTACTCTTGGCTCCAACCATTCTGGAATATATCTATTTTTTTAACACTTGTTTAATATTTGATATCCAACTTTTTGATTCTAAAAAAGTTTCTTTCAAATTAGGTTGCTTACATAAGAGAAAACAAAGATGCACAAGCTTAAACTAAACATGTAATTGCTACTTTAAATTCAAATCAAATGAACTTCAAAACTTCCATGCTACTCTTAATTTGCAATGTTTGTACTTAAAAATATCCTATCATCAAAATGATACCAAAAAAATAGATGTTGTCAAGCTATGCTACAAGCTTCGAACAGCCCAAAAAAGAATCAAATATCAATACCGAGCATAAAAAACTAACACTGGATCATGATATCAAAGATGAAAACATGAGTAACTAACGCAGCATACAGGATCACCAATTCACGAATTGATGAATTCGCGGAAAAATGAATTGATGAAACAAGATGAATCGATGGATTGAAGATACCCAAGTGCCCAAATCCGTTGATCTCTCGAGATACCGGATTCTAGCTATCTTCAACACGTTGATCGCGCACGATTCCACGTTAGAAGATCTACGATTCTTCGATGTTGATCTCGCGCACGAGATTCCGTGAATCGGCTTCAAGTTCGTTGATTCGAGCGCACTCGAATATCCGAAGATGGAGAAAGGAGATAACACTCAACTTTCAATTTTAATGGAGGCACAAAGCACAAACCAAATTTTTATTCAAAATCAACTCCTTACAAATGGCAGCATACCCCTATTTATAGAAAATTACAACACATATGACTTAACAATCATCCGACCTAACAATACACGACTTAACGACATAAGAAAGTGACACAACAGTTACAAACGACACACGACTTAAAGAAATACAAACAAGCTTCAGGAACGACATAAGAAAAGTAACGACTTAAGACAATGCGACTTAACAAAATACAAACATCGACTCAAAGAAGCGACGCAAGAAAACAGCGACTTAACAAAGTTCGCGACTTAAGTAATTCTGATGAATCTGTTCGCGACCTATGGAGGAACGACCTAAGGAATTTGCGACCTAAGAGTCTTCAGTAGCTTCGCGATTTAAGGATCTTTGACTTAGGGATTCTGATGACTCTGTTCGCGACCTATGGTGGAGTTCGTGACATAAAGAGATGCGGCTTTGGAAATCTGGAGCGACTTAAGGAGACGCGACTTAAAGTAGGTCGCCCGCGACCTAAGGAGTTCTGGATCGTCTTCTTCCTCGCGACATAGGTAGGTCGCTTGCGACTTAAGGACTTCTGGAGCGGCTTCTTCTTCGCGAACTAGGATTCCTCGACATAGTGAGGTAGGCGCTGCATCATCCTCCCCTGGTTGAAAAGAATTCGTCCTCGAATTCACGCTCTCCTCTTCAAGCACCTCCTCATAATACGGAATTAAGTGTTTGACATTGAAAACATCAGAAGTATGAACATTTTCCAACAACCTTAACTGATACGCATTATCATTGATCTTCTTCAAGATTTCTACTGGACCAATCTTTCGAGCTCTCAACTTGTTGTAAGTTCCAACAGGAAATCGACCTTTCGTCAATACTGCATAAACAAAATCACCCTCTTTGAAGTCCACACTCCTTCGCTTCTTATCTGCCAATTGCTTATATTTTTCATTTGACTTAAGCAATTGTTCATGAACAATCCTATGACACTCCTGCAGCTCATTCACGAAATTACAAGCTCGTTTAACAACCCCTTTCTGAAGTGGAACTGTCGACAAATCCAATGGTCCCTTCGGAATTGTTGAATACACCACTTGAAATGGACTGAATCCAGTACTTCGATTAACGGCATGATTATGTGCGAATTCTGCCTGACACAATTTCACATCTCAGCTCTTCAAATTATCCTTCACAAGACATCTCAACAAGTTTCCCAAAGATCTGTTCACAACTTCTGTTTTCCCATCCGTTTGTGGATGATAGGCGCTACTAAAATTCAGCTTAGTCCCAACCATCTTCCACAGACTCAACCAAAAATGACTTAGAAATCGAGTATCCCAGTCCGAAACAATAGACTCAGGTAGCCCATGTAGTCGATAAACCTCTTTAAAGAACAATTGAGCAACACGGACTGCATCGGCGGTCTTCTTACAAGCTATGAAATGTGCCATCTTCGAAAATCTATCCACCACAACATATATAGAATCATTCCCTCGTTGAGTTCTTGGCAAACCCAAAACGAAATCCATGCTAACATCAACCCATGGTCTAGTAGGCACAGGCAATGGCATATACAATCCTGCATTCGTAGCTGTCCCTTTGGAAACTTGACATTTGTGACATCTCTGCACAAAACTTTCAACTTCTTTCCACATGGAAGACCAAAAATATGATTGAGAAATCAACTGTAATGTACGATCTCTTCCCACATGACCTTCTTCATGCAATTCCTTCACAATCTTCATTCGCAAACTGCACTCCGGTATACACAACCGATTTCCCTTGAATAGAAAACCTTCTACCAACACATACTCATCTGTCCTTCCTTTCTTGACTTCATCTACAATCTTGGCAAAGTAAGGATCCTCAACAAACAAATCTGGAAATACATCAAACCCCGTCACTTCAACTCTCATCGTAGTCAACAAGTGATTTCTTCTACTCAATGTGTTTGCCACACGATTTGTAACTCCCGACTTATGCTTTACAACAAATGTAAACTATTGCAAGTATGTGATCCATGAAGCATGCCTGGCTATAATCTTATCCTGTCCCTGCAAATGTTTCAATGCTTCATGGTCAGTATACAACACAAACTCTTTATGAAACAAATAGTGTCTCCAATGCTTTATGGCTTGGACAATAGCATAGAACTCCAAGTCATAGGTACTGTATCTTGTCTTGGCTCCAGAAAGTTTCTCGCTAAAATAAGCAAGTGGACGACTCTTCTGACTCAACACTCCTCCAATTCCAACTTTGGATGCATCGGTATGTAACTCACATAGTAACTGAAAGTCCGGGTATCTAAGAATCGGTGTTGTAGTCAAGAGTGTCTTGATCTATTGGAAAGCAGAATCAGCCTCTTCAGTCCACACAAATTGCTTTCCTTTCATACAATCTGTCACTGGTGCCATCACGCTACTGAAATGTGGAATAAACCTTCGGTAGAATGATGCTAAGCCATGGAAACTTCTCACTTCAGTTACAGTCCTGGGTTGTGGCCAATCCTTGATTGCTTCAACTTTACTTTGATCCACCTGGATACATTCCTTGGACAATACATACCCCAAGAACAAAACACTGTGCGTCATGAAGATGCACTTCTTCGTTGCCGCGTAAAATTGCTCTTGACGAAGTATCATCAACACTTCACGCAAGTGTTGTAGATGCTCTTCTGTGCTTCCACTGTATATCAATATATCATCAAAGTATACCACCACGAACTTTCCAATAAACGGTCGAAAGATCTGATTCATCACTCGCATAAAAGTACTTGGTGCATTCGAAAGACCAAATGGCATAACCAGCCATTCATACAACCCCTCCCGTGTCTTGAAGGTTGTCTTCCATTCATCCCCTGGTCGAATTCGAATCTGATGATACCCACTCTTCAGATCAATCTTTGAAAAGATAGCAGCTCCACTCAACTGATCTAACAAGTCATCCAATCTTGGCATCGGTAATCTGTACCTCACCGTAATCTTGTTTAGTGATCAACTATCTGTACATATTCTCCAAGTTCCATCCTTCTTTGGCACTAACAATGCTGGTACTGCACAAGGACTTAAACTTTCTTGTACGCGCCCTTGTTCAAGTAACTCTTCCACCTGCCTTCTCAACTCTTCGTGCTCCTTTGGACTCATTCTATAATGTGGTCTATGTGGTAACACAGCTCCCGGAACAAGATCAATCTGGTGTTGTATGTCTCTCAACGGTGGAAACTCTTTCGGTAATTCTTCAGGAAACACATCTTCAAATTCCTTCAACACTGGCTTAACTTCCTCAGGAATTTCAACCGCTTCACTACTTTCACGTCCAATCAACAGAAATACTTCAGGGCTATCCTCTACTTCTTTGACAAATTCCTTCAAAGATAACAGAGTCTTTAGTTCCTCGATTTCCTCCAACTTGCTTTCACTTTGTTGTCGCCTTTTAGGAGCTAAAGTGATTCTAGTACCATCGAACATGAAACTATAGCAGTTAGTCCTACCATCGTGTTGCACGGCTCTATCAAACTGCCACGGTCTTCCCAACAACAAATGACATACATCCATATCCACCACGTCACACCAAATCTCATCTTTATACTTCTTTTCGATGGAAAATGTTACACAAGCTCTTCGACCAACCTTCACTTCCCCACCTTTCCTCAGCCAAGCCAATTTGTAGGGTTTGGGATGCTTCTCTGTCTTTAACGCCAATTTCTTTATAGCTTCTGTAGAGATGATATTATCACAACTCCCTACATCGATAACAAACTTACAAACTTTTCCCAAAATAGTGCATGTCGACTGAAAATATTACTCCTCAACCAACTAGTCTCCTCTTCCTGCTTTGGCGTCAAGCAAGATCTCTTCATCATTAAAGAATATCCTTCGTCTCCCGTCAATAATTCTTCTTCCTCCTCAACCTGTGGTGAATTGGAAGATTCTACTTCTGCATCCTCATCCTCAATCTCAGCAACCATCGCTCGCTTCTTAGGCTTCGGGCATTCATTGCTCTTATGACCAAACTCCTGACCGTTATAACACTTGAAACTATTGTTGACCTTGGTTTTAGCAGCTTCATTGACAACCGGTTTACTAATAGTCTTGGAAACATTAGTATTGCTACTAGCCCCCTTCACCTGATTGCTCGAACTTGTAAACGCACCACCTCCTCTTCTACCTTGCTTCTCCCAAGCTAGAGCCTTCTGGTGTGCTTCAGCAACGGTTCTCGGATCAAACATATTTACCATATCCTGAATTTGCATTCTCAATCCTCCAACAAATCTGGATGTCAACTGTTCCTCCGTTTCCATGATATCATTTCTAGCAATCAGTTGATAAAACTCATCTACATAATCATTTACCGACTTTGTCCCTTGTCTTAGATTCTGTAAGCACTGATACATAAGAGACTGATAATTATAAGGCAAGAAAGAAGCCTTCATCAACTTCGTCATCTTTTTCCATGAAACAATCTTCGACTTTCCCATTCTTTCCCGTGTAAGTTTAGTTTGTTGCCACCATGCCATAGCTCTTCCCCTCAAACGTGTGGCAACCAACTTAACTCTACGATGCTCGGGCACTTCCTTGAAGTCAAAAATTTCTTCAACATTTGATAACCAATCCAGAAACTCTTCTGCTAGCATTCCCCCTTTGAATTCTGGAATCTCTGTTTTCATCCCCGACTCCCATCGACGATCATCTTCGTAATCTCTATTTCGATTTCGCCTTTAGTCACGGTTTCGACAAGATCTACTACCATCATCACTGGATTCCTCCAAATCTGACGTATGTCGATGTCGATTCTGACCATCAACATTTCTGCTACCACGCACGTCTCTTTCTCCCGACACCGACGGTTCTCTTCTTTCCCGATCCGATGTTGGTGACATTCTTCTCCTCTCAGAATTTGACGGAGAAATTCTATGTCCACTTTGATTTGAACCAGGCGATGCTCTTTGTCGAGTTTGATTCATATCCATCATTAGCCTTTCCAATCTACTAATTCCCTTATCAAACTTCTCATTGAATTTATCACTAATTCGTTGCTCCATTTGTTCAGCATCTTCTCTTCGATACACATCTGCAACATTCTGATGACGATTAACTCTTCTTGGAGGCATTGCCAAATCTTCAACAAATTCAAACACAAACTTCAAATCTCGAAACTTCACATCCAACGAACTTGGAAAAGTTCGTCTCTAAGCTCTGATACCAAATGACACAGCGTACAGGATCACCAATTCACGAATTGATGAATTCGCGGAAAAATGAATTGATGAAACAAGATGAATCGATGAATTGAAGATACCCAAGTGCCCAAATCCGTTGATCTCTCGAGATACCGGATTCTAGCTATCTTCAACACGTTGATCGCACACGATTCCACGTTAGAAGATCTACGATTCTTCGACGTTGATCTCGCGCACGAGATTTCCGTGAATCGGCTTCAAGTTCGTTGATTCGAGCGCACTCGAATGTTCGAAGATGGAGAAAGGAGATAACACTCAACTTTCAATTTTAATGGAGGCACAAAGCACAAACCAAATTTTTATTCAAAATCAACTCCTTACAAATGGCAGCATACCCCTATTTATAGAAAATTACAACACATATGACTTAACAATCATCCGACCTAACAATACATGACTTAACGACATAAGAAAGTGACACAACAGTTACAAACGACACACGACTTAAAGAAATACAAACAAGCTTCAGGAACGACATAAGAAAAGTAACGACTTAAGACAATGCGACTTAACAAAATACAAACATCGACTCAAAGAAGCGACACAAGAAAACAGCGATTTAACAAAGTTCGCGACTTAAGTAATTCTGATGAATCTGTTCGCGACCTATGGAGGAACGACCTAAGGAATTCGCGACCTAAGAGTCTTCAGTAGCTTCGCGATTTAAGGATCTTCGACTTAGGGATTCTGATGACTCTGTTCGCGACCTATGGTGGAGTTCGCGACATAAAGAGATGCGGCTTTGGAAATCTGGAGCGACTTAAGGAAACGCGACTTAAAGTAGGTCGCCCGCGACCTAAGGAGTTCTGGATCGTCTTCTTCCTCACGACATAGGTAGGTCGCTTGCGACTTAAGGACTTCTGGAGCGGCTTCTGGAACGGCTTCTGGAGCGGCTTCTTCTTCGCGAACTAGGATTCCTCGACATAGCGAGGTAGGCGCTGCATCAGTAACTTCTAAAAAAAAAGTCAATGGTAAGCTGACAGTAGCAAAGCTTTACAATAGCCGAAGTAGTAGCAGATAAAGAAAAGATAGTAATCAATAGATTAAAAATCGCGAGCAGTGAAAAAATAACTGTAGTACCTCTCACGTCACTTCAAATTGGCAAGGGACAGATATAGGGATCTGGGCAGTTGAAATATTGGCTGTGTTTAGGGATTAAGATCGAATGTTGATAATGGAGATGAGGGTTTTGTGATTCAAACGTTGATCGACTGTCGATGACAAAGGTCGGGGTTTCACGATTCAAGGGATTGTTGACAACCAATTTGGGGATAGATTTGGCTATTGTTTTATGGAGATGACAAGGGAAAGAAGATAGTATTTTCTGAAGGAGGCGATGAAGGGAATAAGTGCATTTTTTATTCCCACACAAAATAAATTTGTTTCCCGCCTATTAATTGAATAGCGTTGAGTCCACCATACCGATTAGCTTCGTAGTGTTGGAAACCCTACGATGCATAGCATTGGAGCGATGATATGCGGAAATGCTATGTATTTGTGCTATCAAAAGTCCATATTTTTGTAGTGGATCTACAAAACTTATCCCATTTTAAAGATTGAAAGTAAATGAGTTGGCAAATGCTATAAACTTTAGGATGTGATGTTAAAGGCACATGGACCTAATTTATACAATTAGCGATTGAGCGACCTGCTTTATAATTCAATTATGAAATAGGGACCCGAGATTAATATTCAGTTTACCAAAAGATCTATGAGCGATGAATTTGGCCAAACCACTACAACACTAGCTATGGTGACGTATGGACATTGATATTTGAATTATTTAATATTAATCACCGACTTAATTCACATCTGTGAGTCACACAATCATATTTGTGAATTCTTTGAACAACTGCACGATTTAACTAGTTTATAAAGTGTTATAAATTAATTAAATCAATTAATATAGAAGAAATATTAATTACTAATTTATTTGATGTTTGGGGTGTTTTTAGTAATTATTTGGATGTGTATATGAATATTATTTAGGGGTTTTTAGGCTCAAGGAAAAAGTTGAAGAAAAATTTAGTTGTAAGGACAAGAAGTTTGTTTTTTAGTTTGAAGGACACTTTCTAGTGTAAATCATAGAATGATAGTTGTAACTATCATTTTCTGTTTACACTAAAATGTGTCCTTCAAACTAAAAAGCAAATTTGTTGTCCCTGGGACTAAATTTTTTTGCAACTTCTTCCTTGTGGCTATTTTCCTGTATTATTTATATGCGTATCAATATACAATATTGATATATATTTAAATAAGCTTTACATATATTTAATAACTTTGATAGGCTTTAAAAAAAATTTGCCCGGATGGGATAAAATCATAACCAACCATAAGGAAGAATGAAATGGTCTAAATATTGATTTAGATTTAACTAGGGAACTAAAAAGGAGGGTTTTAAAAAAGAAAATGAGAGAGGATTTTATTCTCTCCATAAAACTAACCTTACTCATTAACTCTATTCATTCAATCTTTCCACTAAGGTAAAACATCATTTTGTTCTCACTTTATAACGATTATATATATATGTATGTATATATAAAATCATTGCCTCATCATGCTTTATAATTGATATCATAATTTATACAATTAATGGGATGATTTGATTTAATTTAATTCATTTGTTCAAAACTGAAAGTTTTTATATATGTAAAATTACAATTCCATTTATGAATACGATTCAATATATATGTAATTATTTTATAATGTAATATATATCTTCAATAAGTTAACTAATATTGATGTGGCGACCCACCTTTTTGAACGGTTTAAATTGACAATAAACCACACATGTCTAACTCAAACCATTAAAAAGGGCAGATTATTAGTGGGATTTAATAAGAAAATAAGAGAAAGGTAGGAAAGCAAAACACAGAATCTCGCAGCGGAATGATAAAATATAATAATTAAATAAACAGTTCATGAAGTTGTTTTACAATATACATTTGATACAATTTTACAACATAATTCAGAGTACAGTCAACAACATACCAAAATAATGCAGCGGAATTATAATAGTAAATACGATCTAGGAAACTCCATCTTCATCTTCAAGGAATATTGTCTTCGAACATTGAAATACTTAGGCTGACCCGAGCGTAATGAAAAGACAAAATGCTCGATTCAGAACTAAAAGTTCTTATGTAAGTCAAACTAAAATAACATATAACAGAAGTGTAATAGCGTCAGAGATGTTTACGGGATTTTACATCTCCTATCTAGTGTATAATATGCGTGCAATAACTTAAGAGATGTTATGAGATTTTCCATCTCATAAGTATCCGTCAAAATATCTATATATAGTATAATACTCTATATATGTAATGTCTAATCAATAAAATAAATATTTTTCCTAGCGTTAAGGCTTTTCATTAATCCCCTTTAACACATTTTTAAGCATTGTTCTACAGTTGACCATGTGACACAACCGGTAATGTTGATAGCCAGGGAGGCACCGTGATAAGACAACACTAAAAAAAATCATAG
This sequence comes from Allium fistulosum, assembly GCA_030737815.1. Classification (NCBI taxonomy): domain Eukaryota; kingdom Viridiplantae; phylum Streptophyta; class Magnoliopsida; order Asparagales; family Amaryllidaceae; genus Allium; species Allium fistulosum. The sequence continues at coordinate 1,041,654,185 of CM060906.1, forward strand.
TGGTTGCGTATAAGGATAAAAGTATGACAAGGCACGTGAGGCAATGCCCAACGTAGTATTCTACAAGTTTACCCTTTCTGGCTTGTCGTAACACATCGTAGCCACGACTGCCGATCGAGTCCACCACCCCCAAAATCCAATCAATATGCACCGATCAAGTCAAAAACAATACAGTAATACGAAGGGGTGGAGCCCCTAAAGGTAGCTAACCCCTTGGTCAGATAGGCTCATGTTTTAGTCATTTCAAATTGACACAAGTGTCGGGGTCATCCATTATCGTTCTCTTTCTTCAAATCCCGCAAATATTCACTAGTTCAACCTCAACATTTTGGATAACATCCACCGCGTACACGGTTGTTAAAGTGGTTTTAATATTGACAGATAGTATGCCAATATTCGGCCCCGGTCTCTTTAACAACCAAACGTCATTTTTCACACCGGTTCGTTCTTTTAAATTTCAAGAACAAGTCATATTTCAAATCAAAATATCAGATTCACTTCAAAATCATTACGAATTCAAAATAGGTTATACCTTTATGTCAAAGCCTTCGTATTTAAATCAATGATTTGAATCTAAGTAATTCCCCTTTAAAAACTATTTGAATATTGAAAATGTTTTTGAATAATTAAAATAGTCTGAATATTGAAAATAGTTTGGATAATTAAAATAGTTATAATATTGAAAAATATAGTTTGGCTAATAAATATAGTTTTAATATTTGGAAATAGTTTTAATATTGAAAATAGTTTAGATAATTAAAGTAGTTTAAATATTAAAATTGTTTATATTAAAATTGTTTCTTTCTTTCACAACAAGGGTCAAATTCCAAATCATAACGATTTCCATTCTTTGACTTCCAATTTCAGTCAAACCTCATAGTCAAAATTCCATTTAAATCAACCTCAATTTAGCGATTTTAAACTTTATTTCAAATCCAATTTAAATAGTTCCATTCGAAGGCAGAAGTCCCAATTCACATTCTCATTTTGAAACAATTTAGTTTAATTCGATTTCACATCCAAACTTGGAAATACCAATTTAAACCATTTTAAATAAAGAAAATTCAAAGTTTAAATTAAAAATTAAACCTTTCAAATAATTCACTTTCAATAAATTCAAATCATATCTCAATTTCAACTTAAGGTTTCAAATTAATCCTTAAATAATTTCATTTAAACAGTTTCAATTTCAACATTTCAAATCTCGAATAAGAAAATAATTTAATTCATATAAATCAAAAATTTATTTTCTTTAAAACAATTTCATTTAAACCAACTCAAAATTTAAGGTTTTAAAACATTTAATTTAACCAAATCCGGTGTTCGTATATAATTTTCTACCCTATGACCAAGTGATCATTTATTCAATTTATTTACATGGATGAATATATATCATTTCAATCCATATTTAAATGACACAGGTATATATCATTTCAACCTATTTTTTGGTTCATTTCGAAAAGTCCAAATAATAATATAAATGATGTCAATTAATAAATAGGTAAAACAAGAATATGTCAAATAAATAAACAACCATACATCCAACATATCAATCAATAGGCATCCAACTGCAATCAATATCCAAATCAACCAATAAATCACAACAGTTACTAGTCATTAATTGTCGGTGTTTCGCTAGCAATTAAATTCAATATTAACTTGATTGTCAATTTAATTCAATATAAAATTCAAATTAGTTTAAATGTCAATTTAAACTACCAAACAGCAATCAATAAATTTTTATCACTTCATGATTTCATTTTAACTAACATCAAAAAGTTTAGTATTGCATGAGTTGGTTAAATCATTCACCTTTGATTTAAAGCCCATTATAATCCAATAAAAGCCCAAAATCTCAACAGTCTCAAAATTCAACCAAACCAGTTTCATATTGTCTGAAATTTCAATACGAGTCCAACGAAGAAACCGCGCATGAATTGGAGTTCGTATGCAAAAGTTATTCGAGTTAGAATATTTGAAATTTAAAATTAATTTAAAATAATAAAAGGGCAAACTCATAATTTCCATTACCTTCTCAAACCCTAGTCGAACAACGCACCCGCCAGCCGCCACACTTCATCATCCAAACGCCGCGCCTACGTGCGCTTTCGACCAGATCGGAGGCCACCACCATGCTCCATGTCGAGAGCCACACCCACGCCTGAGTCGCCAAGGCCTCCGGCGCCGCCACGTGGCCCCGCCGCCGTGCGTCTACCACCGCCGATTCTGGCGAATTTCATCGCCTATGGCAAGATCGAACCCCATGGATGAACGTTGCTCGTCCTCCTCTACACGCCAGTTCCTTCCAATCGTTGTATAGTCAATGATCCAGCGTTAAACGACAAACCCTAACATGAACGTCCAAGACTTCTTCACCAATTTCTGATCAAACCAAGACTTAATTGCAAAAACGAATTGCAGACGCTGATTCCATTCATCGAGAGCTTCGCGATGATATATTATATGATAATTTTTGAGCTGTTTGGATTAGATTTAGAATTGGGAATTTAGGGTTTTGAGATATTCACCATTGAGAAAAAGCAGATGGATTGGAAAGTACGTAGAAAAAAAAATTGAATTGAAGGCTGCTAGGGTTTATAACAATATATATATAGACAAGGATTGAAGAGGAATGGATGGAATAGATCGATTTGGGCCAAAGCGATAACAAAGGCCCGAATAGCCCGTTTCGTTCCCGAAACGAAAAGAGGTCATCCTGTATATCGAAATATTGGGTTGTAATATTTTTAAACTCAATGAAACTAATATCAAACCCTAATTCTATTGTATATTGAAGTTAGCTCTAAAATCAAATTACATTTATTTTTACACGTTAATTAAAAACGAATTATTATTAAACTGATTTAATCGCTTTTAAATTCCAAATAAAAAGTTTTCTATCATCATTCTTGGTTAAACTGGAATTAATAATCTTTTAAAATTAAAATTTTCCATGTTAAATCCACGATTTAAATATTTAATTAATTTCACCCTCTAATTACAACCGTAATAAAATCCTAGTTAATTATATTTGAATTTCAAACAAATTCTTCCATTTTGATTTGCATGTCCTTTACATTACATCAAATTTCCTAATGTAATTTATTTAACACAAGTTTCTAATTTATTTCACTCATCACTCTACAATTAACATCTTCTCTCGTATTAATTGAAACATTTCAATTACATTAAATTTCCCATTGATTAGCAAATTAATTTCAAATGGATTTAATAATAAGATGAGAAATAAAACAATTGTTACATCTTAGTAATTTAAACACATTTATAAAATTATTGTTTACAAACAAAGGTTAATAAATTTACGTACTAAATAATTGATTTCATTTTCTATATTAAAACCAATTTCAATTAATAACATATGATTACATCAACTGATACATCATTTATTATATTCCTTATTAACCTTTATTATTTTAATTAATTGAAATTACATTAACATGGTTGTCAATTACATTCAATCAATATTATTAAATTATATACTAATACGCGTTACCACTTTCCATTTCATTAAACTTAGTTGTTTTAGGATTTTATCTTAAAGTCAAAATTTATAATCTAATAAAATTCACGTTAATAAATCATAAATTTTAATTTCTGACAATATTAAATTCCAAAGTTTTATTAAATTGAATATTTTTAATTGTTAAAATGCAGGTCATTGCAATCTCCCGACCCAAAACTTTTCGTCCTCGGAAACAAACAAGAAGGAATCAATTTATTTGATTTATTTTATTCAAATAGTCAATTTGTAAACAATTTAGCTTACATATTTAAGTTTAATATAAATTTAAAAATAACTCAACTTTCACGAAAAAATTCCTAAGTCATAAATTTATGACAAAAATCAGCAGCATCTCCTCTGCGCGGTTAGGTTCAAAAAAAAATAAGAATATCAATAATTACATTGTATATATCTTATTTTTTAAATAAAGCATCCAAAACCATGGGAAAACAATAAAATACCATTACAAAAACCATAATCCGAAAATGTACCTATTTGTCTGGCAAACAAAACTCTATTTATAAAACCAAAAGCAACAACTATTGCTTTTATAAACCTGTATCTTACTTACATAATCCAAAAGAGTTAAAACTATGTAAAAAGAGCAATATATTAGTTGTTGCAATCAATAGCACAAACAACACAACATATATAATAATCATATGCAAGCAAAAATAGTACGACCATTATATGCAACAAAAGAATCCATCACACATTCATAGCAATAAAAAACTAATGATTTGTTTGGTTCAGAAATTTTTCATCGTACACGGGTGATAATAAACTACCAAGTGTACCTTACGCTCAACAACCTTAGATAATTACTTAATAGATTATTTATACAACCTCAAACATTTGAAGTATCAGTTCACAAACTCCCCATAAGCCAAACAACAGAGAATTTAAATATTATTTAAATTTTTACAATGTACAAATATCATATATATACAATATCAATTCTAATCGCTTTCTTGACTATACGCATTTCACTTTCGAGCTAGTATTGATAACCCGACCACTCTAGTGCGGACCTTGATCTGATTTCTTGATTATAAATCTCCATTCTCCTTGCTTAGCTACAAACTAAGATAGAAAACTTCAAAAATCATATCAAAAATTCGTATCAAATGTTCGACGTCAAGAATCGAATGAAAAATCCTAACTCAGACTGGTGTGAATTTCCACAAATCATGTATTCAAATCTGGATTAGAACTGTTATGTGGATAAAATAATCTACGCACAACTTGCATTATTTATTCTATTGGTTTCTTTAACACATCTTTTACTTTTTATTTATCTTCAATTCTATTCATTCATACAAGATCATCTTTTATTAATTTACATTCACTTACTTGCATAAATTATTTTCCATTTAATATTTGAAATCATCAATGAATACATTCTTAAAGTTTTACATATGTTTCTTTTCAATTTAATTCACATTTATTTACTTATATAACTTGATTTCCATTTAATGTTAATATTCATTAATGAATCATTTCATACTTAAGTTTCTCTACTTTTTAATTCGCATTTATTCCTCCATATATAGTATCATTCAATCTATTTCTGAATCATTCCAATATTTTCTTAAGTTTATAATCATTTACATAAATAGTATTCTCATTTTACTATTCAATTTAATTATTAAGCATTTCAAAACATTAACTTAAGTTTATAACATTTCTTGTAAGATCTTAATTCTTTATATGTAGATATATGTTCATTTTGAAACATTTTTTATGACTTAAGTTTTTACTTGTATGATTTTCCATTATCTTTTAATTTACAAGTTACAAACTTCAATTTTTATAATTTCAGTAAATACTTAGCTTTAATTTCAGATTTCAGTTTGGAAGTTTCCAACCCTTTAAAATCATCGAAAATTCCATTTCATTTCAATAATTGAAATCGTTGATTAACTGAAAACTTAAGAACTAATTATCGGGTTTCGTTTCAAATCATCTTGAAATAATATATACTTATATTTTTTATATCAAATCATGCTTAGGAAATTAAAATTAAAATTTGTTTATCGAACAAATGTGTAGCAAAACTGCTATAGTGGTCTTCCTACTTTAAAACTCGAAAATGAACGTCGATGATGCCATGATCATCACCGAAATTATTTTCCAACGACAGAAGAGGGGAGTACTGAACTTATTTTCTTTAAAATTCTTTTTTAAAACATTCCTTTCAAATCTTATTGAAAATATTTCTGTCCGAAAATACTTCCAAATAATACTAATATTATTTTTCCAAATCTTTGAAAACCAAATTCAAAACATCAGAACTTAAGTTCTTAAATTTTTAGTTTAAATTCATTTTATTTGTAAATCCTTTTTTATAAACCATATTTATAAAATTACATTTTCTCATAACCTACAATAGTCAATAGTTTTTAAGAACCTTGACCAACCAACAATAAATGACAATAATCGAATATTATCATTTACTAAGAAACAACACAATAAAAATAACTATATCAATTTATGAAAAAAAATTATATAAAATATAATACTAGGCAAAATTATTTCATTTACCTATTTTTAAAAACAATATTGTGTCGGTTTACTCCGTTCAAGTATTTAGAAATCCCTATCGATGCCATAGCATCCTATGTACCGACTGAAATTCATAAATAATCAACAGAACAAATTCACACAATGCAAAACAATTTTATATAGCACTAACAAATACGCTCTCTCATATATATCTCAGACTCATTATAGGGTATTGCTAACCCTATCTCTAATGAGTTTAACCCCATACAGGCTAAGGTATTTCTAAACCAAAGCTTTAATACCAAATGTGACAACCTGCCTTTTTGAACGGTTTAAATAGACAATAAACCATACACGTCTAATTCAAACCATTAAAAAGGGCAGATTATCAATGGGATTTAATAAGAAAATAAGAGAAAGGAAGGAAAGCAAAATACATAATCTCGCAGCGGAATGACAAAATATAATAATTAAATAAATAGTTCATGAAGCTGTTTTACAAAATACAGTTGATCTCAATTTTACAACATAATTCAGAGTACAATCAACAACATACCAAAATAATGTAGCGAAATAATAATAGTAAATATGGTCTAGCAAACTCTATTTTCATCTTCAAGGAATATTGTCTTCAAACACTGAAGTACTCAGGTTGACATGAGCATAATGAAAAGACAAAACACTCGAGTCAGAACTAAAATTTCTTATGTGAGTCAAATTAAAATAACATATAACAGGAGTGTAATAGCGTCAGAGATGTTTACAGGGTTTTACATCTCCTATCTAGTGTATAATGTGCATGCAATAACTTAAGAGATGTTATGGGATGTTCCATCTCATAAGGATCCATCAAAATATCCATATATAGTATAACACACTATATATGTAATGTCCAATCAATAAACTAAATATTTTTCGTTAAGGCTTTACATTAATCCCCCTTAACACATTTTTAAGCATTGTCCTACAGTTTTCCTTGTGACACAACCGGTAACGTCGGTAGTCAGGGAGGCGCCGTGATAAGACAACGCTAAAACAAAATCGTAGCGGTCGCGTGTAAAGATAAAAGTATGACAAGGCACGTGAGGCAATGCGCAAGGTAGGATTCTACCAGTTTACCCTTTTTAGCTGGTCCTAACACATCGTAGCCACGAGTCTCGACCGAGTCCACCACCCCCAAAATCAAATCAATGTGCACTGATCGAGTCAAAAAAATTATAGTAATACGAAAGGGTGGGGCCCCTAAAGGTCACTAACCCCTTGGCCAGACATAGGCTCCTATTTTAGTCATTTCAAATTAACACAAGTGTCGGGGTCATCCGTCATTCTTTCTTCAAATCCAGCAAACGTTCGCCAATTCAACCTCTACATTTTGGATAACATCCACCATGTACACGATTGTTAAAGTGGTTCCAATATTGACAGAGAGTATGCCAATATTCGGACCCCGTCTCTTTAACAACCAAACGTCATTTTTCACATCGGTTGGTTCTTTTAAATTTCAAGAACAAGTCATATTTCAAATCAAAATATCATATTCACTTCAAAATCATTACGAATTCAAAATAGGTTATACCTTTATGTCAAAGCCTTCGTATTTAAATCAATGATTTGAATCTAAGTAATTCCCCTTTTAAAACAGTTTGAATATTGAAAATGTTTTTGAATAATTAAAATAGTTTGAATATTGAAAATAGTTTGGATAATTAAAATAGTTTTAATATTGAAATATAGTTTGGATAATTAAAATAGTTTTAAAATTTGGAAATAGTTTTGAATATAAAATAGTTTTAAAATTTGGAAATAGTTTTGAATACAAAATAGTTTTAATACTGAAAATAGTTTAGATAACTAAAATAGTTTATATATTAAAATTGTTTCTTTCTTTCACAATAAGGTTCAAATTCCAAATCATAACGATTTCCAGTTTTCGACTTCCAATTTCAGTCAAACCTCATATTCAAAATTCCATTTAAATCAACCTCAATTTAGCGATTTTAAACTTTATTTCAAATCCAATTTAAATAGTTCTATTCGAAGGCAAAAAGTCCCAATTCACATTCTCATTTTGAAACAATTTAGTTTAATTCCATTTCACGTCCAATCTTGGAAATACCAATTTAAACCATTTTAGATAAAGTAAATTCAAAGTTTAAATTAAAAATTAAACCTTTTAAATAATTCACTTTCGATAAATTCAAATCATATCTCAATTTCAATTTAAGGTTTCAAATTAATCCTTAAACAATTTCATTTAAACAGTTTCAATTTCAACATTTTAAAACTTGAATTAGTAAATAATTTAATTCATATAAATCAAAATTTTATTTTCTTTAAAACAATTTCATTTAAACCAATTCAAACATTAAGGTTTAAAATTATTTAATTTAACCAAATCCGGTGTCCTTATTTAATTTTCTACCCTGTGGCCAAGTGATGATTTATTTCAATTTATTTACATGAATGGATATATATCATTTCAATCCATATTTAATTGCACAGGTATATATCATTTCGACCTATTTCTTAGTTCATTTCAAATAGTCCAAATGATAATATAAATGATGTCAATTAATAAATAGGTAAAACAAGAATATGTCAAATAAATAAACAACCATACATTAAACATATCAATCAATAGGCATCCAATTGCAATCAAAATCCAAATCAACCAATAAATCACAGCAGTTACTAGTCATCAATTGTCGCTGTTTAACTAGCAATTAAATTCAACATTAATTTGACTGTCAATTTAATTCAATATAGAATTAAAATTAATTTAAATTAGCAAACAATAATCAGTAAAATTTTATCACTTCATGATTTCAATTTAACTAATATCAGAAAATTTAGTATTGCCTGAGTGGGTTAAATCACCCACCTTTGATTTAAAGCCCACTAAAATCCAATGAAAGCCCAAAATCTCAACAGTCTCCAAATTCAACCCAACTAGTTTCATATTGTCCGGAATTTCAATACGAGTCCAACGGAAGAAACCACGCATGAATTGGAGTTCGTATGCAAAAGTTATTCGAGTTAGTATATTTGAAATTTAAAATTAAGTTAAAATAAAAAGGGCAAACTCGTAATTTCTGTTACCTTCTTGTAACGACCCGCTTTTCCGTATCATTCAAGTTGATAATAAACCACACATGTCCAACCCAAATCGATAAGAAAGACGGGTAGTTATAAGGTTGAAAGAAGAAAGAAGAAGAGAAAAGAAACTAAAAACAACAAAGAATCTCATAATCACAGCGAAACACATATAATATAATATCAATGATTTTACAAAATAGAAACTATTATACACATACATATATTAGAGTACAACAATAATCACAATTATCAGCCTGGACAGTTATAACAACATGCCCTCACAATTGCTGATAATTTCAATAACAAAGCAGCGAAAAATACACATATACGAGAATACGACTTGAAGACCTCCAACTCGTCTCCTACGCTACAATACATCCAAAGCAATTTGTAAATATGCTCAGTCTGACTTGAACATTATAATAAAATAGCACTCGAGTCAGTTTGGAAAACCAACGTGAGAAAAACACACCCAACTAAATTTTAAAATTATAAAAACCTTTGAAAACAAAGGTATCTCGTAAGACCACGCCGCACATAACCACGGACGGGTTTTTACCTTACGACAACCAAAACATTTCATATGAAATCCTCTGATATTATGATAGTGTCTAGATACAATTACTTATTAATCAAAGCCAAAATTGTTACATTATTAAATTCCAGCATAATAGGTATACAATCAAGTCCGTAGGCGTTTATTGGAGAATGGATTCCAACTATGAAATCGTAAGGGTATACCCACCGAATCCGTATACCTCTAGATAAAATGTACGAGAGGTCGCAATCGCAACTGCACCTCAGCTACTTAGGACTGGCACTACCTCTTACTAGATAGCACCGAATATGATCACCCCATGGTTGATAAACAATCATCATGGGCCCTGAAGCATACATAGAGATATCGGCACTAGATCTTGGGATGATCATACCCTAATGGGAGCGACCCACATAGCCCTGCTGCATGTCCCTGCTTTAGTCATTTTCCCCATTGATAAGTCATGAGTCTACGATTACCTATATATAGCACTTCCCACTTAGAATGCTGACACTGCCCTCTAGGCAACAATGTAATGCCAACATTTATCCATACAAGTTCGTTCTGGGACTGAACGAAACACTTGAGAGCTCTGTCTTTGGATCCCTATTATCCTCAAGATGTCTTCACTTTGCAATGCTTAAGTTGAATCAAAGTGGTTTTCAGATAACATATATGATCCTGGTCTCTTCGAAACAACATTCGACGGTTTCCGGCAAAGTCAACCCTAGTTCTTTAGGAAATAAATAGGCAAAGATAAGAGCGGAGTTCACCTCCTAACAGTTAGTGGACGGATTTCCTTATCCTTCGTCCTAGAAAAATGAAATGAGATTTATATGCATAGTAAAATATCATCGGAGATGACTGTGCCATATAACTCACGTGTTTCTACTAGATATTTGCAAAGTTACTTTTGGGTGCAAATTCGATAGTCCGTTATTTAACTATCGAATACAACCATTCAATCCTAGATTTCATTTCCCATGGAACCCACTTAGCCTCACATTCATTAATTTAAAATCACTTTCAAATATTTGGAAATCAAATCCATATAATTATCTCAATAGAATATGTATATACACAAAACATAATATTTTCGATATTTAGAAAATATAACCATATACTTATCTTAATGGTATAAGTATATTTTCAAATCATTTATTTTGAAACTTAAATAACCTTTCCCATATACTACTAAATGGTACAAGTAACCAATCACTTAGAAAGATTTACTTGTTTCAAGATCATATTAAAATGATTAAACACAAGTATCCTTTAAACAATGATATAAATATCAAAGAATACCTTCTCTTTCTTTAACTATCTTTTGTTTTAAATTAAATTTTCTTCTTTATAAATCTCCAAAATCTATTTATAGAGTTCCTTATAAATCCCTAAGTTTTATTTTCAAAGATACTCTTTTATAATCTCCTAACCCATTTATAAGATTCATCTTTCCACAATCATTCAGAATCTAACTTCTTTTCCAATTTCAATTCCCTTTCCAAATTTATAAACTCTTAACATAAATCCTTTTTATAAATGAAATCCTTTTATAACAATTTATTTATTTTATAATAAATAAAATAAAACATCATAAACTTAGGTTTAATCACTTTTAAATAATATAAAGAAATATAACCAAAAACATTTTAATAATATAATAAATAAACTCTTACACCTTTAAAACTTCTCCAATACGTAAATAAAATAAAATAACTTTAAACAAACTTTTAAATAAAATTAATTATCTTCAACAATATTTTTAATGAAATAATCATCTAGTTTTAAATAACGAATAACAAAATAATTGTTTTCTTTAAAAACATTAAATAAATAATTTATTTTAAAACATTAAAGATAATATAGTAATTAACTTAAAAAACAATTTTTACAAACATTTGTACTTAATTGTTAATTGGGCTCCTACTATATATATAGAAATAATTAAAACACTTTTCTTCCAATTTATAAAATTAGAAGTTAATCAAATCCAAAGTTTCTGAATCTGGCAAAGGCTCAACGATCCCAATGGTAGTTAACAAGCCACCATTACCTTCCATTTAACTTATCAAGTCAAATTGATGGTATTTACATAATCAAACGTATATGTAAACTAATCCATAATTAACAATCAATTTACACTTAAATTAATGTCCAAATTAATATAATAGCAGAACAGGAATTTATTTTGCTAATCAATGTCATTCAAAGGTAAACCCTTACATTTATTAAACAATGTATATTTGACCAAATAGATAACACCAAGAAGTATGCTTACATTAACTATGTTATAAGTTCAAACAACATAATTATATCATCAAAATCAATATCGGTTTATTACCTCATATATGATCCATTTCCTAAAAACAAGTTTTGAATACAAATTAAAAACTCAAACAATCTAATAGAATTTTAAGATGCTATATCGCAATACTCGATCAAATTCAACCAATCTAATAGCATTTCAAGATGCTATATCGCGATCTTAGACCAAATTCAATCAACCAGCAAATTCAATTCAATTCAAGTAGATATAAATAAATTTAGTCTACATAATATTATACTGTTAATTAGAAAGGTGAGTTTAACTCACCATAGTTCCAGTTGTCGTCGAAGCGGTCAGTTTGGTCTATAGTCTAGCTCAAGGTTCAGCTAGTTCCAAATGCAACTAATTCAACTCGATCGAAAAGAGGACGACAACACGATTCCAACACAACTGACAGCGTCTCAATCGGACCTCATATGAGAGAGTTGTGAAATTTTTAAGTTTTATTTTATTTTAAATTACAATTAAATTCAATAATTTTAGTCAATTAAACTAAGTTCTCACCCTCAAGTATGCGGCCCAAAGCCCAAATGAATATAATCTACATCTGAAGCTTCTTCTTCCCCAACGTAAATCATCTCCCGTACATGAAGTCATATACGGCCATGCTACTACACGCTACCCAAACCTTCCTCTCAGGTGATGAGATCGACGTTCGAATCCACCATTCTCTCTCTCTCTCCCCCCGCGAGCACGACTCAATCGACCCATCGAAATCACCTCCGCACCTACAGGAAATCGCGACCCATCCTCCACCTGCTCGCGACGAGGCCAGACCGCACTACCCCAAACCCATGCCACACTTCCTCTTACTCCTCCAATAGATGACAAACCCCACGAAGAATTCAAATCCAGGCTCCAATTTCACAAACTCCACCTTGAAATCAAATGAAACCCAACCCTAGCTCATATCCCTTCACTGTACACAGTCGAGTATTCCTAGCGATGCCGTAAACCCACCACATCCCTTAGAATTGAAGCCTACACACCCACGCATTACAAACTTCTCCTTTTAAATTTTTAAATTTGAATTGATTTCAAATTTTCAAAGATCAATCATGTTAATGTTTCCAAGTATAGAGAAGAACGAATAAGGGAAAGTACAAAAATGAGACAGACTTGTGTGTGTGTACATACTAAATGCCTTAAGTATGTTTTTATAATTCAAAATTCCATATACCGCGCTCTACGGATTTCTCGTTTATGTACAGACCCCGAACAACCAAATAAAAATACGGTCGCGCTAAAAACAACGACGTGATTCCCGCACAATAATAATATACATAGGTTATTGAATTCCATAAAATCCAAAAAAACTGTTATTTGACGATGAAACATCAAACGGATAATTTAAATATTTTCCAAATTAAAAAATCATAGAAAAATCAGATAAATATATTAATAATACGTCATTAGAAATCGAGTCTTAAAAATAAAAGTATAATTTCTGATTATTTATCTGAATCATTTATTTCTGTAAATAAATTTACGAAATAAATTCACTGTTATTATTTATAAATTAAAAAGGGTTTGAACAAGTCCATTAATTCCATATAATTAATATTCATCTTAAAATCAAAATAATTAAATCATTATTCAAAAAATTATTTACAATTCAAAGATTTTAAACAATCCTATAATTTAATTCGAGCTTTAAAGCTGTTAAATCGATATTTTAATAATTGAAATTAATTAAATATTCAAAATCAAATGACCAAAATCCCGGGTTGTTACACTTCTCAAACCCTAGTCGAACAACGCACCCACCAACCGCCGCTCTTTCATCGTCCAAACGCCGCGCCGATGTGCGCTTTCAACCAGATCGGAGGCCACCACCATGCTCCACGTCAAGGGCCGCACCCACGCCTGAGTCGCCACGGCCTCTGGCACTGCCACATGACCCAACCGTCTTTCTCCTTCCACCGTCGATTCTGGCGAACTTCATCGCCTATGGCAAAATCGAACCCCATGGATGAACGCTGCTCGTCTTCCTCTACACGCCAGTGCCTTCTGATCGTCGTATAGTCGACGATCCAGCGTTAAACGACAAACCCTAACATGAATGGTCGAGACTTCTGCAAAAATTTCTGATCAAACCGAGACTCGATTGCAAAAATGAATTACAAACGCTGATTCCATTCGTCGAGAGCTACGCGATGATATATTATATGATAGTGTTTGAGCATTTTGGATTTTTGAATTAGATTTGGAATTCTGAATTTAGGGTTTTGGGATATTCACCATTGAGAAAAAGCAAATCGATTGGAAAGTACGTACAAAAAAATTAGAATAGAAGGCTGCTAGGGTTTATAACAACATATATATATACAAGGATATAATAGGAATATATGGAACAGATCGATTTGGGACATAGCGATAACAAAGGCCCGAAAAGCCCGTTTCATTCTCGAAATGAAAATAGGTAATCCTATATATCGAAATATAGGTTTTTAATTTTTTTAAACTTAATGAAACTAATTTCAAACCCTAATTCTATTGTATATAGAAGTTGGCTCTAAAATCAAATTACATTTATTTTTACACGTTAATTAAAAACGAATTATTATTAAACTGATTTAATCACTTTTAAATTCCAAATTAAAAGTTTTCTATCATCATTCTTGGTTAAATAGGAATTAATAATCTTTTAAAATTAATTTTTTCCATGTTAAATCCAAGATTTAAATATTTAATTAATTTCACCCTCTAATTACAACCGTAATAAAATCCTAGTTAATTATATTTAAATTTCAAACAAATTCTTTTATTTTGATTTGCATGTCCTTTATATTATATCAAATTTCCTTATGTAATTTATTTAAAACAAGTTTCTATTTTATTTCACTCATCACTCTACAGTTAACATCTTCTCCCACATTAATTGAAACATTTCAATTACATTAATTTTCCCATTGATTAGCAAATTAATTTCAAACGGATTTAATAACACTACAACAAAAAAGACTTTTCACAGCGTTTGAAAAACGCTGTTAAAAGTTTTCACAGCGTTTTTAAAAACGCTG